>OX392459.1:192500-792500 GCA_947623535.1 Coelioxys conoideus | reverse complement strand
AACATTGATGTAAGTCTAATCCTGCAGTCGGATGCCAAAATGTGTAGAATCTTGTATCAAAATTAACGCTACTGATTTTCTGAAGTGTTAACAGGAAAGTGGCTTTATACATTATTAAGAGAACATCCGAATATTATCAATGAGCGTGGGAAAAAGAATTTAAACAAATATCTATATAACATCGTACGAACGTTAACAGAATTGCAACGTGAAAATCACATTTCGAATTAATTTATTCCGCTTATTTCCTACTTCCTATTAATTTGCTTTTCGAATTCGATTATTAAGATTATCATGAACTCAAAAGTACAAAGAGGTGGCAAAATCCATGGAAACAGATAACCGGAAGCTGCATCATTTTCGCGGTCAGTACTACGTGGAGAAGTAACATAAAACATTGGAAGGTTCAATGAAAAGTGAAAGTACGTGGGTCTGTAGAAATTTCGAATTCGTATTCTTGTTTTACCACGATTTCGATGTATTCTCGATGTGTTATATGTATGGTCGTGCGAGTGCGTGTGTGTATGTATGTGCGTGTTGTGTAAGGAACCGATGTTTCCGACGATCTCCACGGGGTACAGGATAAAAAAAGACGGTAAAACGGCGTATGCATATATTTTTATACCTTTTACGTTCTAATCTTTCATTTTTCTAGGATTTAAGTGAGTTTGCAAGCTCCAACACGTAATGCACATTAGCAAGTTATACGATGACCGTGATTAAGTAGTTTATTACGAACATATGCCGCGTATTAATGCAGGTAACATTAACTTACTGTTAAGAAACGAAATGAACAATCGAATTATCTGGTACGAAGATTTTAAGATTATCGTACAGGCATTCTCGTATTGAGTTTCGTTCGAACTTTCTGTGATTTATAGTCTATTATTGTGCAACATTTTGTACTTGAAACTTGTTTATCTTCTTGATTGGACATTCTTGAAATTTTTGGGGTTATTGATTGTTTACCTACTTATCAGGCGTAGGAGATTTAAACATTACAATTTGTAAATCGACAGTGTTGGCAGTTGTTTTCTTTTCTTTTCTAAATAAATTCTCACGTTTTTTAACATTACACAGTGTACAGCTGTTGTTTATAACCTATCTGAAAATAGGTTGTAATTTGTTGTTTAAATTGTTTTATTTATTCCTTCATTTTTAAGATGGGTTTCCTTTCCGCCGCTTTAATATTACAGGAAAGTTAAAACACGATAAGAATGTTTCAAACAATAATTTATCATAAAACACAGGGAAAACGTCAAGTATTTCTTGTACGTTTGTATTTATAAATTTTTTGTGTTATAAAAGATGCTTATGATCGCTGCGCCCCGCACCAGTGAGTATTAGTTGCGACTGATTACAATTGAAAATACTATTTCTAAATATGTTTCATTACTGTCGTTCTAACGTAAAAATACCAATGAAGTTATGTCTTGTTAAAACTACGGTCAAATTTTTTTCAGGTACCTTAGAAAGGAATACCCTCAACCCTATAATTTAAGAAATTACAAAACGTGGAATATGTAAAGTACACGTAGTAAAGGTGGGTGTTAAAAATTTCCCATTTTTGGCATTGCCTGGAAATGAAAAACTCGTGCAGGATCTTTTAGAGTGTCTCCTAAGGAACAAATACAGTAAATCCTCCCACAGTGCGACACTTGTTTCCCTCCCACAGTGCAAAACGTCTCTTCCTGCGCCTATGCGTGCGTCATTGCTACGCCTGTGTTCGCCTTGCTCGAGCCAGTCCAAGTATAATACGATACTCGCCGCGGTCTCTTTGATGCGGGCCGACAGATCTCCAGTTCCAAATTTAGCAATATAATTTTTTAATATTTATATTTTTTTGACTGCAAATTTTTTTAACATATTCGTGAGGTTCTTCCGATCAAAATAAGACCAAACACGATATAATTACGATCATAATTACCTGTGTAACAAGCCATACAAGTTTCAGACGTTACATTTACGGCAGAGATACGAATTCCTTAGATTCTAAAGTCCGAAACTTTTATAGCTTGTTATACGGGTAAGTATGATCGTAATTATATCGTGTTTAGTATCATTTTAATCAGAAAAACGAGACGAATACGATGGTAAAGGTTTCATTCACGAAAAACCAAAAATAAAGAATTTTGATTTTTGAATTTAAAAGACAGAACATGCAGGAGTCTTTCATCTTTTCCGAACGCTTCAATCTTCTGCCTCTCTGTCTTTTTCACTCGCCGTCCTCTTTCACGTTAAAAACTTTATTCACCCGTTACGTACGTAATTATTAACGTAATTACATCATGTTTGGTGTCATTTTAATCAGAAAAACCTGACGAATACGGTGGTACAAGTTTCATGAAAAAATAATAGGAAATAAGAAAATTGCAATCTTTTTCTTTGCTTGCATTAGTATGTGTCTCACGGATATTCGGTCGTTTCGGTAACCGATCGTGTTTATGTAATGCTTGACTGATTCCGAGGGCGATCGCCCCAGCAACGGCACCCGCCGAGTACGTTTTCGCCTCCTACGGCTCTCGCCGAGTACACTTTCGATTGCGGCCGCCTGTCCACGGGGAAAACTTTTAGACCATGTTTGGTGTCATTTTAATAAGAAAAAACCTGACGAATACGATGGTATACGTTTCATAACAAAATACAAGGAAATAAGAACATTTTAATCTTTGTTTTGTTTGCATTAGTATGTGTCTCACCTATATTTGACCCTCGTCGTTTCGTCGGCCGCGGCCCGTGACGAGGAAGGCACGGCCGCCGAGTATCAAATTTCACTTCTACGGCTCTCGCCGAGTACACTTTCGATTCCGACCTACCGTCCACGACGAGAGCTTTTACTGTAAATGTAAAACTCCAGACCTAAAGTTTTCACACTTATGGAGCGAATACGAACACTTGGCCTTCGAGGGCCTACCTGGTGGAAAAAATCCAGATGCGGTGTATTGTTGGGGGTCCTCCCGAACACGGTGTCGCTCCTACTCTCATCCAAAAAAAGCCGCGCCCAGGGCGCACAGAGGGTATACACTACCGTCAAGAGGTATGTTGGTTGGAAAATTAACGTTAGGAAAGAAAACCAATCAGCATGTTTCAAACCACTTGCGACTTTTTGCGGAAGTTCGAGTGACAACGAGTCATCAGAGATAAACACACGTCGAGCGTTTAACATACACAACGAAACGTCGCGTCGGTCGCATCGGACGTTTAAGATTTAATAACGACAGCCGTTTCGGGCGCCTTCGGACGTTAAACTTCAATTTAACAGGTCCGCAATTGCACTATCAGGAAATTGTTATTTCAAAGTTAATTCGGAGAAATAACACAATCGCGCCGCGAACGCGATATTTTACGAGCATTTAAAACATTCGATTTATTTCGTTTACATGAATAACTAATTATCTTATCTCTTATTCAGTAAAAATGAATAACTGAACATTATTCTTAATTTCCTTAGCTGGTATACGATTTAACTTTGACGTAACATAGCACGATACTAGCATGCATGTTCACGTTTGCGTTCAATCGTGCGATCGGAGCTTCGCCCTCGCGTCTGGGTGCGCGCCATTTTCTAGGCAGAAACTTCTTTTTACCGTTTTTGCAACAGCCGGTTATCGCATTAGATTATAAATAATTTTATGTCCTTACAGTAGGAACGACTAAAAAAAAACGCACCAATTTTTCGTGATATTTTCAAATTTCTCTCAAAGACTGTGGGTCTGGGAGAAAATCTTTCTACTGCAGGAAGCATCAGGCAAAGTTACAAGATCACCTTCGCTTACATTTTATAAGAAAAATAGTTTGCCAAACACGCGTCGCTGCCAGCGGTACTCAATGCCTACTGCCTTGGCGTAACGGAATAATTGAACGGCGTGTCGCGCTGTAACATTGAGTACCGCTGGCAGCGGCGCGTGTTTGCTGAATTATTTTCCTTATAAAATGAAAACAAAACTGATTTTGTAATTTCGCTTGATACTTTCTGCAGCAGAAATGTCTGCTCTATCACATCGCCTAGACCCATAGTTTTTTAAATAAATTTAAAAATATCTGCAAAAATTGGTGCGATTTTGTGACCTTTCGTATTTTGAACATTATTTAAACATATTTAAATGTTTACAATGTAATAACAATGTATATTGTTTTATTCGAGAAAGTTCACAATTTTTCTCGTGTAAAATGCCACTGAATAGCTGCTAGGATAAAAGCACAAGAAATTCCCAAAGTTGAAAATTTGTAATTTTTTTAACACTAATTTTCTCAAAAACTGTCTGTCCTGGAGGAAAACGGATTTCAGATTCGTATTCAGATCGCAAAAATCAATAAGAATTCCATAGTGGCCGTTATGAAATCATTTGGCTGTTGTACTGTGTTAGCTATACAGTGTGTTGCAACATGATGCAGTACATTTTTATTACTCTTTGTACGTTTACTGAAGATACAGAGCTTACAAACTAAAACTACATTAGTGTCTGAGTCTTTCAGTCCTCTTTGACATGTTGAAAATAACAAAGTTTGTCGAGACAATCGCAAGTACGTGAAACAGTTTAAAGCAGTGTTTTTATTTTGCCATTCAAAAGGACTACAATTAAGTTACATGAGTGGTGCGAAATATATGCGTGAGTTGATACAGTTTGTGACAAGGTGGGTAAATCTGTATAAGAATACAAGACATGACGATGACTTCCCAAATGGGGAGTTAAAAGGAGAGACCGATACTCGAGAAGACAAAATGAATCGACAAACTCGAAAAACAGCCTCGGGAGCTGGTCAAAAGTAAAAACATATTTGTGAACAGACGTGCCGACCTTCAAGAGTTCCCTTTGCCGGCACCACTTGGAAAGACGCTGGAAAGCGTGTAGATACTTGGTTCTTCATCTACAGTCGGGGACAAAAATAAGTGGACAGTTACTGAAAGTAGGAAAAGATGAAGTTTAACCGAATTACCGTAACTATTATGAACTTCAATTTTATTTATTATATATATTTATAGTGTGTACATTATTTAATGAATAATTGACGTTCATGTTTGCATTTTTATGTTAACACGCCGTACTTAATGAAATTGATGGACATTTTCTGAAGAGACAAAAATAAGTCGACACTTTGTTACAATGTTACCGTGAGGCAAGTACTGTATACATACATTACACAGAAGTTGCACGTACATACAGTGAACCCAAATTAACTTATTATTACCAATTCAGCCTTCGTTCGAGTAACAACATTTTTAGAATAATTTCAAAATGACAAGATCGAAAGAAATTTCAAAGCAAATTCGCCATTTGATCGTTTCGGACCGCTGCAAAAAATTAAGTTACTGTGTGATAGCTCGGAAGTATAATGTATCCAAAAGTACAGTAGAAAAAATGTATACAAACTATTTACTATATAATACAATAAAAAATTTAAGAGGTCGTGGACGCAAACGCTATACCGTCATACGAGAAGATCGTCCAATTCGTCGTAAATACCGACAGGATCCAGCGAGTGCATCAGGATGTATTGCAGAAATAGTGGGATTAAAAGTTTCACCCAAAACAATAACTCGAAGACTGTATGAAGCTGGATTAAGAAGATGTATAGCTAGACGAAAGCCACACATCAATAATAATTAATATCAGGAAACATTCAGCATTTGCAAAAAAATATGTGAATATGCCACTAGCATTCTGGCAAAATATAATTTGGAGCCGGATCATTAATGGTATGGGGGCCCTTTTCGTTTAATGGAGTCGGTACATTAGCACAAATTGACGGAATTATGAATGCAGACAAATACATTGATATTCTAAATGACAATTGAGAAGAAGCAATAGCAAGAATGGGTTGCTACGACAATTTTGTCTTCCAACAAGACAATGATCCCAAACATACTGTTAAGAAAACTACAAAATTTTGTAAGGATCCCAATATTAAATTACTCGAATGGCCGGTCCAGAGTCCCGACTTGCATCCTGTAGAGAATTTATGGAGTTTACTGGACACAAAAGTTGCATTGGCCCAGCGAAATAAAAAGTATGATCTTTTCAAAATGTTACACTCTGAATTTGAAAAAATTAGTAAAAATTATATTGAAAATTTAATAAAAAGTATTCCCCGACATCTGGAAGCGGTAATAAAAGCAAAAGGCAGCAATACCAAGTATTAATTTCATTGTATATTTCATTTAGTACATATTTTAATAAGTGTCCACTTATTTCTGTCTCCTGATAGATGGCTGTCACTTTCGTTAAATACAGCGTGTTTACACAAAGGTGCAAACATGAACGTCAATTATTTGTTAAATAATGTATATCCTATAAGAATATATAATAAATAAAACTTAAGTTTATAACAATTATGTTAATTCGATTAAACTGCATCTTCACCTATTTTCAGTGACTGTCCACTTATTTTTGTCCCCGACTGTATACCAAAATCGCGAACGCATGTGAGTGCTTATTCGCCACCGTGTTAGTAATGAAGTGTTAGTGGGTTGCGGATCGGATTCCGGAATAACACAGGTCGGTTCGCCGACCAGAAAGTGGCCCGGTGTCAGTGCCGAGAGATCCGAAGGGTCCTCTGGTAGTGCGCAACGAGGCCTTGAATTTTGGCCTGCCTCAATTTGAGTAAGCAGCGTGGCCATCGCTTGAAAGGTAAGTGTCGAGCCTCCGATGATTCTACGTAGACGGTATTTTATGGATTTAACTCCAGCTTCCCAGAGGCCCCCGAAATGAGACGCAGACGGTGGTATGCATTAGCGCCTAGAGTTGCTGCGGTCTACTGGTAGAAGGTTGAGGCGCTTATTTACATCAGCTGTCGGTCCCGCGGAATACAGTCGCATTGTCGCTGTACATCGTCCTCGCCGGTCATCGAACCTTCGAAAGGCATCTAGGCAGGAGGCTGAGGTTAAGTCGAAAACCACCACCAAATGTATGGCTTCCGTGGTAAGGCAAATCAAGAGCGCAATATAGCTTTTGTGCGTTTTGTGATCGCGCCCTGGCGAAGTCTATAGCAGAATAGGTCCTCGGTCGCAAGGAAGATGACCCATCGGCCGGACGGCGGGAAGTCCACCGCACCGGGCGCGCAATGGACGCAATTTTTGATAACAACTCCTATCAAGGTAGACGCAGTACCTCCTAAACCTCCTAAACGCAGTAGTCATCAATAAATAAATGGCCTCAATGGAAAAAGGCAGGTTCTCTTTGCTAGCTCTTCTCTTTTTGTAGCAATCTCAATTCGTTCGTGAAGTAGTTCCGTTGGAAGAGCTTCAGTGTTGCGTGGAGGGCCGTGACGCGTTCGGGGGCACGAATGAAGCCCTTTTCACACAGCTGGTTCTTGGCTAGGCGTGCAAATCTAAAATAGTAAGACAAGACTTGTAGAGGACGATTCAAACTTGAAAAGTGAGAGAACAGGTGTTTGGTTGCTTGGTTTTCGTGCAGGTAAATCGTTGCCTGGCACCTTTCCGAGTCGGCAAGGCTGTTCTCCTCGAGGTAGCCGGCGGGCCAGGGCCCCGGGTCGTCCTTTAACCAGGAAGGATCATGCCACCATAACTGGTGTATCATGACCGCTATTCAGGCAATTGAAGCAAGCCTTCAATTGCTCGACTCTCTCACGTCCCTTCGCCGGGTTCAATACCTTTGAATTTTGGACAGTATTCTAATCTATGTATTGCCCCGCAAGAAAGACACTTCCTTGATTTCACAGGCTTCGATGACGGCGTAAGACAATTGGGAAAGGTCCTTCTTGCCATCACTCATTCCTTATTTTGTGGCTTCAAATCTATAGAGTCGGCTCGTTGCTCCGTCACCGGCAAAGCTTCTAAGGCTTGAATACGATTTTCGAGGAAGTAAGAAAGCTGAAAAAGGGATGGGACATGCCTGGAATCGGCGAGGGACGTTTCCTATGCCAAGCGCGTCGCTTTGTCGAGATTCTGGCTCAAGAGAAACACAAACCATTCATCCCAAGTGGCAACTGGTTTTTTTAATGTCGAGTAAGCTCGAATAGTCTGTGTAAAGGTATCTAGCAATCTTTTTAATTCCGAGGCCAACTGTTGCTTTGTTGGATGACAGGTAAGAAGAGCACGATGATATGAGAAAGAAAGTAAGCGGGTATTTTCAAAGCGAAGCTCAAGGTCTACCCAGGCTCCACGATAACCAGTACCTGTAATATGAGTGTTTTAATACGCTGACTGAGTCCCCGATCAAGATGGACTTCAAATACAGCAGCTTCTAGACGTCCGGTAGGTGTGTTACATTATGCGCCAGGCTCTAGTAGGTCCCGGAAACACTCCCATTGTAAAGGATTGCATGAAAACGTCCAAAGCTCGATTTTAGGGAGGTGCGGGATGGAGCCGGGAGAGATGGCGGCTCGTCCCAGTCGGAAGAGCTTGTTGAGAACGATTTTCTAAGTGTTGTTCGAGCCTTGTCGATGTATTGCGGTATACTTCCCCGATAACAGAAAAAAGGTCACGCTGAACGTAAGTGCTAATCGCGGCTTCCTTGAACCGGATTAGTGATCGGTGCCCCGCAACAAAGGAGTCCCAGTATCACTCAAGTAAATTCGCTCGTTGCTTGAGAACCGGACGGGTGATGTTATCCTTTCTTAACTTGGTGAAAGTGGTCAAAAAGTGGTTGGTTTTTATCCAACCTGCGAAATCGGGATTTACAAAAAATCGGCAAATGACATATCAGTAGACATGGCTCAAAACTTTAATCGAATCTAATCTAATTTAATTGGATATGTAGGTCATAAAGTTGGAGGAGTAAACAGAAAAATTCGGAGCGACGTATTTGTAAACAGTTTGGTTAGAGCTCAAAGACCGAAGCCGCCAGTGTGACGTCACGGAGCCGGTAGACGAGGCGAGTGCGGTATATAGCTAAGCCTTTGTAGTAATCTTAATAAAGTATTAACCACTTATCTCATTTTCTTTTTTGTTTCATCTTCTTCTCTAGCCGTTTCCTGTGGGGTGTCATGCAAAGGGCTCGATTGTGAAGTCCGGCTTCAAGATATAACGCTTACCATAATCCGAAGTTCACTAACACGCGGATCTACACTCACGTATTTTGTCACTCAAAGCACTAGTCACACAAAACTAAACCCACAATCTGGTTCGAAGAACCAGAATGTAACAGTTTTCGCCAGACTCTGCTTAGTCGGCTTGAAACCTGTTTGCTGAGAGAATGCCGGCGGGGTCGTTAATGTAATCCGAAAAGTTTTGGATTATAAGAATATATTAGTGCTTTGATAGAGATTAGAATAACGCGTTTAACGGATCGACGTAGCGAAGCAACTCGAGTTCGAAGGTCGAAGCGTATAACACTTACGTCAGCATATATAAAAATAGGGCGTGGAACGCGCTAGCCCTCTTCAGCTGTTCCGAGAGAGAGGACGAGATAAGAACCAACGACCGCTCTTGGAACCGCTTAGGCACCCCGGTAGGAGAGTTCGGCGATAACACCTGGACACCTGTCAGAGAATCGGTTCACAATATTATGGAATTCTAACAGGAGAGTACGGCAATAATAGCTGAACGCTTGTCAGAGAATAGATTCGCAATATTAGGGAATTCTGGTAGGATAATTCGGTGACAATACATGCTAGCGGAGGAATTAGTTATATTGGGAAAATTCAGGCTGGAGAGTTCAGCGATAATACCTGGTCGCCTGCCCGGAGAAAGAGTAATTGATTAAATATTCTGACAGGAGTGTAGAATGCGTGCTTGGAGTGTAGAATAGTAAAAGAACTCCGGCAGAAGAGTAGGGTGAAAATACCTGGACGCTTACTCGGATCATAGAATAGTGAAAGAACTCCGGCAGGAGAGTACGGTGATAATTTCTGGACGCTTGTCGGATGAGAAAGGATAGAACATTTCCTGCACGACCATGTTGTACGACAGGAGAGTTCGGGAGGATATTTCTCGCTCGTTCGATATGGAGTTCCTCCTGAACGCTTGGTTCAATATTAATCAGAATGAAAAGATTGAATTTTTTTGCGCATAAGATAATTGTACAAATTGTACAAGGAAACCTATGTCCTCGTTTTGGTTCAATAAATTCTTATTCTTCACAGAATCTTATTCCAATTAATCCAGTATTATGGCTACAATTCCTTTTTGTATTATTTACGAATGTAAAAACTAAATTAGAAGTTCGAACTCTTTCTTGGAACAGATAATATGCGAATTTCAAGGCTTCAATGTGCTGAAATTGCTTTTTGGTTTTTGGCTACATATGTGACTGTCATAATTAACGATTGAAATTTAGATGGCAATTTTGGGATTTACTTTCAGATTACCCAATTTATCTACGGGTCATCTGTGATTTTGTTTTAATCAAGATATGTTATAGTCCATGTGAAATTTGGGGGGGGGGGGGGTTAGGTCATCATTTTGCTGATTTTGAATTTGTTAAGAAATTGCTTCACTTAACGATTGGGCTATTATAAAACATTTGTTCTTATTTCGTGCATTTGTTAAATTATATAAAAAGAAATTAAACAAATTCCTTTTTTGCGTTTTTTTCAATGAAGGACGTAAAGGATTAAAATTCAAAAGAGAATTGGTCATATTCCTTGAAGCTTCCCCTTTAAAGTGAGCCCTGCAGAACGATGGAGTCTCGAAAATTGACGTCACAATAAGCTGGAAAACGATGCAGTGTACCTCCGTTTCAGGTAAATGAGTCGTGCGTTCCGCGGTTATGATCGATTGTTTTTGTACTAATGGTCCCAAAACAATACGGGAAGACCTGGTACACGAGTAAATGGCGCTGTTTATACCTCGATATATGTATATTGGTAACCACTCTTGGCCAATGACACATTTTTATTTATGTTACATTTAACCCTCAAGTAATATGAGTGTCATCCGTTTGTTTGGTCATGGGTTTATAAGTAATAAAGTCGTAAAAATTGATGGGTCTAGGAAAGATCCACTTGCTCAAGTAAGTTAATTTTAATATTATAATGAATATTTAATTGTAGAGTTATAACTCTGTTTGTAGCTCTCGTTTGTATTTGTTTAAATAGTTCATCAACAACAGAAACACAATAGAGTCAGTCGAAGTATGACAGCAACATAATAGTGTTCCATACTCAATATTTCTACTGTGGCGTGTTTAATTATTATTGAAATTCTGGATTAGTGTTTGGTCGGTAGAGCTCACAGTCGCATTTAAAATAAGCACGTTCTGCGTAAACCATCAATCAGACTGAGGCACTGCTATATGAGTTCGACGAAAACTGATAGGGCCGAAAGACTCATACATAAGTATATGTGTCGCGAGTAAACGCGTTATTAAAGCTGGGAAGCACATACTTACATACATGTATATGTACACGCTGAAGTAACTAATAGAGCCGAAATACTCATATGTGTGTCACACGTACGTATGTTTCTAGTTTGACATCTTGGACTGCTATGAATGAAAATCGCGTTTAAGCAGAAATATGCTGTCGTAGTTTTAAATAGCTATCGCGGTAAGCGGCTCGGCCCGATGGTACATGATGTAAAGAAATGTTTGGTCTTGGCAAGCATAGACGTATTTTACATCTTCGGATCGACGAAGATCTGTAAAAAAAATTGTCGCAAAATTGTCCTTGACCTTGGATTTCAAGATCAAATTCTTTTTTATCGCATTGCATTCTATAAATCATGTGGATAAAAAGTGTCAACGAAACCATGGGTCAAAACTCGACCATTCTTCAACAAAATAATAGTAGAGTTATTACTAATAAAGTAAGTACACTGAGCAACAAAATTAGCGCAACAAGAATTTTTATCAAAATTTCACTCAACTTTAAGTAATCGTAACTCCGCGAAAAATGGTCATATCTTACAAATTCTTTTTTCATTTTAATGTTTGAAGTTTCTACTTTGAGCACAATTTATCAGATTTGACTTCCGCCTTTCCCCACCCCCACCACCCCCTGTAATGTGAGGACATGTTTTAATTTAAAAAGTTTGCATACTTTGATTTGCTCCATGGGGTGTAATAAATTTTTTTCGCAAATGTTCAAAAAATTGCTGCAAAGTACAAACTTTTGTGGACAAATTGAAAAAAATTGACGTCTCTACGATTTTTTTTGGCGGAGTTATGTACGTTGACAAGTTACCCATGCATTTTAGCCAACTTATGCTTGGTACCGCCAACATTAGCGTTATTCGATGTATACCACGAGGATATTGCTGGTTGTATTTTATGCATAGTGTGTACGTGTGTGTGTGTTTGTTTGTGTATGCGAGTGCGCGTCTGTGGGTGCGTGTACTATGTCATGTAATATCGTGTATTCCCAACTCGTTTTTGAGCAACTAGAACACAAAATTTTGAATAACCGCCAACCACCCTTTAACAATTAGAGTCAACGCTACAATACGAATGGCGCGAAATTCCTCAAGATGCAATAAGATCCTGCATCAATATGCAGGAACATCTTCAGGTAGTGGCTCAAAAACGAGTTGGAAATACACGATATTACATGACATAGTACACGCACCCACAGACGCGCACTCGCATACACAGACAGACACACACAGACGTACACACTATGCACAAAATACAACCAGCAATATCCTCGTGGTATACATCGAATAACGCTAATGTTGGCGGTACCAAGCATAAGTTGGCTAAAATGCATGGGTAACTTGTCAACGTACATAACTCCGCCAAAAAAAATCGTAGAGACGTCAATTTTTTTCAATGTGTCCACAAAAGTTTGTACTTTGCAGCAATTTTTGGAACATTTGCGAAAAAAATTTATTACACCCCATGGAGCAAATCAAAGTATGCAAACTTTTTAAATTAAAACATGTCCTCACATTAAAGGGGGTGGTGGGGGTGGGGAAAGGCGGAAGTCAAATCTGATAAATTGTGCTCAAAGTAGAAACTTCAAACATTAAAATGAAAAAAGAATTTGTAAGATATGACCATTTTTCACGGAGTTACGATTACTTAAAGTTGAGTGAAATTTTGATAAAAATTCTTGTTGCGCTAATTTTGTTGCTCAGTGTAGTTACTATTGTCGTTTATCCGCTATTTATCGGAAATATAATATAATCGATCAGAATCAATATTACCTTCTAACATTGACGGGAAAACAATCTTGATTGAAATGTTGTATCATGGCATGAGAGTTTCGATAACTCCACATTCTAACATTTTGCCTGTTTTGTAAACCGTTATTAGAAAAACTGCTCTCATCGGTGAAAATAATATTTTTTTAAAAATTCTGATTCCGGCGCAACTTTTGAAGCATCACTTGACAAAAACGTTTTCGAGCATTATAGTCATTATTTCGGAGTGCTCGAACACTTTGAATTTGGAAAGGTCAGAGACCTTCTTCACGTATTATACAACGCACAGTCATACATGGTCTGTCCGGAAAGTAATGCAATTAAGTACGTAAATCAAAATTTACTTGTATTATTGGCGCAATCCTTTAAAATTCCTCAAATTACTCCCCTCGGGCATCAACACAATTTGCCAGTGATTTTTCCATGCTTGGTACGCATCCTGGAAAGCGTTGATGGAGACCTTGTTTAATGCCTTCGTCACGGCGGATTGAATCACTTCTATGGTTCCAAAAAAGATTTCTTTGCGATCAGTTTTAATTCATCAGTAACAGGAAGAAATCTGCTAGAGCCATGTTAGAACTGCAAGGGGACTGATGTAACGTTACCAAGCTGTCCTTGGCTAAGAATTCTTGGACGCGCAGAGCGGTTTGGCAGGGAGCGTTGTCGTGGTGCAATTGCCACCTACTAGCGACGATTCCTTTCCGGGTATGGACCACCCTTTTCCTTAACCTGTCAAGCACTTGTATGTAATATGTGGAATTGACTGCCTACTCTTGAGTTACAAATTCTTGGTGGACCAAACCCTTCGCGTAAAAAAAAACAATGCGCATGGTTTTTCGTCAACACTCGTGCTTGTCGGTCGTCCAGGTCGGAGGTCATTTTCCACGTTTTCCCAACCATTTTTGAACAAATTCAATCACCTGGAAACTTGAGAACAAGAGAGAGCAGAGTCGCCGTATGTTTTTTTAACCATTTGGTGGATGTCGGCGAGGCTTTTATTCAATTTAGCACAGAATTTAATCGCATAACGTTGTTCGATCGCTTCCCCCATTGCACGTCGTGACACAGGCATTGACAATAGGTTAACGTTTATAAGGATTCTGACACCCCCGAAGCGCGGATTAGGTCGAGGTTGTAAACAAATGTAGTTAAGAGTCCCTTCCATCTATCCCAACAAGTCTGAACACGCTCGGACAAGGAAAACTGGCGGAAATAAACAAATTGCATTACTTTCCGGACAGACCTTGTATGTGAGATGCTGACACGGCGAGTAATATGATGCAAACTCATTACTGGGTATGATCGCGCAATGACTTGTTCTTCTACACGCCAATGCACATGCGGTCGACCAGCTTCCCTATAATTATTAATGGAAGTCAATACTGATTCCCCATCTCGAAAACGTTGGTCTAATCGTTGAAAGGCCCGTCGATCAGGAACTTCCCCTGCACGCCTTCCAATATGTGTCAGCCACACTTTATACAGGGTGGTTGGTAACTGGTGGTACAAGCGAAAAGGTGGTGATTCTATATGAAAAAATAAGTCGAAAATATAGAATACAAATTTTTCGTTCGAGGCTTTGTTTTCGAGAAAATCTACTTTGAATTTTCGCAAGGTACGCGTGCACTCGATCATGTCTCGTTATAACCGATCTCACTGTAGATCGTTGTTTCGATGGGACACGTAAATTACGAAGTAATCACAAAGTTTATTATTACAAAAATTGTTGAAAATGTTGCCCATTCTGCCGAACACATACTTCTGCTCTTCTAATTAAATTTCTATGAACACTTTCTAACGTATTCGATTGTTTTAAAGTATGAAAGGCTACAATAATCTTTTCTTTCAATTGCTCGCAACTTGCGATTCCTTCAGAATAGACAATTGATTTAATATGACTTCCGTGACATTGGAACTGTTTATTAACATAACTTCAATCGAGACAACGATCTACAGTGAGATCCGTTATAACGAGACGTGATCAAGTGCACGCGTACTTTGCGAAAATTCAAAGTCGATTTTATCGAAAACGAAGCCTCGAACGAAAAATTTTTATTCTATATTTTCGACTTACTTTTTCATGTAGAATCACCCCCTTTTCGCTTGTACCATCAGTTACCAACCATCCTGTATATTTTGCGTCCTCGGGCATAGTTTCCAAATGTTTCATCTATTGCACGAAGCATTTGTCGGATATTTATATATTGTCGCACCATGATACTATATCACACATAAATTCACCACTATAACGAAAAGCTAGATATAAACTACTGAACGAATGTGATATCAATTGAAACAAAGCAATCAAAATCACGATGGTGGAAGTCACTCGAACTGTGTTTATGTGGCCTTTAACGTTGTATCGGTGACTGTGACGGCTTTGACAGGTCTGTGTTTATG
The DNA here is from genome assembly GCA_947623535.1 of Coelioxys conoideus. NCBI lineage: Eukaryota > Metazoa > Arthropoda > Insecta > Hymenoptera > Megachilidae > Coelioxys > Coelioxys conoideus. Next base: position 777,058 of record OX392459.1, on the reverse strand, counting down.
TCAACAACTAGCATTTCAATTTGAAATCTCCAACTTCTTTGAAAAATTCATTTTATAGCCGACAAAGTTTCCGCATACAATGTTTAGTGAAACGGTCGAGTTTTGACCTATGGTTCCTTTGACACTCTTTATCCACATGATGTGTAGAATACAATGCAATAAAAAAATCTGACCTTGCAATTCAAGGTCAAGGATAATTCTGCAGCAATTTTTTTTTACTGATCTTCATCGAATCGAAGATGTAGAATACGTCTATGCTTGCCAAGACCAAACATTTCTTTACACCCTGTACAGTTTACTCAAATCCGTCCGCAAAGTGTTAAACTATCCTTAAACGCAGAGGGACACCGATTTTGTACAACTTTTTACGTGTATTCTACAATTTATCTTAAACAGTAAGGAACTAGCACAAAATCGAACTACGAAAATCGAAAAACGAAGCGAAGACAGTGGTTCTTCGCGTCAGAGCGGTCGCTTCGGATCCCGCGTTGCGATTTTGCTTCTGGTACCATAAAAAAACGACGTTCAACTTTGTTTGCATGCTTTTTAAAGTTAAAAATCTGCTTTATCGCGCGCTATAGTTCAATTTTCCGCTGGACCCTTACTTTTTAAGACAAAATGAAAAATATATGTAAAAATGTATACAAAATCAGTGTCTTTCCGCGTTTAATAATCGTTTAAACATGTTTAAATATTCAGAATAAATAAAAAAACAGGCACTGTTGTATTCAGGAAAGTCTATAGAATCTTTGGGTGTAAACAGAACGTTAGTATCTTTTCTGGTTACCTCACAACATTGGTTTGAATTTCGAAAACTTGCTTTTTTTCAAAATCAAATTTCTCAAAAACTGTACGTGTTGGCGAAAAACAGATTTCAAATTAATAATCAGTACACGAAACACTATAATAATCGTTGAAGAGATTTTAGAATCTCGAAAAAAAGTTAAAATTTTTTGGCCAGTGTAATTATACAAACGTAAACACGCCCTGACTATCATCAGTATGTTATTTTTTTAACATATGACATTTTTTTGTCAGACGTTTGACGCAACAAAATAATTAATTCAAGTAGCCGAGTATGCCATTTTCCGGGGGATAAACGGAGAGTGCATCCTCATCCCCGGGTTTCTGGGACGAGGACGTGATCGACCTCGAAATCTCGAGGCAACGGGGTGATCTCGCGCGTCATAGATATATCGGTTGAGTATCGACTTTTCGATCGAACACTGATAAATTGCTATTTACTAATTATATTATTTTATTGTTAAAGTAATTACGGCATATTTAGAATACCAATGGTAATTTAAAATAGTCAAGCATCTGAAAACTTACGGTAATTATGCATAAATGGGGAGCATAGCCACAAATTCTTGTGACAAAAACTCCTAATTGTGTTGCTCACTCATTTATGAAACTTTGCTACTTTATGGAGAAGATCAATATCAGTATTGAAGTTGGAAAGAAATGTACTGTAACTGTTATTACTATGTAATTATATTCGTTAAAAATCATTATATGTTATAAACAGAATGTATAATGTAGATGCGCATAATTATGCAGTGTTACAATATACGATATTAATGTATATAATGAATGATACAGATAACACTGAACAACAAATTTTAACTTTTTCATTTTATATGAACTGCCACTATGAAATTCTTATAGATTTTTGCGAGCTGAATACGAATCTGAAATCCATTTTTCTCTGATACGTACAGTTTTTTAGAAAATTAATGTTAAAAAAAATTGCAAATTTTCAACTTTGGGAATTTTTTGTGCGTTTACTATACCAGCTATTCAATGGCCTTTTGCACGAGAGAATTCTGTGAACTTTACAGAATAAAACTAAATAAATTGTTATTACATTGTAAACATTTAAATATGTTTGTAAGTGACGGCCTTCAGACTGGGCCGTCTACAGGCGGTAGTCACATGACTATCAGCTGTGGGCGGCTGGATTAGTGCTCGTGGGGGACAACGTACCTCGAGAGGGGACAGTCACTAACAGATTATACGAGGACATACACACGTGGTTACATTCGCCCAATAATATTCTTTTGTGCCGATCCAACAATTTGTGTTGATTTAGTGGTTCACTGCAACAGCACGTGTTGGTTATTCACCCCAATCCTCATCCGTCACTTCGGTTAAGGCTCCATGGCAGAGACTTACATGTTTAAACAACGATCGAAGTAAAAAAGACCCCAATAATGCACGAATTTTTGCTGATATTTTTAAATTTTTTTTAAAAACTGTGGGTCTAGGTGAAAATCTAACCATAGCACGCGATAGAGCAGACATTTTTACTGCAGAAAGCATCGAGCGAAGTTAAAAAATCACATTCGTTTACATTTTATAAGGAAAACTGTTCGGCAAAACACGCGTCGCTGTCAGTGGTACTCAATGTTAGCGCGGCGCGGTGGTCTCCCTACCATCCGTCTTGGCGTGACGGAATAACTGCGCGCCGCGCTGCCAACATTGAGTACCACTGGCAGCAACGCGTGTTTTGCCGAACTATTTTCCTTATAAAATGTAAACGAATGTGATTTTTTAATTTCGCTCGATGCTTTCTGCAGTAAAAATGTCTGCTCTATCGCGGGCTATGGTTAGATTTTCACCTAGACCCATAGTTTTGAAAATAAATTTAAAAATATCAGCAAAAATTGGTGCATTTTTGGGGTCTTTTTTACTTTGATCGTTGTTTAAACATATTTAAATGTTTACAATGTAATAACAATTTATATAGTATTATTCTGTAAAGTTCACAGAATTCTCTCGTGCAAAAAACCATTGAATAGCTGGTATAGTAAAAGCACAAAAAATTCCCAAAGTTGAAAATTTGCAATTTTTTTTAACATTAATTTTCTAAAAAACTGTACGTATTAGAGAAAAACGGATTTCAGATTCGTATTCAGCTCGCAAAAATCTATAAGAATTTCATAGTGGCAGTTCATATAATTTTTGGCTGTTGTACAGTGTAATTATTAGGATGGTGCATATGAAATGTCGGATTTTTAAGTGAATATATAAAACTGCATATCTTGTTTCAAAAGCCGTTTATTTAATTAAAATGTGATCCATTTGCTTAAGTACACTTTTCTCAACGAGATTGTAATATATAAACGATTGTATTAAGGAAATTCTGATCTTGGGAGCGAATAAACTTTGATATTGAATTTTTCAGACTCTGTTTATTTTCGCTTCGTATAGGCCGTGAAAACAGACCTAAATGTTTAAAACAATGAAAGTTAGTTGACGAGATATCTGATATATGACCTGGGTGTTGAACAATTTCAAACTTCAACTCATTTAATTTCACGATCGTTTTGTGCGATGCATGCGGCCAAGCGTGGTCTCGGAGGTGCCGATTAACACTTTAACGACCGCACGCCTACGCAGTCAAACGTCGCCAGGGGCCGGCAGTATTTTTGAAGAATTAATGTAATAGAACTTCATTAAATTCACGAAAAAGTTAATATAAAACAAAAACCAAGAACAATTTAACAACAAATTTAATATTTCTCCTTTGTATGATAATTATTAAAACAATCACCTACATGTAATGGTATTTTACATGTCTTAACACTATTTCTACCAAGAGGTGTCAAAAGACACCTTTCAAATTTTAACATAAAATTATTCTCTATGTCGAATCGTTTCTCCACAATTAATTTTTTTACTTTTTATGCAATGGTTGTTAAATTAATTCAGGGATATCATTTTTCTCCAGCTAATATTCGCTAATTTCCCTTGTTGCATTTTAGTGTACACCATTGCATTGATTGTATATTAGAGTGTCCCATAAGTTCTTTGCTTTTTTGATAGACATTCATACAGAATATTTATAGTTCAAAGTTGATTCGTTGCATTAATTGTTCAGCTGTATCAACCTTCTCTATCCCGCCATCCCATTTTGTGTCATATTACAAAAAGGAAGAAACTTATGTGACCCTACTATTTTGTACCTTGATGAATTAAATAATCTCCAATAAAAACACATCAGTGTATCAATAAATATATTCCTCAAATTATCTACGTTTAACTCATAATTTGAAACCCCAACCAGTATCGGCAATGAAAGGCGTCAAAAGACACCTTTTGGTTGAAATAGGTATACACAAAATCGTGGTAGAAATAGTGTTAAAATAAGACATAATTTATGTGGCACACTACTGTAGTGTAAAATCTAAAATTAAAAATAGGCAATAATTACCTTAAATCAAAGACGTGGCGATGAAATACGAAGCCAATAGCAATATCCACACTTCTTTACATTCATAAATTATCACACAGAGAGTGTGGTACTGGCCAACAACCTTCGGCGATAGCATCATACACATGTTGTGTGAGCGGTCCTTAACGGTTGTTCCGGCTATCACACACATGTTGTGTGAGCGGTCGTTAAAGTGTTAATGAGTGATGGGTGTACAATATTCAATTTTTTTTTGCACTTCTCAAACCAGCCGCACATTTCGTTCGATTACATTTTTTTCCTCAAACGTATGGCTTATATTGCCGGTAGCTCTTGCAGCATTATTGCCAAATTTATACTCGTATAAAAGAATTACACGAATATTGGCTGAATTCGTGTCGGTACAAAATACAAAACAAATAACAAAAGGAAACGCTTTTAAGAAAACCTTCTTTGTTGAAATGTGACTATGACAATGGACAGTACAGCTATGAAAGAGGTTGTGCCAAAAACGTAAGCATAAAGGAAACATGGTGACTGTTTAGTACTGTAACCGGCGAGCGCAGGCAGCCCCAAAAGTCGCCTAAACGCGAACACAAACCGTTTCTTCTCCCCGCGTCCTGAACGGATTTAACGCCTAACGACAATGTGTCTTACCGTCGCGTTATAATTCGTTCTGTCGATAATCCGGTTATTGGCTCCGATCGCATGGAGCGCCGGATTAGCGACAGCTGATTGGATTATGACATCGGAGCCTTTAACAGACTTTTCAAAATTGAGGTGATTTCGAGCTCTCGCCGGTCAGAAGACAACGGAGCCTCGTGCAGTACAGTACCCGTGCGCTTACCAATCAATCCGAACTGAAGAGTGTTAAACCGCTTACCCATTCCATTAGTTTATTATAAGTTTCCGTTCGTGAATAGTTTAGTGTGTTCCGTGTGCGTGTGGTTTGTAAATGTGTCGTTAAGTGTAAGATTAAAGTATCGTGAAATCAAAAAGACTGTTGGAATCATTTCTGGGACTTCCACCTCTCCTCAATTCCCAAACAGTGACAAAGGTTCACATGTACAGCTAATTCGACATTTCATATGCACCAACCTAATAGTAATAGTGGCAGTAGTTATAGCATAATAATTTGTGATTTTTATAATGATACTTTAATATAATCTAACATTTATATGAAAGAAAAGAGGTATTTGAAACGCAGATCTTTCGATCTATAGTCAAGTGTTTAAGCGCACAGCTCATGGTTTGTATGTGTCAGTGTCTTATACTTTAGGTTTTTAAGAGTAAGTGCCTATATTTTTTAGTATTTTCCAAACAATTGGTTTAAAATAAGATATACGTATAATCAGTTGGATGTTCTCTATAAGGTGGCAAAGTATCACAAATGAGTACGCGTATCATTTAGGGACTTCTCCCTGTTAATATTGATTCCTACACACAGAGTGAGTTATACTCAGCATTTTGCAAAGAAAAATTGGCATGTTGGAATTATTCACTAAGATATAACAATTCTAATGAGTTTTCGATACCAACGTTAGCTAGAATATTCTATTTTATTAATAAGTGCAGTAGTTTGGAAATGTAAACACAAATCAGAAAAGGTGGTTTAACGTTTCTTCTATATTCTCTAAAATAATTTAACTGAGTTTAACTTGATCTTCGTCTAAGACAAATTGAACTACCCTATTACGAATGATTCTGAATGTAATCTAAAATTAAGTTCGATTAGTTTAGGTTACATTATTATTGAGCGAGGGTGCAGGAAAGAGGACGAAGTTTTCACCCTACTTATTGACTTAATCAAGATTTAAAATGGAATTCAGTATTTGTTACATAAAATTTCGGCGTAGTGTCTACAGCATTAAAAAATCTACAATGGACCTGCATCTGTTAATATTTCTACTAATTAAAATTAGAATAATACTTCTAAGAAAAAGTATTACGGTACTTGAAAATGATGTTTCGCTACAAAAAAAAAAAAACACTATAATGAAAAAGAATTAAATTTCACGCGATTGTGTATTATTTGGATTGACGTGGTTTCTCTTTAAGGCGCTGAAAAATGATTACGATTGTGGAATTGCTGTATGAGAAACGCTATGTTTTTAAAAAGATTAATGCGACAGAAGAAGATTCAATAATTCAGGGAAATAATTAAAGCAATTTGAAAAAGTTGCCTTTTCATTGGAATATACGTATAGGTCAACACCAAAAACTAGATCGCTGAGAATCTGGTGGGCGAATTAGTAATCCGAGATAAATAACAATTTATACAAGAGGGGCTGGAGAAGTACTCGTTTTAGCTCCTGAGGGTAGTCTCGACCTATGTACTGCTCTCACCAAAGTAACAGAGTTCAGAGAACAGATCGCTTGAATGAAGAATTCGCTGTTGGCTTGCTAGTAATCCAGAGATCCCGAGGATCTAAAAGGCCGGTCCAAACAAGACGTCAGACGTGTGTTCCAAACAATTTTTTTCGGCTTCTTCCAGCACAACAGTTCTTGGCCGTACTTCACGGTTCCTCGTAAGAGATCCAGCTCGCACTATGTACGAGATGGTTTTGCGAATGTTGCGTCCGCCATACGACCATTTATACCTCAGTGAACCCAGATTTTTGCGCACTGTGCCTTTTACTTTTCAAGAACATTTGAGTTTTCCATATGATAATCGTGTATGTATAATTTTACATATAATTTTTAATTATTTTATTTAATCAAAAAAATTCATGGAAATGATAGTTAAAAATATTCGGTGATTTATAGTAACTTAATATTTAATAGCTTTCATAGTCACATGGTAATGTACAATAATTTACTTAGAAGACTTAGGTTAAACGTTGCAGCGCGGGCTATACGTGTAATATCTTACATTGTAGCAAATGCCCCGAGCGCCCGCCAGAGTAGCGCCTCGGTCGCACCCCCGCCGAACACCGAATACCTGGGACCTACCCCTACCCTAGCGAGCAACCCCAGCAAACCGAATAAATAGCCGAAAACTTCTCGTTTTTACGCACTCAGCTACTTCTTGACTTATTTGCTCTATTAGCTGCTCCCTTGTGTGGACAGTCGACGGACAGATAAGTAAGCAAAACAATGCTTCTAAAGCGCTCCCCTTGTGGGACCCATCAGGACAGAGTTAGAGTTCAGTAATTTACCTCGTACGTGAAATTGTTAAATTTTGCTTCGTGCATTGGCCAAGACTCAGTCCGGAAATAGTTTAAGTTTCCAAGTGTAAATTGTAACTTTTTATCCAATAATCTTTAAATTATAACAGCAAATGTTATAAGATTCAGATTATTTTTAAGTTATTTATTATTCATGAATAAGAAATAATCCAATTAATAGTTATTGGCTTATGGAAGATTATTCCTATCAGTTATTATGGAGATGGGAAATTCGAATACTCATTTAGGAAAAAAATAAATAACTTTTCTGTTGAACAGAAAAGAATTTAAGTCATATAATTAACGCATTTCATAATTCTACTCCACGTAGAATTAAAAAACAAATGTACAAACAATTGAAATGTCACTTACCTACAAGCAGTCCTGCTCAGATGGAAACGAATGTACATCTCTGATGTAGATCAATGAGATGTCAATTCACTTTACTATCACCTATCACTTTCATTGTCATCTTTCATTATCATGTTCCATTACTATTTTTCACTTTCATTATTTAGTCAATATAATCGCTACATGTAAATAGACTAAATGAAAATACGTGCACAATTGTTCATAAATAATTTTAGCCGTACGTGTTTTGTGACACGACCATCGTGGCTACTTCGCACTATCTTTCTTTTACGTCTTTGTTTCAACGATCCTTTACGTCGCGATGTAGAAACCACCATGTGGCTGAATTCTGCGCGGAGATTATCAACAGGAAGAGATTAATCGAGAATCGTTCCGTGTATTTTAATTCGATTGTTTGTTTTTGGCTACAAACAATGACAGTCTTGATCGAATACGGAATCATCCAACAGATCACCATTGCGTGGCAACCGTTTGCGACTTACGTCACGCGATCGAAAACGATATTGAGACTCGTGACGTAACAATATCTCGTTGCTGGTAATATGAATAGAATATCGATTTCATATAATGAGAGTACTATTAAACATTTCCATGAATAATTATTCGCGTGTCTTCATTCAATCCACGTATCGACCATCTTGATATTACGCGATCATTAGAAAATGGCAGTGACGTAAATTGAGAATTCATTGACACTGTTGTGGCATCGTTGCTATGGGATGCGTTTCGTATTTTCGAATAGTATGGATTGGTAGATCGATCCTGTGACAGATGTTGATATTCATTGCGATTGATTTATTTTTTGTATCAATGGGTAAGTCTTACTCAAATTGCTTTTGCATGTTTTAAATTAAACATACACAGGAATTAATTTTGTTGGGAAACTGGATTTCAATTAAGATGGTTTAACTCTTAAATAGTTAATTTATTTATTTTTCACAACTTAATCCTACTCTAGTTCCTAACTTTAACAATCAATTATGATCAGCTCGATGAAGTACTAGATGGAATCTGCCTAAAAACGGGTGATGAGCTTACGAGCAAGGTTTCTTGCAGAAATACCATTGTTTAATTATTGTACGAGGGTGGAAAAAAAGAAACAGGAATGAGGTAAAGAAGTGAGGGACAGTGGATTTCTGGTAGTGGAAATTTATGAGTACTTGAACGGTCTAGGGCTGGTGACAGAAAAGAGCCTCAGGTTAAGGGTAGGGAAAAGGAAACGGCATGGTAAAGAAAATAAGGTTGTAAACACATGATTGGGACCTCAAACACCTCCCTCGTTAGTTTACAAATACTAATTTTCAATGCGAAGACTGACTTAAGATAGCGGTGAACCGAATTACATTATGTACCTAATGATGAACTGTTACTAGAATACACTGGTAGGTAAATGTTATAAAAGTAGAAGGGACTTAAATTAGTAACCATGTGATACAAAACTGTTGGAGAACCGGATTGAAACCGAGTGGAGTTAACTTTATATAGTTAATTTATTGACGCACAAGAATCTTACTCTAGCTCTTAACATAAAATATAATTAACCAGCACGGTGAAGTGTAAGTCGAATTCTGACGAGACGGGTGAGAGGTTCTTAAAAGGAAAACCCCTTGCCAAATCCCGATTGGTTTAGTATTTTAGCAAGGGTGGAGGAAGGAACCGGGGGTGGGATAGTGTAGTGAGAGTAGTGGATTTTTGGGAAGTGGTAATTTAGGGGTACGTGAATGGTCTGGGACTGATGACGAGGAAAGGACCCAAGGCTGAGGACAAGGAAATGGAAACAGCATGTTAAGGGAAAATGTTTAAGGAACATAAGGCAGGATCTCCAACAAAACATTTAACTATAATCTAACAAGAACTAGCGTTAATTGCACCTTATACAATATATAGCAAAGAATTATAACATAAGAATACATCTACAATGAAATAATGAAATGCAGACACACATACACAGAAATTTAATATATGACGGCCTGTATAACGCATAATCATGAAAAATAGCACGTTATTATTATTACTGAAGTCAATATTGTAGGATGGTTTAATATTAAAGAGAAATTAATGTTTATTCGTAACGGATTTCAATACAACGCTTTCAGTTCAACGCCTTTTACAATTCTGATCTAAAACAAACCACGTAACACGCGAAACAACTTCAAAATACAATCCGCCGCATTCATTCTCTTCCTTCATTCCCTTGACTGTCTTCTGCTCAATCATCATACATATATGCTCATTCACACAGCACACTCATGCTCTACCACCCCCACAATATAGATTCCTAACTATATGGACTATGATATAATTAAGTATAATTTTATTACTGTCAATATTAATTACTACCCACTTAGGGTTTCGGGAATATGAGACTAAATAATATAACATGTTAACGCAATAATATAACAAAACATATAAATGTAAAAAGAAAAAGATGTGGTTTGTAATATAATTTATAAGGCGGTTGTACTTCTTCGATATTTCACGCCTTGAGTATAACCGCAAGTTGACTGGGCCAGCAGGTTATTGCCTCCGGCCTCTACAGTATCCTCGTGCAGGTATACCGCTTCTTTGAGGGGTCTTATGTTTCCTTTCCTGGTCTTGTAGATTATAACGTCCCGCGATGCCTCACGATACTCCTTTCGCACGTCGGAATCAAAGGTACAATTGACATAATTCCTTATAGCGAGTAATGTTTTACCGTTGTTACGTTCCGAACAGGAATATTTTTCAAAATTCCCTTTGTAACTTCTCACCGACCGGATGCGTATCGATAATGTATATTGTATTCTGGGAACACCCTAATCGAACGCAGTGACGGTCGTAAATGTTTATTAGATAGATTATCTTCTGGCGACCAAACTGAGATTGTTAATACAGTAAATATTCGATAAGTGCACATCTTTCGTGTCTGAACTCGTGCACTCATCGTACAGGTCCTACATTGATTGATGTTTTGCCGAACGTAGAAAAGGACAGTGAGTGAAGGAGAACGAATGTAAACAAATAGTACCATAACAGTGGGACAATACTAATACGGAATAAAATTTTTTTATTTTCGACTTTTTTGTTATGAAACTTTTACCAATAGATTTTTTACATTTTTCTGATTAAAATGATATCAAACACGATATAATTACGATCATAATTACCCTTGTAACAAGCCATAAAAGTTTCGGACGTTAGAATCTAAGGAATTCGTATCTCTGACGTAAATGTAACGTCCGAAACTTTTATGGCTTGGTACACAGGTAATTATGATTGTAATTATATCGTGTTTGGTATCATTTTAATCAGAAAAACGAGACGAATACGATGGTAAAAGTTTCATTTACGAAAAACCAAAAATAAAGAATTATGATTTTTGTATTTAAAAGACAGAACTCGCAGGAGTCTTTCATGTTTGTCGAACGTCACGAACCTCAGTCCCTCTTTGTTTTTGTATCGCTATCCTTTTCTACGTTCGGCTCAGAACAAACTCATTCGGGGCGTCTCGAGGAGTCTTCCCCCAAGTGGTGGGGATGACTTTCGTGCATTTATCGTACAGGTCATTCGTGCACTTATCGAATATTTACTGTATAACACATTCCTTCCGTGGAATCAGCGTGGTCTCACGGTCAAAATCTTAGATCACTTTACTTCTTCGAACGGCCAAACGTAAACGAATAGCGCGCTCGTGTGGTCCGATAACGCCAAGCGTTCTGGAATGTTCCTCGCAGACCCGCGGTGCGACATAAAATGACAATAGAAATTGTTCAATGATTTGTATTTTTCCGATAGTATATATATATATTTATACGCCAGTCAGTCCTACAATAATTAAGGCACCGAGCGTAACTAATATAATAACGAAAGACATGAAAAGAAAATAGATAATTTTTTATTCAAAATCTTGTAATACATAAAGATCAACATTTTATACTCCGCCGGTTTCGAAACGTAAAAATTATACAATAGTTAATTTAATAAGGCATCAGCATTAATAATTAACCAATAGCTTGAGAGTAAAGGAAAGAACTACATAGAAAGAGAGAGGAGAATAAGACTGGACAAGGGAGGAACGCACATGCACCCACCACCACCTAATTAACGAATCACGGTCCCTTACGCATTGGCCTCGCAGCCTAATTCGTTAGGCGCACAGCAACGCAACATAAACAATTTCGGACTAGGCTCACTCCGGTCTTCTCCGAGATGTCCAAGTTGCGACACTCTTCGACGTACAATCGCGAGGTGCGTGTCAGGGGTCCGTGAAGTGGTTTAGAGACGAGTTTGTTCTTTAATTTTGTAAAGTTGCAAATTAGGGCAAAGACTCTCTCTTCACGTATAAGCACTTTTAAACTCTATCACAAATCACTATATTATTTTAACTTGTGCATTACATCATTATTATATTTTATATTTTATTTTATTTCATAACGTAACTTCAGTTATCTTCATTTAGTTTCAATTTCATAAATAGTTCAAGTTTTCTAAGGTTTTAACTGGTGAATTGGTTAACTGTGTGTGTTTCTTCCTTCAGGAACCAGGCACTCCAATATTTCGAAATTTATCAGGCTACATGTTATTGCTAAATTTATTTGAATACACATATTTGGGTGAGTAGTTTTCCTTTACTCTTCCAGTTTATTTAATGAATATTTCCGGCAAGTATTTCCAGTAGTTAAACAATTAACTGTGGGATTCCCCTCACTGGAATTACTATAATTTTGTTGTTTAAATAATTGATTGTCTCTCAAATTTATATAGTTGCGTATCTCAAATATCTACATAAACATATTTTCGTTTGTTCAGAATTAACCATTATAAAACATATTATATCGTTCACACTAACCATTGAATCATTTAATTTATAAAGTATAATCACTCATATGTTTTAATTACTTGAGTATTTCAATTTTCTTTTATTGCCTCCTTATTATTCCATAGAATTCGCGATCTGATGAAAGGGCCCGTATGGGACTAGCGTATCTCCGAATCCACAAAACATTAAGACCCGTTTACAATTGATTTTGTTTGGGCAAATATTTTCTGGCTTTATACGCGCGTACCCCGCTCGTAACACCGTTGTGTAGCGTAGCGTTAAATTAAATAAACTTCGTCTGTAGCATAGTTTAACTGTTAGAAGTTAAAACGAACATAGTGCACCGAGTCAAACGGCATACCGCGAGCCTCGCCGCGCTTCCAGATAGCAAGTACCATAAAACCTTTCCGAGCGCAACTCGCCTCGCTGATTGGGCGGGCCTAGCCGCACTTTTTCGTATATAAGCGGCCCTTTTTACCGAGAAAAGACGGTACAATCCTCACCTTAACCAAAGCTAGACCACTCTCGGAACCTCCAGAGTCGGAATCGGCAAAACTTCTTTCCCGTTCAAATCAAATCGACTTGGAACTCTAGTCGGTAGGCCTAACTCGCAGCCTGGAACCTCAGCCGAGTTGGCCGAATATTCCTCTCCGTCAAAACCCACTTCTCGAAAACACCTCGTCTCACGAATACCGAATACCAAACCGTTTTTGGCCTTAACGAACATCTTTTGTCACAAGCGTTTTCTTAATAAAGTAGCTCTGTTACAGTTTTTTGAATTTCTGACAAATCAGAAAATTCTCCGTAGTTCAACGAACGACAGAAATTTGCACTACCAACAAATATTGACAAACCTTCCAGGATATACGAGGTCTGTTCAAAAAATAACCGAATATTTGTAATTACGCGGCAATGGATCGTTATAGCGACGAGTAGTTCACAGCATTTCATTTGCCATAACCTTCTGCGTTACATGCATTTTACAGATCCTTTATATTGCGTTTAGTTCCCGAGTTATTGTAATTTGAGTGCAAGGTGTTTCCGTGTGCGCGGCGATTTTCGCAATGTGTGATTTACGAGAGCAACGGTGCAACGTGAAATTTTGTATGAAACTGGGGAAAACATTCACGGAAACGTTTAGACTTTTGAAGCAAGCTTATGGAGGTGTTGTTTTTTCTCGTACACAATGTTATGAATGGTTTATCAGATTCAAAAATGGTCGTCAATCAATTGAAGATGACCCTCGACCATGAAGGCCTTTGACCGCAACCGATAACACTTGCATTCAGGAAATCAGTGCCAATCAATCGCCAGTACTACGAAGGTGTTTTGAAAAGGTTGCGTGAAAAAATTCGCAAAAAGAGACCACAGTTGTGGCGAGACAACTCATGGTTTCTTCACCATGATAACGCGCCTGCCCGCTCTGCCTTGTTAATTCTCCAGTTTTGTGCAAAAAATCAGATGGCTGTCCTCCCCCAGCCCCCCTACTCCCCAGACCATGCACCCTGCGATTTCTTCTTATTCCCAAAATTAAAACCAGTGCTGAAAGGACAGCGTTTCGACTCAGTTGAAAACATTAAACACAATTCGTCACTGGCATTGAAGGATGTTCCTAAAGAAGCTTACCAGGACTGCATGGTAAAGTAGAAACACCGCTGGAATAAGTGTGTGCATAGAGGAGGGGAGTATTTTGAAGGGGACAAAGACCAATAAGTTATATATCAAATTGTTGGATTTTTGCAGAAATCCTCAATATTTTGAACGAATTTTAAATATGTTTGTTAGCTGCGAAAACGTACGTTCAACTACACTTAGGTATAAGTCAGAAATCATAAAAAACGGTCAGCTCGAGCCCTGCGCTGAGGTCGTAGCTGACCGTTAAGAGAAAAGCAAGACTCTCTCCTCTAGGGGGTGCATAGCTGTACTTCCCCTTCGGTTATGCGTAAAATAGCCTTTTTAACAGTACAACCTAAGCAGTCGGTTCGGTAACAACACATAGCACAGTCTCTGAATTTCTAGCGCGTTTCAAGACTGAACACATTATACAATCTTTTCTAATTTTACTGTATATATAATAAATATTCGTTAGCGTTTGTTGGAGGCAAACGAACTCTGTGGTTGATTATTCAACACAAATAAAAAAAATTAGAAAAAGAAAGTTCGGTTATTTTTTGAACAGACCTCGTACAATACTACTGTATACCACTTAGTGTGCCCAAATATGAATGGTTTCTTCTCCCTGTCTGCCAATAATCCATCAATTTCTGATAACTTCTTGTTTGCATATCTAAGGTCAGACAGATCTGCGTTTGTTAAGCGAATCATCGGCTTCAATGCTGTTGGATTAGCTATTCGAAATTCGGGAAGCGAAATACAGCAATCGCTTTCTGTTAAATTAATCGCAGGAATAATATAGGAAATATTCTTCTCCATGTGACTGGTTGGTTCCAAAAGATACTGGTTCGTGTATGTTTCGTACTGTAACCGACGAGCGCAGGGGGCCCTGAAAATCACCTAAACGCGAACATAAACCTTTTCTTCTCCCCGCGTCCTGGACGGATTTAAAGCCTAACGACAATGTTTCTTACCGTCGCGTATAATTAGCATTGTCGATAATCCTGTTATTGGCTCCGATCGCATGGAGCGCCGGATTAGCGACAGCTGATTGGTTTGTGACGTCACGAAGCCTTTAACTGCCTTTTCCAAATTAAGGTGATTTGGAGCGCTCGCCGGATAGAAGACAACGGAGCCTCGTGCAATACAGTACTCGTGCGCTTACCGATCGATTACACTGTCCAACAGCCAAAAAAAGTTTTAAATGCCACTATGCGATTATTATAGCGTTTCTTGTGCTGATTACGAATCTGCAACCTGTTTGTCTCCAGCACGTACAGTTTTTGAGAAATTTGATTTTGAATAAAAAACACATTTTTCAAATTCAAACGAATTTTGCGAGGTGATTATAAAAGATACTAAAATTATGATTATATCAGAAGATTCTATAGACTTTCCTGAATACAACGGTATATATTTGTTATGCGTTCTGAATATTTAAACATGTTTAAACAATCATTGAATCCGAAGAGACACCGATTTTGCACCAATTTTTGCGTATATCTTTCAATTTATCTTAAAAAGTAAGGATCCAGTGGAAAATCGAACTATATCACGCGATAGAGCAGACTTTTACCTTTAAAAAGCACCCAAAGAAAGTTGAAACGTCACGGTACCAGATGGCTGCAAAACGACATACGCGGCGGCGATGTCAAGGTCGAGGGCCACAATCAACCTCGCGGAGTTGGGAATGCCACCGCTGCGCCCGTGGCGAGGGGGCTCTCATCCTCGAGGTCCCGGGGCCAGATAGGTCCGCTAAGGCGGACGTCCTCGCGACGAAGATGGCTCAGGCTCCGGAGGGGATGGGCGTCAAAGTCGCCCGCCCTTCCAGGACCGCCGACCTCCGGATCCGAGGCATTATGGCCTCAATCACTAGGGAGGCAGCGATGGCCGCCGCCGCCAGGGAAGGCGGATGCCGCCCCGAGGAGATAAAGGCGGGTGATATCCGCCCTGACCCCTCGGGGCTAGGCACATCCCGGGTCCACTGCCCTGTAGCGGCGGCTCGCAAGTTGGCGTTGTCCGGGAATTTGGTAATCGACGTTGGACGCAAGTCCTCGTCGATGCACTCAGTCCCAGGCCGATGCAGTGCTACCGCTCTCTCGACTTCGGGCACACGAGGCAACGGTGCACTGCCGATGAAGACCGATCGGGGCGGTGCTTTTTCTGCGGCGAGGGTGGTCACCGCTCGTCGCAGTGCACCGCCCTTCCCCACTGCACGGTTTGTGCCGATGCTGGGCGGGCGCCTAATCCTCCGGGAAGCGGGGTGGCCGCCGTCAGAAAAAAGGAAGGGGCAGTGGGCCCCATGGGTCCGCTGAGACTCGGCGGCAGCGACCCCCTTCCGCCGCGGCTCCGACGGGTCCGGCCGCCCGAATGGTCCCCTCGGCATTCACAGCGGTGATGGGAGCCTCGGCGGAGGCCGCCATGGAGGTGGAGGCTGTGCCCGGGACTGCGTCCCCGGCGACGCCTAGCCTCCCCTCGAAGGGTCCGGCTACGGACGACCGGTTCGGTCCCATTTAACAATGGAGCCAACCGGTCCCCTCCTACAGGCGAACATTAACCACTCGGCCAGGGCACAGGACTTACTTGTACAAGCCCTGGCCGAGCCATCAGTCGGGCTGGCGGTTGTGGCGGAGCCCGCGTCGTCGTCGGTCCACGAGGGGTCGCGATCGTGTGGGGCGGCCGCCACGGCTCTCCGGCGTGTACGCTTATCGAGCGCGGCCGGGGATACGTGGCGGCCGATTGGGGAGGCACAGCGGTGGTGGGGATTTGCGCTCCCCCAAGCTGGCCCTTCGCCTCATTCGAGGTATTCCTGGACGGGATCAGGCGTTCCGTTGAACGCTGCCGGCCGGTCACGAGGGGCGCGACGTTGCTCGACTGGGCGGCTGGACTGGACCTGAGGTTGCTTAACTCGGGTTCGGTCCATACTCGCATGCGGCAGCAGGGAGGGTCCATTGTGGACCTTTCGTTCACCTCGCCTGCTGCCGCGCGCCGTATCTCGTGATGAAGGGTGGAGGAGGGGGTGCAAACCCTCACGAACCATCGCTACATCATGATGGACCTCTCCTTCGGCTTACCGGACGAGCCCCGAGGCCGTCCGAGCACAGAGGGGGTACGCTCACCACCGCGGTGGTGTCTCTCCAGGCTGGACCGAGACGTCCTGCTGGCTGCTGCCCACGTCATGACATGGAGCTATAGCCGCTCCGTGCCTGTCGACAGGCGCACGAGAGCTCGCTGGCTTCGCCGCGCCATGGTTTATTATTAATCCGGCCCACCGAGATGGGCACGAATCTGCTTCCTCGCCTCTATGGGCATACGCAATAAACTACCTATCGTCCTCCCCGGCTAGCCACTGCTTCCGGTAGGGACAAGGCAGATCAACTGCTGAGAAGATATTGCTTGACTCGGCACTTGCAAGGAATTTTATTATTGCCTCAATGATCTTTCCGCCGGATACATACTCCCCCAGCAAAGTTCTCAGAGTCATGTAGCCCTCGCCCCGTTAGCCCTACCGCCCGTAAAGAGCGGAGTTTCCAGGTCACACCACGTGGAGGTTGGGGTTGGCTCTTGGCGCAGCGGGGGCACCACTCCCTGCAGCACCTTTGTGACCCCTGGTTTTGTGGGGAGGTTTATTATTAATCCGGCCCACCGAGATGGGCACGAATCTGCTTCCTCGCCTCTTTGGGCATACGCAATAAACTACCTATCGTCCTCCCCGGCTAGTCACCGCTTCCGGTAGGGACAAGGTAGATCAACGGCTGAGAAGACATTGCTTGACTCGGCACTTGCAAGGAATTTTATTATTGCCTCAATGATTTTTCCGCCGGATACAGACTCCCCCAGCAAAGTTCTCAGAGTCGTGTAGCCCTCGCCCCGTTAGCCTTCCGCCCGTAAAGAGCGGAGTTTCCAGGTCACACCGCGTGGAGGTTGGGGTTGGCTCTTGGCGCGGCAGGGGCACCACTCCCTGCAGCACCTTTGTGACCCTGGTTTTGTGGGAAGAATTTAATTTAAATCCGGCCCACCTACATGGGACTCGGATGTGCTTCCTCACCCGTCGGGTATACGCAACATCTCCCTACTTCAGACCTCGAGTTTACTACCCCTAAGAGTCCATCTCCAAATAGGCATGACACCGAGCCCTTGCGAACTCGGTGGGGCTTTCACACCACCCTTAGTACCTGTGTCGGCGAGAAATTGACCTCAGCCACGCTTAACAGGTCGTACGCCAGGGCGTGGCCCCGAAGGGCGGGTTTCCTGTACAACACTTCTAATACTGCTAGTGGCATCCGTTACTCAGAAACCTGAGATTCGGCAGCTCCGTAGTAGCAGTTTTCAAGGGTCAAGAGTCGTGTTGTCTGCATCACGGACTCGTCTCGGATACTAGGCTGGACTAGGTCCATCCGCCCGACACCTCAAACGACGGCCGTGCACTCAACCAATCGAGAGCTCATACGAGTCACCTCTTCCACGCAAGTCTGCACACCAATGGCATCGGTTACCCGGGGATCCGGGATTGGGTAGCTCCGTAGGTGGCTTTTTAGGGTTGGCGGTGCGTGGTCTCCAGGATCTCGTCTCGGATACTAGGGCTAAACCTCAAGCGGCGGCCCCGTCACGCCAACCCTGGGGATCGAGTCGAAACTCATACCACATCTTCCTACAGTCGGAGATCGCTCTTTGCCCAGGTTCCTGGGATCGTGCGCCGTCCTGCGCGACAGTTTTATGGCCCTTGAGACTGTGGTCTGCCCAAGGGCCCTGGTTTTGTGGGATGCGCCCTCCAGCCCCAACCTCCGAGTCCTGACAACAACCGCCGCAACCCCCTTCTCCGCGAAACGACTGGTTATCCCTCAATCGCGGCCGATTGCCAGGATGTCCGTATCGTCAGCGAAGCAAGTGCTGCACACCCCTCCTGGCTGCGGCTCCGTTAACACTCGATCGTACCCCAGTATGCGGCCCGAGCGCCTCACCCTGGGGCAAACCATGCTCGACCGTCCACACACGCGTTGCGCTATCCCTATCTATACAAGTCGCGGACCTGCCACGGAGGTTATCCCCGATAATTGCGGTGATCACTGGTGGCATCCTGTGCCTAACTAACCCTCTGTCGATTGCGCAGAAGGGCAGGGTGTTAAAGGTGTTGACGATGTCCAAGGACACCGCCACCCCGCCCTCGGACGTGGCCGCCTCTGCTATTTCCCGTACCCTGCTAACAGTTTGGATGGTGCTGTGACTCCTCCTAACGCCGAACTGTGTAGCTGCCACGTCCGGACCAACTCCGGACAGGTGCGCGACCAGTCTACCCGCGATGATCCTTTCAAGGATTTTCTCTATATCGTCTAGGAGGGCTAGAGGCCTGTGCGATGAGGGCACTCCGTCTTCCCTCCCTTCCTTCTTAAGGAGTACCAGCCGTCCCTGCTTCCAGATCGCTGGAAACTTCCCCTGTTTAAGGCAAGCGCTAAAGATGTTAGCTACACTATCGTCTAAATACGGGAGGAATGACAGGACGAATAGCGCCGAATGACGGCACAGACGAGCTCCTCCATCGACACTTCCAAACCGTCGGTCCACTGAAGGTTGACCGGCGGCCCCCGGGGCGAGGGATGTTCCTTGCGGGGGAACAGAGCCTCCACCACTCTTACCAGGGTCTGAGGTTCCAGGCTCTCTGTTATCAGGAGGGGGGGCACGGTGCGAGCTTGCCCATGACAAACTTGTAGGGCCGGCCCCACCGATCCTGCTCCCGAGAGGCCAGGAACTCGTCCCAGGCCAGGTCCTTTGCCTCCTTGATGGCGTTCTGCAGGACAAACGCTGCCTCTCCGTAGTTGTCCCACAGTTGCCGCTCCCTCGTCTGGTCTCGGTTACGTCGCCGCCGGGAGTGCTGTAAGTGGCGTCGCTTTGGGACACATGCTAAGCACAACTGCGCTATGTCCCCGGACCACCAGTATGCCACCCGACGCGGCAGGAAAGTGGCCCTGGGCATCGCGACATCGCAGATGTACTGTACGGTGCCCCGGAGCCAGTCAGCTTCACCATCTACGTCCTCGATCACGTGGTCTGGAGAAGCCAGCCACCTAACCACGAGTGACGCGGCTGCCAGCAGATCCTGATCCAACCTCCCCAGCGCCCACCTTCGCGGCCGTGAGCGTAAACCGCGACTCGAAGTCTCTCTATCTACGTCGAGTCTAATGTAGAGGTGCTCACTCAGTGTTTCCACCCCTACGTCTACTCTGCAACGCAACATTCTGCGTGCTTTCTCTACCGCGGTTCTGAAGCATAAACCCCCAGACACGGCCCAGTCCAGCATCGCTCTGCCTCGAGCATCAGTCCTCCGCGACCCTACTCCCCAGCGTGGGCGTTGAAGTCGCCCATTACTATTACGCCCCTCGAGGGACATCCCTCCATGATAGCTGATACGCGATCTAGCATCTGCTCGAAGACACTGAGAGACCAACGAGACGGAGCGTAGACGTCCACAACCGCGAAGTCCCTCCATCGCACGAAAACCACCCCGTGTCCGGCCGATAATGCCTGACAACGGGGTGACCCTGCCATTCCCCTCGAGTGAATCGCGACCAACCCATCTCGGTCCGGAAGCCAGTCCGGCCGGTTCTCCGGGACCCTATACGGGTCTACTATGACCACGATTTCCCCGTTTATATTAGCGAGGAGTAAGGGTCTCCTTGGCTCCATCATTTACCCTTCTGCTTCCCCCCTGCCGCGGGCTGGTTCCTCCTGGGCTGCACTGGTCCCGCACTCCTCGTCCGAGGTACCTGCGTCCCGGTTCTCTCTGGCCGCACTGGTCCTGTCCTCCTCGCTGCCTGTCTTGATGATCCTGGTCCAGGTCTTCCTGTCGCTGATGACGTCTGGACGCAATCCCTTGCGCCCAGGTGGTGTCCTGCTGGTCGTCCTCTGTCCACGCGCAGCGGGCACCGGTGCTCCTCTACTGTGGAGGCACTGGCTTTGTGCCTCTCTTTGCCGCACGCGAAAGATAGCCGCGAGCGGTCCTTTTCGGCCTTGCACAGGTGTCCTACGTGGCCGGGCTCGAAGCACATGTAGCAGTGCAGCATCTTCTCCGGTAAGACCTCGATCCTTACCGTGGACAACCCCACTTTCATCTTTCTTGCGGCGTCCAGCTTCCTGGCTTCCACAAGCGGGCACTGAACCCAGGCCGCGCTCATTCTGCTCCGTCCCCTTCAGAGTTCTCTTATTTTGAACTCGGCGGGCGCTTAGCCAGCCGCCGCCGTCCGGCTCTCCTCCACTATCACCCTGGTGGCGGCATCGTTCAGCCCCACCAGGAGAATCTCAGCCCTCTTCTGTGGCGTCTCCACCTTCACGTCGGTGCCCTGATGGCTGGTCTGAGGTGGTTCACCAGGGCTAGCGCCTTGGCTACCTTGTCCTGGACCAAGATCCCCAGGATCAGAGCTCCGTTCCTCGCACTCTTGGTGTGGATCTGATCGATCTCTAGGGCTTTCGGGTGCACCGTCTCCATCGCCTTGCACATAGCCTCAGCGTATGTTGCGTTTCCCCCCGGGGCGACGGTTATCGTAACCGCCGCGGTGGTGGGCGGCTTCTTCAGCAGCGGCCTATTTTGCTGCGCTGGCTGCTGCGGCTGCCGCTGCTGTTGCTGTGGTCGCCTCTACTGCCGTTGCTGCAGCTGTCTTGGCTGCCCAGGCTGCGCCGCGCTTTTTGCCTTTCTGCCCACTACCATCGTCCAGGTTTCCTCCCTCCTTGGAGGCCCGGCAGGGGCGGCGTCCACCTTTTTGCTGGGTCCCGACACAGGGGCCGGCTGTACTCCGTTATCCGCCTGCACGGTCCTCACAACCTCCCAGCGCGGTGCTCGGGAGGACGGCCCAGGCGCTGCGGGGGCGGCAGCCCTCCTCCTGCTGTCTCCTCTTCCTCCTCTTACCTTTTCCGCCAGATCCCTTCGTCCCTCGGCGTCCTGATCTCCGGGACCGTACTGGGTGCTGGGTCGGTGATGGCCGGCACCTTCTCTCTTGGCGTCTCCTCTACTACCACCATTTCCTCCCCCTGCGCCATCCCTGATGGGGGCGGTGATGGTTCCCTCTCCGACTCCGCCGCATGGAAGAAACAAGATGAAAAAACTCTCTCCGAGATAATTCTAAACATTGAAAAAGCGGAACTGAAACACGTTAAAAGATGCACAAAATCGAGAGAAGCTTGGTTGGCTTTAAAAACGCACTTTGAATCCAAAGGTCCCGCACGGAAAATAATATTACTAAGAAAAATTGTAACGCATAAAATGAAGGAACGAGACGATCTTGAGGAACATTTGGACCAGTTCATGGAAACCGTGGACAAATCGAAGAAATTGGTATAAAAATTAACGATAAATTATTATAAATACTAATGCTATGTAGTCTTCGCCCTATATACCCACGCCCGGGAATATGAAAATCAAAATTATCGGACGATTCAGATTCCTGAAAAAATTTGTCTCCTTCAGAAGGTGACCAAAGAGCAATGTTTGCAAAAGGGGCTGGTAATTATCCAAAAAAGGCGATACAAAATCCTCAACAAAGATGGAATGCTTGGAAAGGGTCCCAAAATTATAAAGCACACAACAGCCTGCAGCGATCTGGTACTAGAGGAAAATCAGGTGTATCTAATTCCATTAAATGTAATAGGTGTGGTAAAATAGGTCATTTCTCACGTAATTGCTTTTCTAGGTTCCCGAAGTCGCATCCAGAACAGCTGTATAATAGAACGTGGACCAGATCTATCATAGAGGGAAATAAATCGGAATCAGCAAGGCAAGCTGACTTGGCAGAAGAAATAGCGTTTTTACAAACAAATCGCCTCACCCAAAAATTATAAAACCCAATACATAAAACCCACAATCTAGCAAACAACGACACCACATTAATATTTGGAGTAGGGGAGGCAAGATTAACAACCAGCGATGGATTTAAAGATTGCAAAATTAATCTAAGAAGAGTACACCACGTCAAAGGTCTACGAACGAATTTAATGTCCATATCGAAAATAACGGATAATGGTTATGACGACACCTTTAAAAAGGACTCTGCAGTGCAGAAACTGAGATCTGGTAATACTGTAATGACAGCAAATCGAAAAGGAGACTTATATTACGTAGAATAAAAAACTAATAAATGCTATATGGCTGATGCGACTTCAGAGAGGGAACCGGATAATTCAATTGATATTTGACTCGCCAGACTCGGCCATTTAAACGCAGACTGTCTATAAGAGAGAAGACGACGCTGTGTTCGGTACTCTCTTATAGAATCCTAACTCAAACCTCTACAAGTCGAGGAAGACGTGGATACGGCACCTCGACTTACCCTTGAAGAACTAAGAAGAAGACGTTGCTTCCGGTGTACGGCACTTCTTAGCTTCTAACCCCATCACCTAATTCTTCACGTCCTGCTCACCTTCAGCGAATCTTTCTGCGTCGCGACTTTTAACGTGCGGAGTCTCACTTTACCCGCGGAAACACGAGTTCTTGTTTTGTTGTATCATAGTTTTGTATATAATAAATCAGTTCTATGCATCTCAACATTAACAACGTGTTACAGTATTCATTTATTTTCGTTTCCGTCACAAACTGTCAACGAATGAGTGGCCAAAAAATATATAAATATATATATTGACAGTTATAATGATAAAAATACAACAGAATTACAATAGAAATATTAACGTGTAATAAAATACACCGCTAGCCACGGATAAGTAATTCTCTCGAATAATGGCGCCTTTAACACTAGAACTACCAAGGGGGGTCAAAATGACTTGTTTGACATTTCTTATAATTATAACTTATTTCAGGTACATTTTGTTTCTGAAAATTTTGTACGACTGGAGTTTGTCCTTTTTCATCACCGTAATATTTATCGAGTGTAATTTTCGACATTTTATCTATTATTTCTTTGCGATAACGAACTACAATATCGTTAGACATTTGATTTATCCTGATTTCGTGAATAATGACGAATTAGTTTATTTATTATTCACGAATGAAAAATAATTCAACAATTATTCCGATTTTTCTTCTTAACCGGGTTTCGCGTCATAGCCTTCTACTACACTGACACCTCGCGTTACCTATCGGTTGCCACTGGGTTACCGACCAGCCGAGTTATCATGCGATGCCCGTAACTATGTTTGATCTCGACTACGGTCAACCATGACTGGGGCCTACACTTCTGCCTCCGAGCGCGCGCGATTCTCGCGCTTTGATTGGTCGGTGTTTTTCCTTAATAATTTAAAAATGAAGCCTCGTACGACATTTTTGCAAATGAAAAAGTTGTTCAGAATGACCCCGCCTACCTCCCATTTTTGGCTCCTTCACCATTTATTTGACACCCTGTATAGAGAAAGAGCGCAGTGAGTAGCACGTGCAAACATATGAATTTATTAAATCATATAATTGTTAATATTGTGTTTATATACATCTATATGTATATAGTCGTCGTAAATAAAGAGTGTGTTGGCCAACCTCAATCTTTCGTGAATATTAATTAAATACACAACTATACTCACTACGAAAGATTGTCTATAAATGTACTCTCAATACCTACACAATTCACTTACAGTTCAAATCACGTCGGAGTCACGAATTTGTGGGGTAAAGGTAACGGAAATAAATGTTTTAATAATTGGTGTGCACAGATACTTTATTATGGGACGTTCAACAGCACGCGCTCACGACGTAACGATGGTAAAAGAACTGACTTTGCGTCTGCTTTCCTACGGGTTTTTATAGCCTTTTGCAAAGGCGGGAAAACCGTAGAAAAGCCCGTGCAAAAATGAGCGGAAAAGGTAGCGTCGTCAAAAAGATCAGGAAAATCTCCGTTCGCACAAGTGGTCACCAAATGTGCGCCCACTTACGCATTCGCCCGGAGAAATCTCCGAGCCTATAACTACACTACTTCTAAACTTTACAATAGCGGCAAAGCCGCTACATTATAAAGGACGAAACAATATTGTGAATACCAAGATTAATTGCTTCTATATTTTCATTATATTCATTTAATACCTTAGACATAAGAGTGGATAGAAAAGTAGTTTGTTGCATAATTAATTATTCTATTTTAAGTTGATGCAAATGCAAATTGGTATCACCAGCAAACATATTGATTAATTTAATATTTTTGTTTAAAAGGTTTTCATTGATTTTGAGCAAATGAAAGGAATTATTGAAATTCCGAATTGCACTAGAAACTAGCTGACCCTGAGATTTTAATACATTTTGCGTTTGTTTGTTATCATTCAACATGTTTATACTACTCATGTAATATTGAGCATCATCAGCATCGGGTGGTCCAAAAATCCAATTAAATACATATGATGCTCCATTCATCAATCCTCGTTCTTTCCGTTTATTTAACTTTTGACCTAATAAATTCATTAAAATTTCGTGTTTGCTATCAATATTCTGAAACCCTAACTCCAATAATTGTAAAACTTGTTCGCACTCATAATTGGTAATATTACGTTTCAGCAAAGACCTTAAAGCTACAACACAGAGATTTTGCGTTTTTTGAAAATTCGATTTTAATAAAATCCTCGCTTCCTTAAAATATTTAATGTTCTAGGCGACAACAGCGATAATTCTGCATTACAAATCTGCGCTACACCTAACTCGTTATAAAATAATCCATTGGAGTGGCCTATAGGAGTGTTAGTAAAAAAATAGTTAGCTACGGGAATTGGACGTACCGGGAGTTGCAATATTGTCAGATATTTCATCCGCAACATAATGTTTTAAAAGATTATGACGGTATTTCAGAATTTTATTACTTATGTGAATTTCATCGTACTATCAGGAAAAACGCTGGTTATTTTGTAAGGACCTTTGAAATTGGGACTTAATTTCTTATTTGACCCAGGCTTCGTTTGCTTTTGGTGAATACAAACTAAATCGTTTACTTTAAATTTTACAGGATTAACTTTTTTGTTATAGTATTCTTTGCTTTTAGTTTTGGATTGTAAAAGGTTATCTCGAGCTATTTTAAATGAAGTATTTATACGATACTGTAAGGATTGCAAGTAATCGTCATAGGTATAATGAAATTGAGGTTCTTATACTATAGAGGAAGGTAGGTACGGTTTACGACCAAAGAAAAGTTCGTACGGAGTTAAATTTGTTGATTTGTGTATTGAGACATTATAGCTGAACATTGCAAACGGGACGTATGCGTCCCAATCCACCTGATTAGGTTTAATATAATGCTTCAAATGGCCTTGTGGGATTAGGGGTATGGTTAATAACGATGCGTGTTCGTAACTGACTAATCAACGTGTGGCGCCCATGGCACCACACATGTCGTTACCTTTTTCTGTTTTTTCTCAATCTTTTCTGTTTTCTAAAGTTTCTTTCTGTTTCGTATCATCTTTAGATCTACGTTCGGTAATTTTCCACGTCTCTACAGGGTCTCGCCGGAGCCTTGCGAACCTCTTTACTTTTCTTATTTTTACGACTCTTTTCCGCTGTGTCTCTCCCTTGCCGAATTTCTCAACGGTTTTCTCAGTCCTTTCCCACGTTCTTAGTTTTCTCTCTTTGACTCTATTCCTTTCCTTATTCTCAATGACTTTTCGTGAGGGGAGAAGGAACCGGAATCAGTGGGATTTAGTTTTTCATAGGAGCAATATATCTAGTCGATCACGCATACCCGTTGCGGATCATATAATAAATACTTTTGTGGGATTAGGGGTATAAGTTAATAATGAATGCGTGTTCGTAAGCGAAGGTTCTAAGTATTTATTAAGAGGTCTGCGACGGGTAGTGTAATCGACTCGATGTGACTCCTACGAAAAACTAAACCCCACTGACAGTCCGCCGTTTACATCTCTTCCCCGAAAAGTCATTGAGAAAAAAGGGACAGAAATAGATTTAGAGAGAGAAAACTAAGAACGTGGGAAAAGACTGAGAAAATCGTTCAGAAATTGAGAAAGGGAGAGACACAGCGGAAAAGAGTCGTAAAAAAAAAGGAAGGTGAAGTGGTTCGCAAGGGCCTAAGAGCTGACGCTTACCAGGCCCCGGCGAGACCCTGTAGAGACGTGGAAAATTAGAGAGTGTAAATCTAAAGAGGATACGAAACAGAAAGAAACTTTAGAAACGTTAGAAAACAGAAAAAACAAAAAAAAAAATAACAGAAAAAATGGTAACGACGTATGTGGTGCCAAAGGCGCCACAGTCTTTTAGGGTTAGAGGATACCGTTCTAGCGCGCCATTAGTTTGCGGATGATACGGCGTTGTAGTAATACGTCTAGTTTTAAATATGTTTCTTAAATCATTTGTTACGTGCCGGGCTTTGAACAGCGTGAAAAGCGCCGAGAGTTTAAATGATAATTAAGCCACGTAACTTTTATTAAATTTAATTTCTCACACACCCTGAGCGGCTAGGATGTATGATAGTGGGAACTGTCACTAGGATCTTTCGGGTATATTAATATAGCAAATAGGATAACACCTTTCACAGGACACGATTATGTATTACAAAATTATTCTCTTACAATTGTTTCTGTCGCGAAAAGGAAGAGTGTGTATTTGTTACCTATTCCCTTATGCACGGTTTTGACGCACTGGCAATGCGGGGATTCAACGTAGAGTTAACTGGTTGCGTCGCAGCGAAGTGTTCACGTCGAAATACGTAACTTTGAAACTGTTCACTCGATACTGTCCCTTCACTGATGTAAATTAACTACTGTCCACTCGAGTATACGAACGAAAGGGTTTATATACTAGCTGAAGGTTGATCACGTGACTTTTTCTACAGATGAATAATTTTCTACAGAATATCTCGAGGAAACGCATATGGTTACTATTTTGATTGTCGGGCATGTCCTGTTTTAAGAAAAAATTCTAACTGAATGTACTCTTGTTTGATTTGGTTCTATGTTTATAGGTCTGGCTCCGGCCAGTCTCTTATCTTGCAAGGGTCTTCTATTTTTTGGAAGCGGATGGCAGTGGTCGGTTAAATATTTTCCCTTCTTATTGTTTCAAATGGTTTAAATGAAGGGTGCAGTGAGCAAGCAAAGAATTTTGTATCGGCCACCGTAACACTTTAATTAAATCAGAAATGAAATCAGGCCCTTGATCAGTTAAAAATGTCTTGGGAATTTCGAAATTCGTGAAAAACGCCGTTAAAACTTTAGCAATAGTTGAAGATTCGTGATTAGGAATTGGTTTTCCGAGGCAAAATCTTGTTAACTCATTTTGAACAGTGAGAATAAGTCTATTGACGTTTTCGGTTAAGGTTAATGGACCTACAATATCTATCGCTATTTTCTCAAATGGGACTTCAGAGGTGGTCGTAATTTACATGGGTTGTTTCGTCGGTTTGAAATTCGTTTTGTTCATTTGGCATGAATGACAGGTCTCAATATACTTCCTGATATCTGATTTTATATTAGGCCAAAAGTAGTTTTCCTTGATACGAGAATATGTTTTATGAAAACCGTAATGTCCCGCTAATTTGCTATCGTGGTTTTCCTCCAAAATTTTTGTTATCTCATCCTGATTTTTGGGAATAATTGTTGTAGTATTATATATTTTAATTTTATTTTGAAGAAATGTGAACTTGAGCATTTCGTGTAATTGTGTGCTCTTTATATTACTGTGCTTTTCCGGCGATATTAATACAAAACTGTTGTCTTTAATAATTTGTTTTAATTTTAGGAAAGTTTCAAAAATGTTTTTATATTCTAATCTATGGAAATGCACAATTAATGGAAAAATTAAGTAAAGAGTTTGTTTCTGATTTTTTAACTCTGTAATACCATTAATACTTGCATTGAGGCTAGTTACGTCAAAATTTGACGTACATAATCGGAATAAGGGTTGGCTGCATCTAAATCTTGTGACCAAATTAATACGATAGGATCATTTATGTTGATAAGAGGACTATTTCCTTTTTCATAAATTATTACCTCTTGATTCGTATAGTGAAATTTAACAAAATCTTGGTATGTTGGAGTAGTAGTTAAATTTACAACCTCGTGCCGTCGATCATTTTTAGAAACGAGTCTAGAAAGACCATCTGCATTAGAACTTACGCGTCCCGGCTTATATTTAATATCGTATTCGTATTCGCTTTGTTCCGTCGCACGTGGAACAGAAAACGCGAGGATTTCGAAAGGGAGTTTATGACGATTCTTCTACGAAAAGCTATTTTTGTGATACACATTTTTTGCCGCACCGTAATATTCATTTACCTTTTTTCGACAATAGAGTTTATATTTTAATCATCATTTCGTTCTCAATAGCTACGCTCGTGTCATAAACTCGACTTTTCCCAACCGGTCATCTAGCGATCCGCGAATCCGCCTTTGGGGGTCCTCTCGCTCGTGGCGGTATCGCTCCCACTCTCTTCCTAAAAAGACGCAAAAGAGGGTGGACACTACCGTCAAGAAGCATGTTGATTGGGAAATTAACGCGACGAACAAAAACCAATCAGCATGCTTCAACCACTTCCGATCTTTCGAGGAAGTGCGGGCGACAACGATCGTCCGAACACAATCGATCGCCAGCAGATAACATTCGATCGCCATAAGAAACAATTCATTCGCCAAACGTTGAACACTTTAGCTCGACCGTTCGAGAGTAAGGCCAGCTACGTTACGAAAACCAGTCACACGGAAATCTTAAACGCAAGTCCATCGTTCGGGACATAAGACATCGTTCGGTCTCTACAAGAAAGAATAAGTATCTTCGAACGTCCTAAAAGATATTGTTTCTTTCGAACAATTGCTCTCCGATTAATTTTGCAGAGCAACGCGCCGCGACGGGTCGGAAGGAAACTCCGCGTGAGCCTTACAACTTCGCGTCACGGTCACCCTAAATCCGTGCGATCGATCGTGAAAAGTGTAGTCGCTCCGATTATTCGAAACTACTCCGCGTACGAACACGCTTAATCTAAGACGCCAGCGAACTAACTTAGAAGTCGGATTTTTATAGCTAAACAACCACTGTAACGGTTGATGGTCGGTGTAGATTGTAAACTTTCAACCGCACAGATACGGACGGAAATGTTCGACAGAATTTACAATTGTTAGTAGCTCCTCTTCAATAGTACAGTAATTTTCCTCAGCTTTGTTTAGGGAACGTGAATAATAAGAGACTGGTAAATCATGACCCTCCTTGATTTGGGATAATACAGCACAGATTCCCACATTCGAAGCATCGGTAGTTAAAATGAACGGCTCAGAGTATCTTGGATATTGCAAAATGGGTTTCTCGATTAATTTATTTTTTAAAGTTTGAACTGCTTTTTTCTGTTCATTAGTCCACACAAAACCTACATATATTTTTAACAATTGAGTTAAGGGGTAACGCCACTCTAGAAGACAGAAAAAAGGAGATTTTCGGGAATTTTTAAAGTAAAAACCATACAAGGTATAAAGTCAGGGACAAAAGAGCTTTATTACATATGCTTTGAAGATGGTTTGAGAACTTTTTCAAACAAATTGAATTAAAAATGGCGACTGCAAGTGCTAGCAAGCAATAACATCTTTTTTTCAGTGGCTGCTGGACGAACCTTTTTCTCATTAACGGATTGGCTTAAAACAAAAAATTTAAAAGTTTCTGATATTATACAGGGTGTCCTAAAACGAACGAAACATCCGGAAATGGGAGGTAGCTGGGGTCATCCTGAACAATTTTTTCATTTCCAAAAATGTCGTACTTACGGGGCTTCATTTTAAAATTATTAAGGAAAAACACCGACCAATCAGAGCGCGAGAACCGCGCGCGCTCAGGGGCGTCGTGCAGGCACGAGTAACAGTGACTGTCAGATGACCGTGTAGTAGAAGGCTATTAGGTGAAAGAAAAATCGGAATAATTGTTGAATTATTCTTCATTTATGAATAATAAGTAAACTAATTCGTCTTTATTCACGTAGTTAGAATAAATCAAATTTATAACGATACTGCAGTTCATTATCGCAATGAAATAATGGATAAAATATCGAAAATTACGCTCGATAAGTATTATGATGATAAAAAAGGACAAACGCTCATTCTGGAGAAAACACATTTTTCCATTCTGAAAAAGAATGAACTTTCTCATTCAGCGAAAAATATTTTAAACCGAATAACTAATAAATGTAATAATCCTGCGTAGGTTCAATGAAAAAATCTACAAACAATTTGAATACGACTTACCCATTAATTCACAAATAATCCTGTTTCGATGCAAATAAATTTTCGTCATCAAGACGATTCTTACAGTTGAAAACATTATTCTCATCGCACAGAAACTCTCAATCCACTTCACCGTGACTTTTCATTATTACCTGCCATTATCACTTTTCACTATGTAAACGATATCAATCCGACACGTAAATAGGCTGAACTATAGCCACCGAACGATTTTTTCAGAAATAAT
Source organism: Coelioxys conoideus (assembly GCA_947623535.1). Lineage (NCBI taxonomy): Eukaryota > Metazoa > Arthropoda > Insecta > Hymenoptera > Megachilidae > Coelioxys > Coelioxys conoideus. The sequence goes on along the minus strand of OX392459.1, from coordinate 745,553 downwards.
TATTTCTGTGGAAATTTCCACTGCATTGTCTTGAAGACGAGAACCGACGATCACGACTGGAAACAGTATTTCGACTACAATGAGTCGTTCGCCACATTCCGGCCAAAACGTTCAAATGAGCATCGGTGGTTGGCAATTGTTGGCGGCTTACGCATTGTGATCGAAAATGAAATCGAGAGCCGTGGCACGTACACTATGCAACCGACAAGAAGACCGTTTTGGAGGTTGTCCTGAAACATAAGACGTACGCGATCGCACCTCCTACCCCCACCTAGAAACGTCGAAGCTTGACACCGATTGACGATCGCAGCTACTGATTGTTTACGGTCTTCGGGTCAACTAGTGTGCGTGACCGCGCGACCCAATAAATTCCGCCGCCGAAAATGCGTGAGACTCGATGCGACCATCTTTTTTTTCGGTCAATTACTGCCGTCGCGTCTGAACGCCTGTCCAAACCTCCATAACGGTCTTCTTGTCGGTTGCATAGTGTACAAATACTGCCTTTTTACTAGTAATGGGATATAATATCGATGTCTTAATACCAATTCTTTAGAAAAAGAAAATAAAGTGTCGTTAAAAATATTCTTGAATAATTATCCACGCGTTCGGTGCATTTGCCGGACATTCTTATGTTATGCGACCATCAAAAAATTACGGGGAATAAATCGAGAGTTCATTGCCTCAATTATAACATCAGCTGTTCGTATAATGACCGATGGATGAACCCCGTTACACAAATTCGTGTTCATCAAACCTAGTGGATTATTTTAACAATGTTTATTTTTTTTAACTGCATATTATGCTAGATACATCACAGTGTTTTATAATATCAATTATCGTTTAATAATTAAAATATTCTTTACGACATTAGAGAGTAACAAAAATACATTTATGCTTCTAAAGGGACCGATCTGTTTCAGTTTTTTTTTTTATAAAATATTTAATAATGAAAATATTTAGTAATAATATTGAAAAGTCACAGTGAAGTGGATTAAGAGTTTTTGTGCGATGAGAATAATTTTTTCAACTGTAAAAATTGTCCTGATGACGAAAATTCATTTGCATCGAAACAGGATTATTTGTGAATCAATGGGTAAGTCGTATTCAAATTGTTTGTACATTTTTTCATTGAACGTACGCAGGGCTTATTACATTTATTAGTTATTGGCTTTAAAAAATTTGTTGGTGAATAATAAAGTTCACTCTTTTTCAGAATGGAAAAATATATTTTTTCCAAAATTGGAGTTTGTCCTTTTTCATCATCGTAATATGTATGGAGTGTAATTTTCGATATTTTATCTATTATTTCTTTGCGATAACGAACTACAAGTATCGTTATAAATTTTATTTATTCTGACTACGCGATTCAAGGCGTATTAGTTTATTTATTATTCATGAATGAAGAATAATTCAACAACTATTCCGATTTTTCTGCTTAACCGATTTTCACCTAATAGACTTCTACTACCATCGCGATGTCCATACGTTCGTTTACGGCGACGGTCACTGTTGCTCGTGCCTACGCGACGCCCCTGAGCGCGCGCAGCTCTCGCGCTCTGATTGGTCGGTATTTTTCCTTAATAATTTAAAAATTAAGCCTCATCCAATATTTTTGCAAAGGAAAAAGTCGTTCAGAATAGCACCACCTACCACCCCTTTCTGGCTCGTACCATATTTGTGGGACACCCTGAATGCACAATGATCTCCCGGCAACCTCTGTTCATGAGGTGTGGCGATTAAACAAATTCCTGCCCTTCGTTTGTTACGAGAATATGGGCATATATTCTTGAAACGATGTATAGCAAGCACGTGCTTATATTGGGATCGACCCTCACGAGACTTGACAAACAAAAGGTTCTGCGTTAATATGTATTTTGTGGCACAAGGCTCTTTATGGTGGTTTGCGCGTCGAACCACTTAAACCCATAATAAATTCATTTATTCACGAATGTCTACTAATTTTAGTTACTTTAACAATGTGTAGTAATTACTCAGGAGGTAATAGACGGGCCGGATAAACTGCAAATGACACGAAAATGGATAAAAGAAAATGTAACAGCGGCGTGTAATACAAGGGCAATAGGATTTTCGACGGTATTGAACGAAATAGTAAAAAAATATTTTATTTTTCCTGTGCCAAATAGAAATACCGAACACCTTTACATACAATTTGACAATAGGTTGCTGTTGTTTCAGTTATTCATACCGACAAGTGGCGTGCATACGATACCTTGCGTAGTACAAATTATATACATCGAACGATAAACAATTCGGCTTATTTCATAGGTCCCCAAACCGGTGTTCACACGCAGAGTATAGAATGGTTGTGGACAGATATTTTTTTTATATAACGAGTGCTCTATATCCACTAGATCATTTAAATATTGATTAAATTTTCATATCACATACTCATCAACTATTTCTTATAATACAACATAGTAATCATCTGACTATTTTCGATTTATTATATAATTTTTGTTGTTAATAAGTTTCTAATAAATATATGCATACGCAGATTGTAGTGTCATAGCAATCATACACTTTTATTAGTGACTTTTTAATAAACATTGAGTGACGGTTAAAATCTCTTGGATGTTACTCAAGAGGGCGAACTTCAAAACATAAATGTAAGTTTCACCGAATTCTGTTCAATGATACAACAATCGACATTATCTAAAAGTTTAATTTTTGTAAGTAAGAAGAGATCGTGTCTAATTACCATAATGTAAGAGAATACAACGCAAAATAATTGACAAGTTACGTTTTTTAGATTCTTGACTTAGATGGCTTTTATAACAGGAGTGAATGTAAATCTGAAGTTCGAAATCTTTCATTGAGCTACTGGTTCCCGACCATCATTAGATTCTCTGGGTCTGCTCAAAGTTTAATGAGCCGCCGATAGGCGGACCTCCTTGTCGAGTGGCCTGGTTCTTGAACCTGGTTACAGTAAAACCCCGCACAGTGTCCTACTTGGTTGGACGCGACAGTGTCAAACGTCTCCTCCTGCGCCAATGCGTGCGTCATTCCTGCGCCCGTGTTCGCCTCGCTCGAGCCAGTCCAAGTGTAAACACGATTCTCGTCACGGTCCCTTTGATGCGGCTGACAGATCTCCGGTTCCAAATTTACCAATATAATTTTTTAATAGTTATATTTTTTTGACTGCAAACTTTTTTAACATATTCGTCTAGTTTTTCTGATTAAAATGATACCAAACAAGGTATAATTACGATCACAATTACCTGTGTAACAAGTCATAAAAGTTTCGGACGGTACATTTACTGCAGAGATACAAATAAAATTTTATGGCTTGTTACACAGGTAATTATGATCGTAATTATATCGTGTTTGGTATCATTTTAATCAGAAAAACGAGACGAATGCGGAAGTAAAAGTTTCATTCACGAAAAACCAAAAATAAAGAATTTTGATTTTTGAATTTAAAAGACAGAACATGCAGGAGTCTTTCATGTTTGCCGAACGCTTCAACCTTCTGACTCTCTGTCTTTTCCACTCGCCGTCCTCTTTCACGTTAAAAACTTTAATCACCCGTTACGTACGTAATTATTAACGTATTTACATCATGTTTGGTATCATTTTAATCAGAAAAACGAGAGGAATACGATGGTATAAGTTTCATGAAAAAATAATACGAAATAAGAAAATTTTAATCTTTTTCTTTGCTTGCATTAGTATGTGTCTCATCGATATTCGACCCTCGTTGTTTCGTCGGTCGCGAGCCGCGGCGAGGAAAACATAGCCGCCGTGTATCAAATTTCGCTTCCAACGTCGCGACAGTGTACAATTTCGATTCCGGCCTCGGGGACACTGTGCGAGGTTTTACTGTATTTTGTGTGGTGAAATCTACGATTCCGATTAATGGACGATAGATTCATTAATTTTGATAATTACATTAGTAATTAACCGTGCCAACTATTTACTAGTGTAAAAATATTATGATTGTGTTTTGCCAATTTCGCAGCGTAACGTTTGCGTCATATTGCGTCTCTTTACATTTTCAAGGGCTTAAGCGTAGCATTCTGTCCTGTTCGCGTTAAATGTCATGACTTTTTTAGCATCAGTGTTAAATTCCAAACATTGCAACTCCCTTTCATTATAATTATGACGTAAATTAATTATTAGTTTATTGTCGGACTTCACAGTAACATTATATGTTAATTGTACGTAACATGATTTACTTGCTTATAGTTTTTAAACGATATAATTATATCGGAAGAAAGGCCCTGCATCGGTGTTTTCTATAGCAGAAATGTCTACTCTATCACATACGATGGTTAGACTATCTCTTAGACATGCTTTTTGAAATAAATTGAAAAATATTACCAAAAATTGGTGCGTTTTTGAAATCTTACTTAGATCATTATTTAAACATATTTAAATGTATACAATATAACAACAATTTATATCGTTTTATTCGGGAGAGTTCACAGGTTTTCTTCATGCAAAAAGCCACTGAATAACTGCTATGGTAAAAGCACAAAATATTTCCAAAGTGGAAAATTTGCAATTTTATTTAATATTCATTTTTTTTTCAAAAACTGTACGATCTGAAGAGAAATGGATTTCAGATTCGTATTCAGACCGCAAAAATCTATAAGAATTTGATAATGGCGGTTACATGTCCAGAGAAAAATCAAAATTTGTTGTGCAGTGTAATATAAGCATACAAAGTATTTTTAAACTTTATGAATTTTTATAAGAAACGAATTTTTTATCTAACTGACAAAAAGTTTTACATACATCTCTGCAAATCACAGACGTACGTCCCATAGAGTACTCACTGTATGGAATGAATTAGATGAAAAAATTAGAAGAACAGCGATAAATTCAAGAGTTGAATTATAAACGAGACAAAGGAGAATGACATTCTGTTTCTTCAAAACGTTTGAAAAGGATAATTTTCAAACCGTCGCAAAAATTGTTTCATACATAAAATGTTTACTTTTTTTTTAAATGACTGAACATTAATGTGTCTTGCAAATGTAATAGTTTGTTGAATTTGCAAAAAAAAATTGTTTTTACATTCGTTAGCGCAAGGTGTATTTGGGTACCTCCAATGCACTCTAATATCTTTACTTAGGTAGTTCCTACTTTTTTTTTTTTTTTTTTTTTTTTTTTTTTTAACGTGGGGGAAATCTTCGAAAGACGCCCCGCCCCCTGGGGTAAGGGGCAGGGTTCTGCTGGATTTCTACCGGCTAAAACCCCCACGGTGACCCTCTCTGGCGCTGCGGGGAGGCCCTGGGAACTCTGGAAGAACACTACCAGGACCTCCCCAAGCCCTTGCTCCAGGTGTAGAGCACATCTTGGAAGGGAGAGGGGTGCCCTCCCCTCCACACCCGGGTCTACGCCGTCGACGGCGCCCGTGTCACCAAGACGCAGTCGGCCCTCTTGGGGGACCGCTTCTCGGAGACACCCCGGGCCCCCACCCTGGGTGTCGCGGTCCCCCCGCGGCGGCCAGGTTGAAACGGACATGACGAGTCACGCCCTGGCCGCCGCCATCAAGCCGGCTAGTACCGGAAGACCGGCGGTCGGTGCGTGTAGCACGTGACCGCCGGCCAACCCGCCCTAACGGAGGGTGGCGCCGCCGCGAGTGTCGCGGCCACTGCGCCTGCCCCTCCCTCCTCGCAGGTCCGCCCTTTCGCGGGCCCGCTCCGCGGCCTCCTTCTGGAGCATTACTGCCTCACAGAAGGAGGCCACGGCCCTCCAGTTTCTGTCGCTGTCCAGCGGTGCCCCAAATACTGCCGGCAGCGACAGATCGTAGCCGATGCGGCTGGTTAGGACACGGCGCGGCGCCGAAAAGGCGGGGCACACTTCCAGCGTGTGCCGCGCCGTGTCCTCCTCCCCGGAGTCGCAGTGACTGCAAGCCGCCGTCGCGGCCTTCCCTATTCGACACAGAAACTCACCGAAGCATCCATTCCCGGTGAGCATCTGTGTCATGCGGTAGGTGAGCCTACCATGACGCCTCTCCTGCCACTCGGTGTAAATGGGTAGGAGGGCCCCGACAACAGGCTTCTCGGCGCTGCGGGCAAGCTCGTCTCGCCACCGGGATAATGCCAGCTGCCGGGACTGGCGCTTATACGCCTCGACCACCTGTGGCTCCGGCGGGGTCCCATCCGCCCGCCGCCGCGCCCGAACACACGCGCTGACTAGCGCGTCCGCCGTGGCGAACAGCTCGAATGGGATGAGACCCGCCAGCACCATCGCCACCACGTAGGAGATGGTGCGGTACCCTCTGATGACCCTGATGGCCAGCCTGCGCTGCGGCCGGTGCAGCAAGGCAATACTGCACTTGCTGGCCATCAGGGCATCGGCGAAAATCGCCGAGCCATAGAGCGTCATAGACCGCACCACCCCAACGTAGAGGTGGCAAGCCCTCGCGTCTGGCCCCCCGAGGTTGGGCATGATTCGGCAAAGAGCCGAGGCAGCCCGCTCAACCCGGGGGACCAGGTGGTCGAAGTGGACCTCGAAGCGCCAGCGGGAGTCGAGAGTCAGACCCAGGTATTTCATGCTTGAGCCGACCTCGACCCAGGCATCACCTACCCGGACCCACGCCTGGGGCTGACGCCTCGACCGAGACCGGCCATGGAATTCCACGGCCGCGGTCTTGTGCGCGTCGATGCGAAGCCCCAGGGCGCGGATCCGCGCGACAACGGCAGCCACCGCGATCTCCGCGAGGCGGATGGCCCCCCCGAGGGTTAGCCCGACGGCAAGTATGAGGGTGTCGTCTGCATAGCAGACGACATACGTGCCGTCGGGCAACTTGACCCGCAAAACTCGGTCGTACCCCATATTCCAGAGGAAGGGGCGAATGGCCGACCCCTGAGGTACGCTGAGTTCGACTCTCCGCGTCTCAGTGCCTTCTCGGCTTGTGTACGTTACACACCTGTCCTGCAGGTATGTCCCGACCACCGCCTTAAGGTAGGGAGGCACCTGGTGGAAGTCCAGGGCCTCCCTGATGGCGGCCCAGGGTAGGGTGTTAAGGGGGGATGCTGCTTTAGGAGGCTCAAAAAATCGATTTTTTTTTTCTTAAATCGATTCTTAATGTATCTAAGAATATGTTCCTAAAGTTACAGAGGCTAATTCGCAATACTTTCAAAGATACAGCACTAAACGCAGTAAGGTGTCGAGCAGGTATACGAGCGTCCGAGCAATTGGAGCGCGCGCTCCTTCTCTCGGTCAAAATAACTCCAAAAGATGTACCTGGAAAGGTTCAATGGTCGTTCGAAACAGTATTTTAAATTGGTAAAAGGACTGTGTATGTTACGGTGCGCTTGAGCCCTCCTATATATGCACGATGTGCCGTCTGAATTGTACGGGTTTTCTCATGGGGGAGGACGGCGGTTGCTCGCGGAAGTTTGGGTTTGTAAAAATCAAAATGCGTGACGTATTTTTTGCGGACCTGGAAACTGTTAATTTTCAGGGCCAAGTTACCCTTCAACGTTTGGGTCTTCGAGGTTTATGGCATGGCCTGTGCCGCTGAGCCAAAAAAGACTCTAATAACGAATATCGCATGAATCGATTTGTGAAACTAAAATTGTCACGTGAAATCGTGTTGCTGGCACACAGATGGCACGGATAATAAACTAAAGGTTTTCAAAAGTGGCTGTTTTTCTTGCCATGTCATAAACCTCATCTGTATGAAACTCTACCAGTGCTTATAGCGTCAACAGTTAGTTTCGCTCTAAGTCTTGTCGAGTGCATATCTTCATATTATAATGGCAAGTTATTCTAAAGGTGATAAATCGGGCGGTGATCGTTCTGCGAAGTCACGAAAACGCACATTCCACGGGAATCGTTTCATAAGTGAACCGGACAGTGCAGAGTGCAGCACGAGCAGTAGTGCGAAAAAATTATCCACCGCAACCACCGAAAATATAATTGTACATCCAGGTCACTGTTACCGAATAATTGAATTTCTGACCGTGTTTGTTGCAATTTCTGAGATGGTAATATGCAAATCTTGTAAAGAAAATATAACATTTGCAGAAAGTGGGCATCGAGGCTTGGGGTTCAAAATTGTAATATCATGTATGTGTGGTCGACGAGAAATAAATTCAGGACCGTTGATGAACACCGGTTACGAAATAAATAGAAGAATTGTGTTTGTGATGAGGCTTCTTGGTGTTGGACGAGAAGGCATCAATGTGTTTTGTGGACTGATGGATATATGTCAAGGTTTGGCGAAATCAACATACGATAAAATAGTGCAGAATTTTTACGAAACGTCGAAATCACTGTTTGAAAGTGTATCTGAAAAAGCTGTCAAAGAAGAGCAAAAAAAAAAGTGCAGAAAATGGACGAACGGCAGATTGTTTGAAGGTATCTGGTGATGCATCGTGGAAAAAACGGGGCTTTACATCATTGTTCGGTGTAACAACGCTGATTGGACATTACTCTGGCAAAGTAGTGGACCTTATCGTGAAAAGTGCATATTGCCATTCATGTGCTCTAAACAAAAACAACTTAAGCGAAGATCAATTTGAGGAATGGTATGAAGAACACAAAGAATCATGCTCCTCAAATCACGACGGTTCAGCAGGGAAGATGGAGGTGGATTTAATCGTGCAGATGTTCGTTAGATCAGTTGAAAAATTCGGAGTCAAATATACGAATTATATCGGCGATGGCGATTCGAAAACTTTTGCTGGAATTTTAAAAATGAATCCATACGGTGGCGATTGCCCAGTTACAAAAAATGAGTGCGTGGGGCATGTACAAAAGCGTATGGGTACTCGACTCCGCAATAAAAGGAAAGATCAGAAGCTCGGAGGTAAAAATCGGTTGACGGAGAGCCTGATTAAAAAACTAACGATTTATTATGGTTTGGCCATTAGAAGAAACATTAATTCGGTGTATGATATGAAAAAAGCTATAATGGCAACGCTTGAACACTATTGTTCGAGTGAAAAATCTCCTCGCCACGAAAATTGTCCGACAGGAGCCGAAAGCTGGTGTGAATGGCGTAAAGTTGAAGCGACGAATTCCCTTGCGTCTTTCAAACATCCAGCTCGATTGATTGATGAAAATGTGGAAAAACATATTCGTCCAATCTACGAAGATCTGTCAACTAACGAACTTTTGACGCGATGCTTAGGCGGGCACACGCAAAATTCGAATGAATCATTCAATTCCACTATTTGGTGCATGAGCCCGAAACACCTGAATTCTGGGCTAAAAATCATTGAAATTGCTGCGTTCATGGCCGCAGGAATGTTCAACGAAGGATATTCTGCAATTTTAACTACTATACAGCTGCTGGATTTAAAAATCGGCCAGTTATGTAAGATGTATGCGGATAAATTCGACATACAACGCATCGAGAGGGAAAATCGGCGTACATCTATTTCCAGCAAGGAAGCTCGCACGGCCCGTAGACTCGAGCAACTTCATCAAAATGAGTTGTTTGAGGAAGTTGAAGGCTTAATTTAGTGCGCAGGAATAGCTGATTAGCGTATTAGTACTGTAAGTAATTGAAAATGAACTTTTTTTCTGACCGTAAACTTTAAACGCGTTTTCTCGAGTTTTTGTTTTTACGATTCTTCTAAACTGGCGGGCGCGATTGCAAAAAAACTAGACGACCAATCAAACTAAACCAAGGCTTGTTAGCTTCAGTTTTATATACTTTTCTATTTGAACTAAAATGGATTCACGAAAATAATTCTAAACAACTTTTTTAGCAAGTTGAAACGATTTTTTTTTTCTAAAAACAGCAAATTTTTGTTCGAACCTGCGAAAATTTTACAATTTCACAATTTTTTGGGTTTTTCTTAGTTCACATAGAGAAAAAATATATGAAGATTAAAACTTTCTTTGGTTTTTTATTTCAGACGAAAATTACGAGCTGCATCTTTCCCGCCGATTGGAGACTACAATTTCAAGGTGTTGCACAATTGTGCATAAAACTCGGCTGCATTCGAATATTTTTCTTTAAAAAAAATTTTTTTGTCATGTTCAAATATGTAATAAAAAGATCTAAAAAGTTGAATGGGCTTACTTTTTTCTTTCTGTCCTAAAAAAATTCGACCAAAAACGCTTTTTTTAGGGCTCCTAAAGCAGGATCCCCCCTTAAAGGCGTTGACGATATCTAGCGACACCGCCACACACACTCCGCCCCGGGAGATAGCCCAATCCGCGAGGGAACGGACACGTCGGATCGCATCGATGGTGGACCGTCCCTCGCGGAAACCGAACTGGCAAGGTAGTTCCTACTTAAGTCAACGAGAGTCAAGGTCTCGATATATTAATGGTTGTTTATTATTAAGTGATTTACGGAGGTAGCTCTAACAAATGCGTTACTTATACCTGAGTATTTCTAGTCAATAATTGTTAACTCTAACCCAAGAACTACCCGTGTCGACTTTCGTCGACATCCCTCTACTGTCACGAGGTTGACGGAGGGTGAGAGGCCTGTTCTTGAAAAATACGAGCAACTAATCAACGATCAAGATTGTCTCATCCCTTCCAGTACGTTCGTAGCGCATTAAGTTTGTGTATGGAATGACAATTTGGCCGCTGGTGGAAATATGTTCGAGATATTGAAACAAACCCTCGGTAATAAGCTATATCCTAAAACTGGGACCGTCATTGAGCTGTAAAGTTCAACGGGACCTTGGGGTATAACTTTATGCTAGTGCCAGTTTGGGTTAAAGAGGACAGTTAATTAAACGGTACTCACCCAAACTGGCTTAAATTGCTATCTCTTGACCTGCACGCCGCGTTGAAAGAAGAAATTGCTATTGCTTTATGGTATCTCGAACAATATTTTTAATTTACTATAAGTTATTCATGGTTTTGTAAAATAAGCTGTATAATTCACAAATCATCCCTTCTATCGGGTCATTCCATAAGTCGTGTCGTTTTTTGACACTAAGTTTAATTATAAAATAAGAATACTTACATTTTTTGAATCATTAACACATTGCCCATCGTTTTCAATGACTTCTTCTGATCGTTCAGTCAACCGTTTTGTTCCAGTTTCGAAAAATGTTTGTGGTTTTGAATTAAAAAACTGCGTTACTGTCATTTTTACATGTTTTGCAATGTCAAAATGTTTACCGTTTAGAAAATTTTGCAATGATCGAAATAAGTGATAATATCTTGATGCAAGGTTCGGTGATTCTTATATACTACCAAATTTTCATCGCCCGTAACAATTTGTTCGAAAAATGAACAAAATTTTTTCATCTCTCGTAATGAAGCGCAAAGTTTCCATCGCTGTATACAACTCATTTCGGACAAATCGTGCGGAACCCATTTCCCAATCTGTTGCAAGTACCTATTTACAGTGGTACTGCTACTGTTCATTTTTTCTGCTTTTTCTTAAATTGCCAAACAAGGTTCAGCTTCAACTAAAGCTGTCAAACTTCCGATGTCGAACATTACTGGTCGACCAGAGCGCGTTTTATCGAAAATACCAAAAATCCCATTCAGAAATTTTGAAAACCACCTTTGACATTTTCTTACACTTAAAACATCTTTGCCATACACGTCACAAATATTTTTAACTGTATCTTTTACTGTACTGCCTTTTCAAAATTCATACAACATGCAACGCCGAAAATGAATTTCGTTGTCACTTATTGTTTTAATTTTTTTAATAGAAAATATCGTTCGCAATATCTCGGATGTAGGTTTTAGATTGGCGAAAGGATACCTCTTGAAAGCATAACAGAGAAGTTTTCGTCAACACTTCGACGAGAGAAGATACGGACATTTACATAAACTGCGAAACGGGGCGACACAACTTATGGGATGACCTGATAGTATACAATACCAAACACGGAAGTGCTGCAGTGTCCGAATATTACTGTGAGTAACTGTAATTATCAATCATTTTTTTGTCTTAGTTTCGATTCTCAAGAAATTTGATTTTGAGAAAAGCAATGCAATATTAAAACTTTAAAGACGTTTTATGGTACCGATTATTTAGTTACTTTTGTTATTTAACTGTTCTATAAACTTTTCGGATAGAATCATGTAACAGTGAAATTTGTCATGATCTAGAGTTTCAGAATTTGAGGTTGAAATGATAAATCTATTCAATACGTCATCTATGATACTGCTGTCTTACTGTTTTATCGACGCGAGATGTCGCACTGTTTTACAGCGCTGTACATGGTATTTCTATAGTGCTGCTGGTCAAGTGTAAATTAACTCTTGTTAGGAATCTTACCTGTCCTTCTGATTTTTTTACAGATCGGATTCTGATTTTATCATTTTCACTTTCCTTAACTCCTTACCATACTTTGACGATTGTAACACATGACATACTCACAGTTCAGATGCGATGAATTTTACGCGAACGTTTAATACGTTTCCAATTGGAGGTTTAAGTGCAATTATAGTTTGCACAGCCAAGAATCTCTGAATACAAAATTGTCGTCACATTTAAACTTTCATTATTTGATTAAATATTGTAGATACGAATAGATAGTTCCGACGGACGTACCCGAAAAAATAAAGATGCCGTTATTACACTTTTGTCTGTTCCTACAAGAATCACCTGTTCTGCACTATTTATGCCGACTCTAAAGGTTTGATTGTTTATCCTACCTAATTTTGATTCGTTGAAAAGCAATTTGAGGGACATATGTACAAAATTTTAGCATCATATATTATCATGTTTATGCTGCTACCCTGATTCATGTCATATGGCGCACATACATGTACAGTGTGTCGAAGACAGTATGCAGCTCAAAAACTATGATGGTCTCTTGACGAGAAAACAGATTCAAAATTTCTTCACTATTTCATAATTTGCATCTTTGTTTGTAAGATATAAGTAATTCTAAATTGGAAGATTGACCTTCAGGATACTTGTTTTGAACAGCCGGTGACTAAGCAGGTTGTTAATGTTATATTATCTTAGGCCAGTATTTGGAACTTAAATAGAAACCCGTATAAAGGCAAAATTACATACAGTTACTCACTTTAATATTCGGACACTATAATACCTTTAAGTATAATGCTTGATATCTTCCTAAATTATTAAAATGTTTATGCGCTAGTTTTTTACCATGTTAACTTATTTATTATAGACAACAGAAACATAAAAAATTATTTTGTAATTGCAACATGTCATTACGTACTGATGGATAAACAAAACAATTTTACCTAAGACTAAACAAAAATTCAGTATTTTGTTGGATATCCCTTATGATGAATAACTGGCCTTAAACGTTTAGCCATGTTTGAAATGATTTTTTCTAAATATTCGCTAGTAATATTGTTCCATTCTTCTTGTAGTCGAATTTTTAATTCTGTTTTTGAGTGTATTGCAGTTTTTCTCATCCGTTGTTCTAGTTCGTCCCACAAATTTTTGGATGGGGTTAAGGTCTGGAGATTGGTGCGGTGGATGCAGACCTTTGGACAATTATATAATAAGTACTTCTGCACAATTCGCAATTTGTGCTTAGGGTTATTGTCTTGATAAAACTTGAAACAGTTGCGGATTCTCATTTTCTCAGCACTTTTTAATAAATTTTTCTTCAAAATCTCTAAATATTTATTTTTATCTAGGATTTCGTCAATAAATACTAATTCGCCAACTCCAACGCTTGATATGCAGCCCTACGCTATCACACATCCTGCCCCGTGCTTTACGGTTGGTCTTACATCTTTTGGTTTCTACTCTTCGTTGATTCTCCTCCACACTATACCCCTTCCATCTGAATCAAAAACGTTATATTTACTCTCATCAGTAAAAATTACGTTCAGCTGTCGTTCTTTTTCCTTTGAAAGATATTCTTTTGCGAAGTTTAATCGCTTTCTCCTGTTTATATTATTCACGTACGGTTTCCTTCGTGCAATTCGTCCGTTGTAACCACTTTCTTTAAGTGCCCGTCGAACATTCTGTGGGTTTGCACTTTTTCCAGTTTCGTGATATAATTTCGACGTTAATTGCGGTGCACTTAATTGTGGATTTTTCTTAATTTTTCTTATAATTATCTTGAGAAAATGGGAATCTGCAACTGTTTCAAGTTTTATCAAGACAATGACCCTAAGCACAAATCGCGAATTGTGCAGAAGTACTTATTATAATTGTCGAAAAGTGCTGCATCCACCGCACCAGTCTCCAGACCTTAAACCCATCGAGAATTTGTGGGACGAACTAGAACAACGGATGAGAAAAACTGCAATACACTCAAAAATAGAATTAAAAATTCGAGTACAAGAAGAATGGAACGATATTACTAGCGAATATTTAGAAAAAATCATTTCAAACATGGCTAATCGTTTAAGACAAGTTATTCATCATAAGGGATATCCAACAAAAAACTGAATTTTTATTTTGTCTTAGGTAAAATGTATGTACATAATGTACAATAGATTTTTGTAGTGTCCGAATATTTTTGTAACGCGTAAACTAGACATTATTTTGTTTATCCTTCAGTACGTAATGACATGTTGCAATTACAAAATAATTTTTTATGTCTCTGTTATCTATAATAAATAAGTTAACATGCTAAAAAACTAGCGCATAAAAATTTTAATAATTTAGAAAGATATCAAGCATCATACTTAAAGGTATTATAGTCTCCGAATATTAAAGTGAGTAACTGTATATGTTTGTAAGAAGCGCTATTCAAGCATTAGTTGTTTATTCTGACGTGCTCTAAGCATACTGCAATATCCAAAGAAGGATTCGGTATGTCTTTTAGCAGGTATCGTTCATATCTGATGTGAACGATATAATTCATGTAACGATTCCCGATCTCGATAGAGCTTAACATACATTTCGATAAAAGTATCTTAATAATTTTCGTAATTGAAAATAAGAAATCTAAGATCCGTCATTTTTATAGGTTCTGTAAATCTCATATTAACGGTAGAGATACTAACTAATATAACCTCTATATGTAACGCGTAAGAAAATTTGAACAAAAGAAAATTAATTAAACTGTTAAATAAATCAAACTATTAAAAAGAAAAACAACATAATGTAAAAAAAGCTAAGGACACTCATTTTTTTTTCAATTATATTTGTTGTTGCATCACTTTAAAGACCGATGCATCAGTTTTATATACGGGTGTCCCATAATTACTGTAGGAGCCGGAAAGGGGTGGTAGGTGGGGCTATTCTGAACAACTTTTTCCTTTGCAAAAATATTGGATGGGCCTTCATTTTTAAATTATTAAGGAAAAACACTGACCAACCAGAGCGCGAGATTTTCGCGCGCTCAGAGGCAGAAGTGTAGGCACGATTGACCGTCGTCGCGAACAAACATATGGGAATCGCGATGATAACTCATCGGATCGGTTACCCAACGATAGGTAAACGATAGGTAACGCCAGATGTCGATGTAGAATGTGAGTTTTTTCTTTTGTATCATCATAATTTACCGAATTTTCGAAATTTAATCTATGCGATTATTTCTTTCCGATAACGAACCACAATATCGTTATTACATTCGATTTATCCTGACTACGCGAATAAAATCTAATTGGTTTGTTTATTATTCATAAATGAAGAATAATTCAATAATTATTCCGATTTTTCTACTTAACCGGCTTTCACCTAATAGCCTTGTTCTACAATGACATCTGGCGTTATCTATCGTTTACCTAGCGTTGGGTAACCGATTCGATGAGTTATCATCGCGATTCCCATATGTTTGTTCGCGACGACGGTCAATCGTGCCTACACTTCTGCCTCCGAACGCGCGAAAATCTCGCGCTCTGATTGGTCAGTGTTTTCCTTTAATAATTTAAAAATGAAGGCCCATCCAATATTTTTGCAAAGGAAAATGTTGTTCAGAATAGCCCCACCTACCACCCCTTTCCGGCTCCTACAGTAATTGTGGGACACCCTGTATTTCAATATCAATACAAGACCTCGAAAACCCGTTGTAAAAATACAGGTCCGGAATTTCTAATTTTGTACGGCATTAGCCAAAGAAATCCGAACCGACCCGTAACAGCAATAAGTTTATAAATGCATTGACCACCCTTCTTTAGAAAAAATACTTTCGCGACGACAGCCCAAGTTTATTACTTTGGGTCCAACATGCTAATCCTCAACTCCGTTAATTTTAACCATCGTACCTAGGGTCGGAGTGTTTCTCCAGTCGCGGTTACTTCCAGGGTTGATCATCACTCGTACGAGGGCAGCTATTTAGAAAAATGGCAACTAATGAAACAACTCATCCCCTACCTAAGCGTCAAATCGGAGGTGACGTTGAGGGTGATTTTTGCGACAAACGGCAGAACAAATTTAACAACACGAATAGAATAAATTATAAAACGAACGAGAATAAACAAACCAACATTACGAACAGAAAAAAGTACTATGTTACGAACAACTTAAAACACGAACGCGAAACAACTTAAAACACGAATCGAGAATCACATTACAACACGAACACTTGCAACTAACGAATAAAAACACTTGTATCAATATCACGATCGAATCGAACAAAAACACGAACTATCATTTGAATGAAATTCTGGCACATTAAATTGTGGCTGAGTCAGAACTAGCGTAGGGTGCACGAATCCGCGCAGTTCACGCAACATCTGTGTTTAATGGTCTTTTCCCCGATGGAAATTGCACAACAAATTATTACGCGTAGTACACTTTTTAAAGCAAGTATCTGTACAGCATAACTTTACTTGTTATATCAATTTACGTCCGTTTACATGAAGACAATAATACATAACATGTTACACTTACAAGATGATTGTGATATTTCATATGTAGCGTGTTCCATATAACGCGGAAAGCGATTAGAGTGTGATTTTGAATATGTAAAAATGTGTTGAATAGAAACAATTCTTTTCATTTAGGGTTCGATTTCGAATAAATTGATTGTTAAATTCACTCGGTATTAGTGTATTTAAACACGCATCGACTTTATAATTTCGGTACATATTCCTCTGTTGGTTTGTACTTGCAATTGTAGATTATATTATGATCTAGATTTACGGTTTATCGATTTTACTATTTTATTGGACGTATATTCATTTAGTACTTAATAATTGGCTAGTATGGTATATTTAGATTGCGAATACGCAGATAAAATTCTTATACTGAGAGGATGTGACCGTAATTTCAGTAAACGTAATTGTTGTACATTTATATATCAGAGTGAACTGATATTCTTGCATTTTCAGTTTTTGAAAGTTCCACATACGTACGTCATTCTTTAGATATAGTCCCATATACAGAGTGAGGCAGTTAAAACGGGTCACCTGAATAACTTGGCTTCTATTGGTGATAGGAAAAAATGTATTAAGCCAAAATTATTTGATATCGAAGGGCTGATCATCTGATGTTACTAATTTATTAATAGGTGGAGGCGTCAAGGTGATATGAAGGTTATCTATGTGTTGCGTACTGTTTTCCGTCGCAATGAAGGTGAAACGAGTACAAAATAATTCGAATTTAGTGGACTGTATTTGTTTGTAGTGTTGTGAATTTAGGAGGGATTTTGAGAGGTATTTTAATCAAGGCTCGCTGATTTATGTTAATATCTTTCAAGTTCCATCTATTTCAATCTATATTCAAATTCTGACGATATGTTTCTGTGTCGACCTATATAAGTGTTTTTTGGTAGGCGTTTACTAAGTTCTTCATGTTTTCTATTAGCGTTTGTAGTTTTTCTTTTGCCAAGTAGAGTGGTGGTATTCTAATAAGAGTGGGGTCTTCGCTCGCGGTAACTCAGGTACCGTTGTATTCCGAGTGTCCCTTCGAGGGTGTCTAAACTTTGACCGTAGTAAGTAATAAAACCAAGGATCGCCTCGACTTCTACCCAACATGTGTAAACTATAAACTTTAAGACTATAAACTTTATGTTTGAATGGTCATGTTCACAAAAAGCTAATAAAAATGTATTTACTAAGTATCGGGTCCTTGGACATTATTGCTGCTACGGTAGAAACGCTTAAAATATTAATGTACAAAGCCTATTGAATTCACAGAGTTACAAAGAGGGTTCGCGACGCGACACTATGTTTTTTTTTTTTTAAATGGAACGGTATATTTCTGTACTTACATTCTAACAGAGTATTCCAGAGAGAATATAATTACCTATTAGGAAGCTCATTTGTGGTCTGCATTAAGCCGATTATGATGGAAAATAATATACTTTGCGGAAACGGTCAAGTACCGTTGATTTATTTATGTAACAGTAATGCACAACTTATACAAGTGTTCAAAATTGTGACATTGAACATTAATGCATGCTCTGAAGCGTTGTGTGACCGATAATACGGCACGTTGTATTTCAATTGGATTTATTGCGGCACAAACTCTTCTTATACGCTCTTTTATATCTTCTGTTGAGAGGTCGTGTTTAATCAAGCAAAAGATTTTAGTTTAATACTATTTATTATTATAAAAATACTTATACGCTAATGTTCTAATACACTTAAGCTAGTTAAATATATAAGTATTTAAACTGATTCGGTTTTATTTTTAATATTTTTGGCTTGATTCTTATTGCACGTAATTCGCTCGTTTCTACCTTTTCCTAAGACCCAAACGGAAGTAGGCCCTCTACCGTTGCCCTTCTATAGTCGCCCTTCGTTAGGGCGCCCTATCACGATTGAGACATTTACTTATCGTAACATCTTCTTTAATTGTTGGTATTTCATTATACACTTGCTGATTTAATTTTCCCTACAAATACTAGTACAGAGTTGTTAGATTTAGAAAATGTGCAGCGCATTTATAATTTCCTGCACGATCAATCCGACGATCTTCGAATGTCACATGGAGGAGCTGACAATGAGTATGTATTATTTGTGCGGAATGAGCAGAGTATCCATCTTGTTGGAACCACATAGATTGTCGTACGCGAAGTGGAATATCTTTCAGCAGGTGCGGTAAAATTTCCGTTAAATTGTCTTTATGTCTCAAAGTGTTTAATCTGTCATCGATAATATATGGACCAATTATTTTACTATTGAGGTGTCCGCATCAAACTTTCTCAGACCAAGGTCTCTGTTTATTCACTGCTCGCAGCCACCGTGTATTTTCTATTGACCAATAATGCATATTATGGCGATTGACGTGGCCACAGTTTGTTAAAGTGGTTTCGTCCGTAAACAAAACTGTAGTCAAAAACGACTCGTCACTCTGCAATCTCTGCAGACCCCATTCACAAAAATTTACACGGTTTTGTAAATGATTCCCATGTAATTCTTGGTGTAGTGAAACATGAAAAGCGTGAAATTTATGTAAATATAAAATTCGTAAAATACTTTGTTGACCGATGCTATTTTCACGTGCTAGCTGCCTTGCACTAGCATGAGGACTTTGTGTTACACCTACTAAAATGTTCATTGCATTTCGATCACCGGTTGCTGTCTTGAACCTTTCCCGTATTTCGTCATCTACACTCCCAGTTTCTTGAAAACTTTTAATAACATTGCTAAATGCAGATCGTGAAGGTGTGACACACCGGGAAAACCGTTCAGGATTCATATGGACTGGATCTCGTACAATTTAGCAACATTCCCCATAAACAAAAACAAAAAAGAGATCGTTCCTTGCATCGCGTTAATATAGGCGGGATACGGAACGACCGCTCTAACGCGACGAACCACTGTCCTCGCTTCGTTTCCCGCGTTGCTATTTTGCATCTGGTATCGTAAAAAAAACGACGTTTCAACTTTCTTTGGGTGCTTTTTAAAGGCGAAAGTCTGCTCTATCACGTGATATAGTTCGATTTTTCACTGGACCCTTACTTTATAAGATCAATTGAAAAATATACGCAAAAATTGGTGCAGAATCGGTGTCTCTTCGCATTCAATGATTGTTTAAACACGTTTAAATATGCATAACGCATAACAAATATGTACCGTTGTATTGAAGAAAGTATATAGAATATTCTGATATAATCAGAATTTTAGTATCTTTTATAATTACCTCGCAAAATTCGTTTGAATTTGAAAAATGTGTTTTTTATTCAAAATCAAATTTCTCAAAAACTGTACGTGCTGGAGACAAACGGGTTGCAGATTCGTAATCAGCACGAGAAACACTATAGTAATCGCATAGTGGTATTTGAAACGTCGAAAAAAAGTTCAAATTTGTTGGCCAGTGTTATCGATGTAAAAGAAAATTTTAAACATATATTTGGTCCTGTATATCTAAATGTTTGACCTTGTAATTTAATAAATAAATATTTAAAATGTAACTCCTAAAGAATGAAATTGAACGCGCTTAAATTGAAAGAAGAAAATGTTTTCATAAAGTAGAAAAATTCCGAATAAGTTTAACACTATTTCTACCAGGATTTTGTGTATACCCATTTCAACCAAAAGGTGTCTTTTCACGCCTTTTGAATACAAATCATCGCCGAAACTGGTTGGAATTTTAAATTATGAGTTAAACATAGATAATTTGAGGAATATATTTATTGATACATTGATGTGTATTTATTGGAGATTATTTAATTCATCAAGTTACAAAATATCAGGGTCACGTAAGTTTCTTCCTTTTTGTAATACAACACAAAATGGGATAGAGAGATAGAGAAGGTTGATACAGTTGAACAATTAATGCAACGAATCACCTTTAAACTATAAATATTGTGTATGAATGTCTATGAAAAAAGGAAAGAACTTATGGGACACTCTAATATACAATCAATGCAATGGTGTACACTAAAACGCAGCAAGGGAAATTAGCGAATATTAGATGGAGAAAAATGATATCGCTGAATTAATTTAATAACCATTGAATGAAATGTAAAAAAATTAATTCTGGAGAAACGATTTAACATAGAGAATAATTTTATGTTAAAATTTGAAGGGTGTCTTTTGACATTTCTTGGTAGAAATAGTGTTAATAAAACTTTAGTAAAATAAAACGTCTTAAAAATATACTAAGAAGTGTTTAATTGATAATCGATAATGTAATTGATAATTTTTCTTTTTTTCTACGTAATTATAATAAATGAAATCTAATACTAAAGTTAATTGAAATAATAAAATAATGTATTATAAATTACTATAATAGAAATTTTATATTCGATTAATGTTATAGGAGAAATTAGCATAATAGAAATTAAATTTAAATAACAAATAATCAAGAAGAAATTGAGATTTAACTGCGCTCGCATGTTATACATTGTATTTAAATTGTTACAAATTTCAAACATACAGAGAAAATATTTTAATTCAATGCTAATACATATGCTTTCGTTTGCAATTTTTAATACAGGGATGCGGTAATTTTGTTCGCAAATTGGTATATGTTTACAGGGTCCTAGCTTTTTGACAGCTGAACTTTATTAACATATTCTGTTAGTAAAAATAAAAAAAGCAATGCTATATCAACACTACGTATCAAACAGTTTATAAAAATATTAGAATACGAAAGCAAAATGAGGAAAAGTGTCTATAAACATGTTTATACATGTTTATTCTCCCTGGAAATTTTTTTATTATCATTTCGCATGTTTCTGATAATTTGTCAATAAATAATCTAAGAGCGCTTGTTCATATAAACACTTTTCGTTATTTTTACTTATAGAATATGCTAGTAAAGCTACACGGACAAAGGCACGAAATGGCAATGCACTATTTTGTTTTCCGATGCCACATAGAGTTTGTCTTAACTTTTTAATAACGTGTTAAAAACTTTGTGTTAATATAACATCGTTTCCTTATTTTTGTGTATAGAATGTTGGTAAAGTTTGACGACAAAAAACTGGGACACCCTGTATGTGTAACGAATTAGTGAAAACTGCTCGTATACGTCATATAAATGACACTATCTGACCGTGGATTAAATCTATTCAACATGCAACATCGCCAAATAGTAATATCAAGTAGCGAGAAAATAGAATATAAGAATTCGAACCACTAAAATTACAGGATCGAATGGAAAGATCCCGTAGCTCTTGCAGAAGTCCTGTTTCCTGGCTGCGGCAAACCGGAATCACCGAACGGGAGCAGCTACGTCGGCAGTTGCACGACAATTGGCAATCGGTCGAAAATAATAGGTTGGCGGTCGATTGAGGGGGAGGTCTTTTTGGCTCGTTCGGGCTGCACCAGGGATAGAAACAGCGTGAGGTCAGAAAAAAGAGGAACGGGCGTGCTTATCGTGCATCGTCTCCAACTACCTCGAAACGCTTCTCTACGGTAAGCTAAGCCTGAACCATGTCCCTCCACCCGGCCGTACTTCTCGACATGCCTCGACCAAGAGTACCCCAGCTGACGTTCGCAAAAACATCATCGCGACACGTGTATCGTTGTGTTATATCCCGCTTTTACTCGCAGGATCATCGTTTTCCTAATTTCGTTTTTCACCGTGCCAAAGGTACATCCGAGTGCAATGTAGGGTTCTCCAAATTTGACAATTTTTACATTTCCGAATTTTTAGTTTTTCAAAATCTTGAATTATTCTACTTCCAAATTTCTAAATTTCTAGACCCCAAATATCCAAATTCCTATATTTCTAGATCATCAAATCCGAAACTTCTCCATTCTGAAATTCCTAAATTTCCAGATTCCTAAAGTTCAAAACCCCAAATATCTAAATTCTTATATTGCAAGATCCTCAAATTCCGAACTATGCCATTTCAAAATTTCTATATTCCAAAAATCTCAAATTTCCAATATCTCCAAATTCTTACATCCTTAGGTTTCGAAAATCCTAAATCCTCCGGTCCCCAAATCAGTAGTACTACAAATTCTTACGTCATCAAATTTGTAGGTTTTAAACCGGCACATCTTCCAATTGTAAGGTCCATGAATAATTTTATATCCAAATTTCGACGTCTCAAAATTCTTAGAATCCCATACCCACAGATTTTCACATTTCAAAATTCTCGAACCTCAATCTTCCTGAATTCTTAACGCCTGTCCATCCTTTGGGGACGATATTCTCTCTATGGAAGAACGATTTACTCTTGACTGCACATTGGCCAATACGCTGATATCCGAGTTTCTTTCTTAATAAAAGGGGGTACCAGGATATTTGTACATCAACACATTATTTTACTAATAAAACTAGATATTCCAACATTTTTACCGGTTGATAGGCACATTCAGTGGATAACAATTAAATGCTTCAAAAGTTTGAAGTTTTGTATGTAATTACAAAGTAGAGTATTAAAGTGCAATACATAATCATTTATTAAATAGGGTCTAATACTTTTGATGCACTCGTAAGCAACTTTAGGAGATATTAATGATTAAAGTTAGTTACCCTTTATATTCAAAAATATAAAACTCACACATATTATTTAAAAAAAAATTTGTTTTTATAGACAGTTAGCTTTGCGAGAACACTTAAAACAAATGATAGGTCCCCAATTCAAATCTTTTAATATATCTTTTCATTAATATTTAAGTATCTTGGAGGTTCGCTGTTATTGTATCAGGTAATTAACTAATTTCTGAAGAATTTATGCCAGAACTATTGATACTTTTAAGTATCATTATTTTAATGAGCATATATTGCGTATACAGGGTGTTCCAAAAGTGTTGAAGGTGCCGGAAATGGGAGGTAGGTGGGGTCATTCTATACAACATTTTCATTAACAAAAATGTCGTATGGGGCTTCATATTTAAATTTAAATTTATATTAACGAAAAACACCGACCAATCAGAACCCGAGAATCGCGACCACGGTCAATTATAACTCGGGCCTACACTTCTGCCTCCGAGCTCGCGCGATTCTCGCGCTCTAATTGATCGGTGTTTTTCGTTAATAAATTAAAAATGAAGCCCCATACGACATTTTTGCAAATGAAAAAGTTGTTCAGAATGACCCCACCTACCTCCCGTTTCCGGCTCCTTCAACACTTTTGGTACACCCTGTATAATAACACATTGCAATAATATATTGCGTGTATAAATGGTTTTCACTCCACCATGTCAGTATTTATTAACATATATATGCGATAGCAATAAATAAAATACACATTTACTTTACATATTCCATTCATTATCTTTAACAAAGTTTTGTAATTTTCACTTCCACCGTATCCAATTAGATATCGTTTAATAGTAATTTTACACACTAACTTTCGATTATAACATATTATTTACAACAGGACAGTGATCAATCTAATTTTTGCTGATTGGTTTGTAAGGAAATTTACGCGTATATCAAATTGTGTCATCAGAAAAAATACATAAGATGTATAGGGCGTACCAAATAAAGTAATACAATCTGTTTTCCCCAAAATTGCAAACCGAATGGTACAAATAGGTTGATTATTGGTATCTGGCAAATTATTTTAAGGAAAGGTCTTAGAAGAGAAAAAATACTGACATTTTGTAAGAAGAATGATATACTTACGTTTAGATAACACGATTTTGCTTTCAAATTTTATATTAAAAAGTAGTAGAATATGGTTAATTTGATAAATATTCAACAACTTTTCACATTTACTAAATTTAGTCATGATTATATTATAATAACCGGTAATTATACGTAAACATCAACTTATTACATCTACAGTAATGTACAATACATATAGATTAACGGAATGTTGGAAAAGGTGGATCGATTGAGATGGTCCTTATTTTGAACAAATATAAAAGCAGATAAAACTTTAGAACAAAAATATACAACGCAAGTCTGGCACGATGATGTATCTTTGGATGGAATTATTTAATATGCGTAGAGAAATTAATTTTTATGTACACAAAACACAATCACATAATTGAAAGCGGTCGTATGTAACTTTGCGTGCTTCACATTCGTGGTTATAAGTTTCAAAACAATTCTTTGCGAAATAATTTCAATTGAAAATAATAAAGTATTTTTAAAAATAATAACAGGAATATGCAGGATGGTACCTGTGGTATCAGTATTTCCAACACAATTCTTAAATAACACAGTCCAACAGCCAATCGACGTTCTAAAATCCGAACAGTGATTATTATAGTGTTTCTTGTGCTGATTACGAATCTGCACTCCGTTTTTCGCCAGCACGTATAGTTTTTGCAAAATTTGATTTTTAAAAAAAGTACATTTTCGAAATTCAAACCAATTTTGTGAGGTAACCATAAAAGATTCTGAAATTCCGTTTGCATCAAAAGATTCTGTAAACTTTCCTGAATACAGCGGTAGATGCCTTTTATGCATTTTGAATATTTAAACGTGTTTAAACAGTCTATGAACGCGGAGAGACACCGATTTTGCACCAATTTTTACGTAAATTTTTCAATTTATCTCAAAAAGTAAAGGTGTAGTGGAAAATCACCCTATACCACGCGATAGAGAAAATTTTCACCTTTGAAAAGCACCCAAAGAAAGTTGCAACATCGTTTTCTTATGATACCAGAAGCAAAATAGCGTCGTGGGAAACGAAGCGAAGGCAGTGCTCTGCCGTGTCAGAGCAGTCGAAACCGTATCCCGCCTATGTTAACGCGATGTAAGAAACGATTCCTGTGTCGTGAGAATCACTGTCCTCCTTTCGTTTCCCGTGTTGCTATGTTGCTTCTGGTATCGTAAAAAAAACGACGTCTTAACTTTCTTTAGGTGCTTTTCAAAGGTAAAAATCTGTAAATCGTAAATTATTTCTTACGAGAAAAATCTTTTCCAAGGAAGGGGATGTAATGTCGAAACTAGGTCATTTTCTTAACATTAGCTGTTTCTTCTAGAAACAGTCATCATAATAATGCAAACTGTTTACTGTCCAGGGATGCGTCTAATGGCCTATAAAAACCTTTAGGAACCACTGACCGACGCCTTTTGTTCGATATTAAGAGTTAGCGCAAGCATGTGCAGTATTTCTGGAATCACCTCAACCTCTCTGCGTGGTAAAACAATCTAAGAAAATAAAGGAGCTATACTGAGTAACGAATAGTTGACTACAAGAAGTCCTGTCCTGTTCCTTGCTCCGGCATAACACTACTTTGTCCAACCTCGCTATAGCAGTGGTCACAATAATTGGTCAGTGTAATAAATTAGGAACAATATGAAATTTATGACATTACCTAATTTTGTTTGTTATTATTTATAATGACGTAAGTTACGAATCAGGTATGTTAAATATAATTTTTGGTAAGCTAATAAGACTGTTCTATAACGAGGTTCTGGGGTAAGTGCCAAGAGGTCAAGCTTCGTCCTCTTACCGGAAGGCATTGCTGCCTTCCCCACTCCGTGGCGAGATCCTTAAAGAGCAACGTTCCTATGCATTTAGGCAACGCAATACTTAACTGCGTGCCCTTTTTCCGAACTTCCAAGCGGACAAACAAACAGTCCTGCGACAGCCGATAGCCACGTGGCTCCAAGTCAATAGGCATCATCTGTCGGCTTACTTTCTCTCTCAGAAACATCCTCTGCATTTAGACCTCACACAGTCCATCCCTATCATAAATCGTTCAAAAGCAAAATAGCGGCAGGCTAATTGCCCTCGACGACCCTCCAAAATACGTTGACGCTAACAGGTACTATATGTTAAGTGTTGTACTTATACATATCTACTATTTACGTTCTAGCCGGTTTGATTTAATTAATATACAGGGTGTCCCACAAATATGGTACGTCCCGGAAAGGGGTGGTAGGTGGGGCTATTCTGAACAACTTTTTCCTTTGCAAAAATATTGTATGAAGCTTCATTTTTAAACTATTAAGGAAAAACACCGACCAATCAGAGTGCGAGAATCGCGCGCGCTCAGGAGCGTAGTGTAGGCACGAGTAACAGTGACTGTCAGATGACCGTGTAGTAGAAGGCTATACTATGCTTCTGAGCGCCGACTAATTGGTCGGTGTTTTTCCTTAATAATTTAAAAATGAAGCTTCATACAATATTTTTGCAAAGGAAAAAGTTGTTCAGAATAGCCCCACCTACCACCCCGTTCCGGGACGTACCATATTTGTGGGACACCCTGTACATGAAACCTAAAGTGGTATTCGTATATAGAATAATTACAATAATTATATAGTTTATCACACCGTTAAATTTGTAAACACAAGGTTGTATTCATAACAAAAATAAATTCAAATGTCCAAAAAAAATGGGGGAAAAAACAACTTAACTGTCGTCAAAAAAAAAATTTTTTTCCAAAATATCTTTTACATAGATTTGTAGGTCTAAAGGTATTCGTATCGGTAGAAGTAGTCCGGTGATGGTGTAGAACCATCATGACTAATTGTATAATGACTCACATTTTTTCTAATGTGTAATAGAAAGGAAAAGTCGACCCCAAGACGTAACAACGCTTTGGAAAATGTACGTGTACGACGTTGACCGGGATATGGTAGATGATCTTACCCAATTAATAGACTACAGAAGACATCGATGACGAGCCGATGACGAACGGCTAAGAGGCCACGACATCTGACGGTTTAAGGGGTCAGCAGCTGATATCAAGGAACAACTCTTATCGGTTCAGGGTGAAGGATATAAAACGCGTTAAAATGCTAAGCATGGATAGAGGGTGTCCTAGGCATGGGCCGTAAACACACTCGCTCGCTCGTGGATGGAATGTCGCGTAACAAAAAGAAACTCGGTCGACGGATGGCGGTTAGAAATACTGTAGGTACTATATGTTGAACTCTAAAACAATTGCTATTTTATACAATTATTATTCACCATGAACAACTTAACGCCAGCACAACGGATTGATATTGTAGAAGTATATTTTAGAAAAGGGTCCTTATTTATCAAAACTTTACGTGGTATGAGGCGGAAGTATGGACGCAATTTTAACGTTACGTGGAGAACTGTGTCGAAAATTATTGATAAGTTTTGTGATAGTGGTAATGTTCGTGACCGAGCAAAGAGTGCAAGACAGCGTACAAAGAGCAGCAACGAGAACATTCAGGTTGTTCGGGCCGATGTTGAGAAGAAGAAGATTGTTCCGGAATCGCTTAATTTCGAAACGTGGCGATTACGAAAAGCCTCCGCGATCGCCCAATTTTACGGCTCCAGACTTTTTTCTGTAGGGATATTTAAAGTCCAAAGTGTATATTAATGCACCACGGTCCCTATAGGAACGAAAAGATGCAATTCGCAAAGAAGTAACGGAAATAATGCTCGAAACGTTGCAAAAAATTATGGAAAATCCCCAAAAACGAGCATTTCATTGCGCTGTTCACAAACGAGACCATTTGCTCGATATTGTATTAAACAATTGAATATTTTGTAATGGTATAAACCAAAGTAAACAAATATCGCGAACTGAAGTTTATTAAATTACGTTTTCATTATTTTATAAGCATTTATCATATGGTACCCACAGTTGGCACACCCTGTATACATGATAGACTTGAATTTGGAAAGGAAATTAAAGGCTTTAAAGGAAGTTCTCCCACGGAAAGAATCTTCCGATTCTTCCACCCTGGCTGGACCCCTGGGCTGACCACAGTCCCTTGGGCCATAAAACTGCCGCGCCGGACGGCGCACGATTCCAGGAACCTAGGAAAAGAGCGATCTCCGGCAGAGAAAGATGTGGTAGAGTTTGGAAGGTGGCTCCCCCCCCCCCCCCCGGGTTGGCGTGACGGAACAGTCGCGTGTGGTGTCGGGGTTTAGCCCTGGTATCCAGGACGAGATCCTGGAGACCACGCACCGCCAACCCTAAAAAGCTACCTACGGACCTATCCAATCCTGGATCCCCGGGTAACCGATGCCATTGGTATGCAGACTTGCGTGGGAGAGGTGACTCGTAAGAGCTCTCGATTGGATGAGTGCACGGCCGTCGTTTGAGGTGTCGGGTTGATGAACCTAGTCATGCCTAGTACCCGAGACGAGTCCGCGATGCAGACAACACAACTCCCATCCCTTAAAAACTGTTACTATGGAGCTACCCAACCTCAGGTTTCTGAGTAACGGGTGCTACTAGAAGTACTAAAAGTGTTGTAGAGGAAACCCGCCCCTTCGGGGCCACGCATTGCGCAATATAAATGATTCCGGTTAAATTGCGAATAGTCCCAGGTTGTTTCGTTGTAGGAGTTCGTCACGGAAACGAGGCAGAAACACAGAAATCCGTAATTTCATGTCCCCTAGCGTATAACAGACGTTCACCGGAGATCTTCAGGCAAGAGGATCGCTGATGCGACGCTCATAGACAAAACTTACCGGGGAAAGGATTTAGGAGAAGGATTGTAAGGGAGCGATCATCGGATCGACACGTCCTTATATTGAGTCGATGATCGACCCGCGAAGAGGGGACAGGCCCGCGCATGCGCTTTTGTTCTAGAAAAGTAGCGGGGACTTATCTCCTTCTGTCCCTTACAATTGTGTTACCGTTTTGGCGATCTTGTGAAACGGTTACAACTTTGTCCCGCACGGACACAGGGTGTGTATCAGGTATAGGGGTGCAGCTGTCAGAGGCACGTAGTACGTCCTTGTTAGTTGGTGACACGAGCCTTCCACTAATTGATCGTGAGCTGTACAGGAGTATTGTGTCATGACAACAAAGGATAGAAGACGTGAAAATTAATATGTAAAGTTTGAGAACAAACCTAAGTCTATATGGCCGAATACAAGAAAATTCGAGGAAAAAGAAAGTTTAGCGTATACCATCGACGTTTTTGTCAATGACCCTTGAGGTGACCGGTTAGAACAATGAATAGTTCGCGGGCCATGTTGAAAAAGGGGGTTCTAATGCTAGACGCGCCCTTTTTCGGAACATTCTTTCGGTAACCGTCTTAACGGAAAGTATCGAATATGTGTATAGAGTTCTAGCAGAGCTTCTCTTGTACTTTATTTAATGCCCACAGCTGTAGTTATTTAATTATTTTAATATTCATTGCATGAAACCACCTATTCCTCTTACAATAACTTTTGTTACTAACATTCTTTAATATTTTATGTTCTTTATGATTCACATGTTAGTGCCGAGTCCTCTATACAGGAAATCCATGTATTAAAGATGATACACGTGTCAGAAGTCGATGTGTTCAAGGGCTTTGATCCGTCGGACCCTTGACTCGATACCGAGGACCTACTGTACGTCTGTCATCGATTCATGGATCGGCAATAACCGATAGTTAGAGGTGCGGCGAATTCTAAGTGTCGCAAATGTTATGATTAGAATTTTATGACTTTTCCTTTTCCGGTCGTCCAAAAGCTCGTGACCACTGATCGATGACCCGGCGTCATGGTGCTACATGGCACATGCATAGCGATAAGTATGCGTGTGAAAGATCTGGTCTATAGAATGGGGAAGACTGTATCTTCCGTTAAGAGGACCATGAGGATAATGGGTCTGGTTTAACGGGCAGGGTACATAATCCAGAACCGTGATCGTATGAGCATTTTGCAAGAGACAAAATTTCTAACATATAAATAGTTAGTTAGACAAGTTAGCTCAGGTAAAAGGGTTAATTTTCCCTTAAAGTAAAAAACGAGCACTATCGAATTATTTACATTCCTAGATTGTTTTAATGAATAATTATGAAGTTTCATAAAAATCGGTATGTATCAATCACCGTGTTTCCCTTGTCAGAAGAAAAACTATAATACGATTGTAAGAAGTGTGGTGAAATATGACTTGTCGTGGATGCACTCTCACAACCAATATAATCGAGGTCGATGGTTATCCCTGACGTCATATGTAGCGACGAATCGGATTAGAAAAGTCGCGTTGCAGGGTTCAATCGTAGTTTTTCCGGCGCGGCTCCGTGTAATAAACGCGGGTCCTACAATATAGTCGGTTTTGTCCACCTTGTTCCTATGGACGCAGTCCTCTGGTACGACAAAAGTGCCCCTAACCTGAGTGCTACCGTGTAATGCGGGAGTCGGCGTTGCCCACTATGTTCGTCACACGTACCCGGGTCACTTAGGTTTTACTTTTTTTTCTTAAAACGGACTCCTTTTTGTACCCATGGATACAAAAGGAACCTGGAGAGGGTACATTTTATGCTTTTCCATATCTGACACGATATCCCGTATCGAAACATGTTTAGTCTGTACGTTCGCACTGCTAACGTGTTACAACTTTTTATGCCAAATAATTTATTTTATTCTATAACAATAACTTAATTTCAAAATGGAAATTTACTTTAACACTTGTGTTACTAAAACTAATCTGATAAAAATATTCTGTATTATTCATATGTAAGGGGTAAAATGTGCCAACCATGGATCCAGATGAACTAATAATACTAAAAATGTACTACATAACACGGACTCCCTTTTGTAAGAAAATAATAAATCAATAAATATGAAAATATTCTGTTATTACATATCAATTAATGTACATCTGTAGTGTCCGATTTTGGTAGAAACAGCTTCGTTTTAAATATCGGTAGTTCCAGTCTTAATCTGATCAAAACCGAACTGAATTTATATACCAAACTTAAAGTACTCTTCGTTAGGTTGCCTTAATGTTAAAAAAATTGTAGAAACGTGGAATGTATCTTCTTCTATAAATAATTTGGTGCTTAATGAGAGAAATACATATATCGTGTTATCAATTTGGCGTCTGATCTCGTATGCAAGTTATTCTGTTTTGACGATCGTACCACTCCTTCCCTTTAATTAAGCTGAACTCAAGTATCAGCTGCGTTTTAAATAACAAATGAAGTATCTTTGTCACTTTTTAATTAATGGTCCACATCATCTTCAGTGGCGGTTAAGACTATAAATTTATTCAAGAGGTTCGAGTTCCTTGAAGGGCCAGGCCTTTTCGGACATTGCCGTGTGGGTCCTCGTGGTGCTTGCTAGGGCCATTTTCTAAATATATGGATTTTCCACATCGTGAAAGAAAGCCCGGAAAATTGCGGCAGAATGTAGCCGACACTCGTTCACGTGTAACACTCGTATTAATTGTGCAGTTTTAGTAATAGTATTAGACAGTAATATTTGTTAATGTTTCTGTTATTGTTTGTTTAGATTAAAATATATTTTGTCCACGGTTACTTTAGTAACATTTGTCTACAATACTTCACGGTACCCTAAACTTCCATTAAAAGATAATTATATTTATGTGACCTTACACGTTACTATAATTGAAAAATCTGTGTTAACGCTCGTGGGTGAACATAAATTCTTTCGACCCTTGTTGAATATTGCACGTGGTGTGCCGACTAGGTTTATTATAATAATCGCGAAGGACCACCCGATGCGATCGGGAATATACAATTATATATGTTTCAACTATTCTATGTGTGTATAATTCAACTATGTCTAGTGCAACTACAATCCAACTATTCATTATCAAATATGTATCTTAACTGGTCGAGATTCTACGATATCCCTTCGATGTCACCTCGGTCGGGTAGACCCGACGGGGGTGACTTGTTATAATTGGCTACGTAAAAATGTACAAATTCGTGGAAGGGACGCAAGGTTTACGCCCTACTCGGGCCCCTTCCGCTCGTCAATATTCCTATTTTGCACATGGTCCGTGGCAGGTAATAAAGATCAAGAAGCGCGCTGACTTTAACTAACCATGCTAGAAATAACGGGCTCGAAAGGTAAAATATTAATCTGGCGACAAAATGCGAACAATTGCTAGAAAACTACATAGAAAACGCGCGGGTCTTTATGGCTTCCTGAGTTTATGTCTGCCACGGAACGGTCCGTGAACCCTTCGATGGGACGACGGTCTTATTGCTATTAGCTACTGCCAGCAACCCATAACGTGGCGCGTGAGGAGGTTTTCCCAGGCGTTCCGAATGCGACGGCGATAATTGACCGGAAAAAAAAGATGGTCGCATCGAGTCTCACGCATTTTCGGCAACGGAATTTATTGGTTCGCGAGGTCACGCACACCACTTAGCGCAAAGGACAAAGGGCGTCAGAAGACGTTAGAGAGCGAGCGAGATAGTGCGAACTGCATTGGCGTAGTTTAGTAATATTAGTTTTAACCAAATGAGAAAATTTCCGTTTTTGTCATATGTTGAGGAAAGAATTAGTATTAATCGAAGGAAATTGCATTGACCGCGTACAGATGCTTAGGTATAGGTAATTAGGCCTGTCATGAAGTCTGTGTTGGCGAAATTATTTTGTACTTTCTAACACGTGTCTAGCTGAATAGGCTACCCTTCGTAAAACGCTGCCAGCCATGTGCCGTCATGGTTAGTTCGGTCGCATGAACCGAATTTCCATGTCTGCGAACCGAATTTTTCAGTAACCAATAAAAATGGTGAAAAATGCTATTATTATTATAATTTTGTAAACTTCCACATTGCTTTGTGCAAACGCTTTCAATTGAATTTTCCACCTGAAAGTTTGAAACGATTGTTTTTATATCATATATAAACTCTTTACAGAGTAAGAGTGAAAACAAATTTTGTTAACAACCAGGGTATGCCAATATAATAGCGTATACGAATGATAGCCCAGAAAATACAATCTGCGCAAATAAGAAGGTCCTACTACTATGCATCGCTGCAGCGTGATGAAAAAAACGTTTCTGTGACACCAGGAGTCGAATTCGGACGGTTCTCGATGGGGACAGGCGGGGCGACCGTGTATTTCTTATGTTTAGGAAAACCTCTTCACGCGCCACGTTATGGGTTGCTGGCAGTACATAGAAATTCTAACTCTACTGTAAATGTAAGGGCATGTTGGCCTTAACAATCTGCATACGAACCTGTATTGTTTTTTCTTAATTTGTATTTCCAAATATTTAAATTACAAATTTAACTAAAATCGGATTGCATATTATTTTTTCTTTAATGTCTCTAAAGTATTTCGATTTTACTTATAGTAGAAGATCAAATGTTAGATTTTTTTGAGATATACATATATTCTACATACAGGGTGTCCCAGAAGTCGACGTCAACCCGAAACCGGGTGACAGGCTAGGTCATAAGAGTTATCAGAAAAATATAAAAAAAAATCTAAGTCGCGTTTTTTAAAACTTATAGACATTTCAAAAAAATCGAGAAAATCTGTACCCTGTGACGGTCTTTTCACTCCTGTTACTACAAATATTGACTTTTTTAATCATTTTTTTTTTGTTTTCTAATCCCGAATACTGCCTCTTTAAATCCTGGTCAAAAATTTCAAGCCAACTGCTCGGGTTTGGAAGTAAATGTCACTTTTTGGCCAACCGAAGATTCAAGCAGAAAACTTAGCCCAGCTTTAACTGACCATACTGAAAAAAAATGATACGGGCCGAGTTTGGCAAGTAATTTTAAAAGTTGGCGCATTTAATAAGGATTCCAAAATGGTATGACACTTGCTAATTCGTGTAGGAATACGGACAAATTTTCGAATTTAACGAGACTCGAACCCGCGCGCTCCTCAGATCACGAGTCGTCGACGCTACGCACTGAGCCACTGGCGTCCGCCTGATATTCGTCCTTACCGTAATCCAGTTTTGAACAAATTTCTCTTACTTACTTAAAAATTATTCTAATGTACTCGTGGCTTTCCTCAAGGCCGTTGTTCCGTCGCACGAGGAACAGAATACGCGAGGATTTCTAAAGGGAGTTTATGACGGTTCTTCTACGAAAAGCTATTTTTGAGATACACATTTTTCGCCGTACCGTAATACTCATTTACCTTTTTTCTACAATAGATTTTATATTTTAATCATCGTTTCGTTCTCAATAGCTACGCTCGTGTCATAAACTCGACTTTCCCAAATGGTCATTTAGCGATCCGTGCACCTAACAGGACTTTGCCTTCGAGGGCGTACCTGGCGGGAAAGTCCCAAACGCGTTCGGTCTTTGGGGGTCCTCTCGCGCGTGGCGGTATCGCTCCCACCCTCTTCCTAAAAAGGCGCGTCCAGGGCGCAAAAGAGGGTGGACCCTACCGTCAAGAAGCATGTTGATTGGGAAATTAACTTAACGAACGAAAACCAATCAGCATGCTTCAACCACTTCCGATCCTTCGAGGAAGTGCGGACGACAACGGGTCGTCAGAAATAGTTACAACACCATAGAAATCACTACAACTCCATAGAAATAGTTACAACACCATAGAAATCACTACGACACCATAGAAATCATTACAACGCGATAGAAATCGTTACAACTCCATCGAACACGGGAGACAACTAAATCGATCAAGAACCACACGGAAAAGGAAACGCAAGTCCATCGTTCGGGACACAGGACAGCGTTCGGTCCTTTCAAGAAACACCACTATCCTCAACGTTCGCGAGGAGTGTTTCGACTGAATCATTACTCCCCGATTAATTTCGTGGAGTAAAGCGCCGCGACGGGTCGGAATATCGTTTCGTGTGAGCCTTACAACCTCATACCACGGTCATCATAAATCCGTGCGACCTGGTCCTCCAAAGGTGTAGTCGCTACGAATCTCGAGACTACGCCGCGCAAAACAGCCGTAACTTTAAGATTCCAGTTGGAATGAGGCAGAGAGAGCTATTTAAAGTGTGAGAGAGACAGATAGTGACGCTGTTAAATTAAATTAAACATCAATAATTTAGATACTTACATTTATTAAATGCACATCAATTATTTGCATTACAAGACATGTTCAAACTGCCTTCCTTCAGCCGCAATGCAAGCTCGACATCTTCTTAAAAAAGATCGGGTTATCCGACGAGCGAATCTTCCGTTCTTAATAAATTCAGTTGCTTCCATCAAACTGTACCGCAGCTCAGCTAAATTTTCAATCGACTTCGAATAAACCTTTTAGATTTTTTTTTAAAACAAATCTAAGGAAATTAAATCAGGTGAACGGGCTGGACACGAGATTGTACCAGACCGTCCTATCCATCTGCCCGGGTATTTCTCATCAAGGTACTCTCTAACTGCAACCACATGTCCCTGTAAATACTTAGTGGGACGTCTTCCAATAGATTTGGTAAATCATTTGTTAGAAAATTCAAATACACTTCACCATTCAGAACCTCTGGCAGCAGCGTATCCAGCCCGTTCACCTGATTTAAATCCCTTAGATTTGTTTTAAAAAAAAATCTAAAAGGTTTATTCGAAGTCGATTGAAAATTTAGCTGAGCGGCGGTACAGTTTGATGGAAGCAACTGAATTTATTAAGAACGGAAGATTCGCTCGTTGGATAACCCGATCTTTTTTAAGAAGATGTCGAGCTTGCATTGCGGCTGAAGGAAGGCAGTTTGAACATCTCTTGTAATGCAAATAGTTGATGTTAAACAATTGATGTGCATTTAATAAATCTAAGTATCCAAATTGTTGATGTTTAATTTAATAATTTAATTTAGCAGCGTCACTATCTGTCTCTCTCACATTTTAAATAGCTCTCCCTGTCTCACTCCAACTGAAATCTTAATGTTACGGCCTTGAGGAAAGCCACGGGTACATTAGAATCATTTTTAAGTAAGTAAGAGAAATTTGTTCAAATCTGGATTACGGTAAGGACGAATATCAGGCGGACGCCAGTGGCTCAGTGCATAGCGTCGACGACTCGTGATTGAGGAGCGCGCGGGTTTGAGTCTTGTTAAATCCGAAAATTTGTCCGTATTCCTACTCGAATTAGCAAGTGTCATTTTGGAATCCTTATTAAATGCGCCAACTTTTAAAATTACTTGCCAAACTCGGCTCGTATCATTTTTTTTCAGTATGGTCAGTTACATCTGGGCTAAGTTTTCTGCTTGAATCTTCGGTTGGCCAAAAAGTGACATTTACTTCCAAGCCCGAGCAGTTGGCTTGAAATTTTTGACCAGGATTTGAAGAGGCAGTATTCGGGATTACAAAACAAAAAAAAATGATTAAAAAAGTCAATATTTGTAGTAACAGGAGTGAAAAGACCGTCACAGGGTACAGATTTTCTCGATTTTGTTGAAATGTCTATAATTTTTAAAAAACGCGACTTAGATTTTTTTTAAATATTTTTCTGATAACTCTTATGACGTAGCCTGTCACCCGGTTTCGGGTTGACGTCGACTTCTGGGACACCCTGTATATACTGATTTAAAAATTTCATAAGTTAAATGAATTAGTTACAAATTTAAATTTATTGATTCCTTAACACTATTAATGTGTCTATATAAAAGTTATAAAATGATTTCAACATATTTGTTCTATTGAAGAATAATTCTTCAAACGAAAAAACAAATGGAGTGCGCTTTATTCGGATTACATGACGATATGCGAAAAATGTCACTATGGACATATACGCAAGTTGGAACTACTTTTCGCTAATCTTAATTGATACTTCAGGTGTTAATATGTATTATGAATATTTCGATACCGTCAATGAACATTCACCAAATTTCCGAATTCCGAAATTCTGAAATTCCTTGATTTTCAGTTCAAAAATTTCCAACATGTCAAGTTAATAAACACCAAATGTCTAAAATAGCAAATACACATATTCGAATTTCCCGAGTTCTCAAGTTCCAAATTTTGAAGCGTATAGATTTCAAAATTTACATTTATTAATAAATATTGAGAACTCTACAATATTTATATCATATATTAACCGTCAGAGATCCCCGCAACGTCACAAAGTATTTAAAAAAAACACGCATATGAGCCCTTTATTTTGAAGGCGTGGAAAGTCCATTTTTGTTGTTACAAGATATTGGAGGGTAAATTATTGGTAAGCACTAATAAACAAATGTGTTGTGTTTTATGGTGTCAAATAATCTACGTTTATTATTCAATAATATTTAAAATGGTAAGTACATCAAATTAAGGATGTACTTGACACATTGCGAAAATTAATCAATTATATTGTAATCGGCAAAGAAGCAGATAATGTTTTGGATGTTCGGTCATCCTTTTCCTTTATTTCTTTCAGTCATTGTGGTCCGAATTGTCTCCATATTCAGATCCTGGCTCCAACATTCTTCTTATATTACTAGTTCTTATGGATCTTATTTTTATAAGCAGGAAACCAGGAAAAGTATTTTTATTTTGTTATTATATCCTACTAATTTCACTTTTAACTGTATCACAGTTATAATTTCTGTTGAAATCATTCTGACCCAAATCTTCTTTTAATAATCACAATTTATAATTAATTTTCAAATCACAGCAAGTTTTAAAAAGAGTTTTGTGTCTGATACTAAAACTAGAATCATGTCGACTTCATTGAATGTTTACTAGAAACCGTATTGGGACTGACTTGTAAGTTATAACAGACATGAGCATTAATACCTAGAAAGATCTACAGCGTAGTCTCACACCTACGGAGGATACCTATAACGCTAATATTATGCAATTTGTAGTTTTTCACGGTATTGTCAGTATTACTAAAATTTGTACTAAAATAATTTCAAGCTAAGGTGGATTAGAATATATCAATCTAACTTTGAATTTTGGCACCCGCCAAATAACACTAATATGCGAGTGTTCTCATCCCAACACGAGATGTCCCAACTCAGAGGGTCTTTTCATATACAGCGGGCGGCCGACAACTTGGCTGGTGAGGAGGTTGTCCTGAAATATAAGACGTACGCGATCGCTCATCCTACCCCCACCTAGAACCGTCGAAACTTGACATCGATTGACGATCGCAGACTACTGATTGTTTACGGTCTTCGGGTCAACTAGTGTGCGTGACCGCGCGAACCAATAAATTCCGCCGCCGAAAATGCGTGAGACTCCTCACCAGCCAAGATGTCGGCCGCTCGCTGTACTTATATACAGTGTGGCCATTCTGACCAACTTTTTCATTTGCAAAAATGTCGTATGGGGCTTCATTTTTAAATTATTAACGAAAAAAACCTTTAGGATAATGTGAGGTAAAAATACGTAATTGTGAAACACATTAACAGACAACAAAATATATTTAAATAAAACGATAACAATAACAACAATATATAACAATAAGGCGTCTGTACTAAATCACAGTAATAACAAAACTAAGGATAAAGCACAATGTGAAAGGTACGAGAGCCTGTTGCTTTCTGCTAGGATTTTCCAAAACTCTCCTGCCCGTTGGAAAAACATGTGGCATCGATAGCAACCCTAAATTACACACCGACCAATCAGAGCCCGAGAATCGCGCGCGCTCGGGGGCAGAAGTGTAGGCACGAGTTATAATTGGCCGTGGTCGCGATCGAATCGCGTGGCGCGCGATTCTCGCGTGCTGATTGATCGGTGTTTTTCGTTAATAATTTAAAAATGAAGCCCCATACGACATTTTTGCAAATGAAAAAGTTGTTGGGAATGACCCCATCTACCTCCCATTTCCGGCTCCTTCAACACTTTTCGGACACCCTGTATATGCGCGTTTGTAAGTTTTATCCCTCCTATTCCTCTTTTGTCCGGATGGTGTGATGTGGCGGTAAAAACATTTTTTTCATTTCATTTAAGATTTATTATATACAAGTCAATGTTCTGAATTATAGTATTATAAAGATGTATTAGATAAATTACATTATTTAACATTGTAACACATAAGATTTCCGAAATAGGAAAATATTGT
This sequence comes from Coelioxys conoideus, assembly GCA_947623535.1. Lineage (NCBI taxonomy): Eukaryota > Metazoa > Arthropoda > Insecta > Hymenoptera > Megachilidae > Coelioxys > Coelioxys conoideus. Next base: position 706,344 of record OX392459.1, on the reverse strand, counting down.
AGAATATATGTAAGCTAGAATGTAAGGAAACGCCGAGTACGCGCGACCGACGTACAACCCAGGTCAGGCCATAAAATCCCTGCGTACGCGGAGTTGGGCCTCGCTGATTGGGCGGGCCTAGCTTCGCTTTTCAGTATAAATAGCGGCCTTTTTCCGAGAAAAGGCAGTTAGCGAGAAGGTGTCCTACGGGTAATTTAGAAGAGCAAGACGACTTACTGATTGGCACTCTCTAACTTTCGTTTAGAGAGCTAGACGACGGTATTGTTCGGCACTCTCTAAATTCAATCCTTCCCTCACCGTGTATCTTAGAGTGCAGACGACGCTTTGTTCGGCACTCTCTAAACTTACGTTTAGAGAGCAAGACGACGGGTTGTTCGGCACGCTCTTATAGCGTTCCTAACTCACCCAAATCCTACAAGTCGAGGAAGACGTGGATACGGCTCCTCGACTTTTCCTTTCAAGGACTAGGAAGAAGACGTTGCCTCCGGTGTACGGCACTTCTTAGTTTCTAAACCCTTCCTAACCCTTCTTCTCCTCCTCCTTCGCCTCTCGCCATATTACCGCGTTACAACATAAGAATAAAACACGTGTCATTTCAATTACGTGAACTCTGCCAACATTTATATTACCGCACACGAACCGCACTTTACGTAAAGCGTCATTCTTTGATACACCGCGTTACGCTTTGAGTAGCCGCACGCGCCACCCCGCATGTACAGTAACCGGCATAATAAAGTGACCATTCTATATTGTATACACAGAATAGCTCAAAACTAATGTTTTTAATGAAAATGGATCCTATTATCGGGGTTTTTTTGAAAGGTTTACTGTCATACCAAAGGTTTATTACAAAAATTAAAAGACTATTTGCAATAACAAAAACTTATAACTTGTAAGAGAAATACGGGAAATAATAATGAGAATAATAGTTCCTTCTCTGACTTATGAGTTTAATGGGTGAAATTGCAAGGTAAGCGCATATAATAACGATTACGCGGAATATCGATATGTATTTATTCGTCAGAGTTCAAAATGTAGACGACGTAGCGTGTTCGACAGATCTTAGATGAATGCCAATCCTCGGGGTTGCGAGAGGTTTCCTCTCCCTCGCAAAAGGGCCTCGTTGTTTATAATCCTTGGCGACGTTATGCCGGGCCCCGGCGCCTTGGTGGTCGTTGCGCTGAGCCATGTGTCCTATGTCGAGTATTATTATGGGTTGATCCGGAATTTTCTTACAAACTTTATTTTAACAAAACAAACATTTTCGTATATGATAAAAAAAGTGACCACATAGTAAATCTTAATTTACACTTGAAATAAAATAAAATTTAATATTTGATATGACCTCCTTTGGCCTTAATGACTGCCGCCAATCGCCTGCGCATGCTTTCGACCAGATTATGTAGGTGATTAGGATCGAGACTTTCCCAAGCTTGCAACAGCATATGGAAGTAATTATTTTTGTTTGTGACTCCTGTTTTGTTCGTATTTCTGTCCAGAATCGACCATAAATTTCCGATTGGATTCAAATTTGGTGATTAGAGAGGCCAATTAAGTAGCTTTATGTGGTGGGAAGTAATAAACTGCTTTGTTTTTTTTGGCGGAATGCTTTGGATCGTTATCTTGTTGTAAAATAAAATTATTCTCTATGTATAATTGTAGTAATGAAACTTTCAAATTCTCTCGTAAATTATCAGTGTAAGTATCAGCAGTCATGATTCCATCGATTTTTATCAATTGACCCACACCTGACCATGAAAAACAGCCCCAGACCATGACATTACTTTCGCCGTGTTTTATCGTATGTTGAAGGTGACGATCTTCAAGCTCTTCACCAGTTTTCCGCCACGCACGAAATCGATATTTATGTCTAAAAAGCTAAAATTTGCCCTCATCCGCCAACAGAATTCGTTTTCAGAACTCCACGGGTTGATTTGCATACTTTTTTGCGAATTCGAATCGCTTCTTTTTATTTCTATTATTGATTAACGGACGCTAGATGCTTCCCGCAGTCTCCTGCACACTGTCCGATCAGAAATGGACAGATTAAGAGATTCTCGAAGATTCCTGACAGTTATCCTTAGATCCTTCTTCACCATTCGTACGATGTTTGCATCATCACGCCAATTTGCGCTTCGCGTTCTATACCTTCCAAACAGATCAGCCACTGTTTCGGTGTTCAAAAATTTCTTATACAGTTTTTGGACTGCGCTTTTGCTGATTTCATATTTCTGCGCGATCTTTCACATTTATAAAAACCACATTTACAGTCTCTAATAATTAGATTTCGAACTTGATAGGCAATTTGTCGACCCGTCATATTCAGTATTTTTGTATAGACTGCTATGCTTTCTTCAGCAAATAAATAAGAAACTGTTAGTGACAGGTTTTATATATGCCGTTTACATTTTATGCACGGTACATTTTATGCTCGCGCTTACGCGTCGCAATTAAATAAAGACGCTACATATTCTAAGGCGGTCACTTTCTTTTGTCATGTATGAAAATACCTGTTTTGTTAAAATCATCTTACAAGTATTTGTTATTGCAAATATTCTTTTAAATTTTTGTAACAAATTATTGGTGTGACATTAAACCTTTCAAACAAGTCCAATAATAGTATCCTTCTTCATTAAAAACATTAGTTTTAAGATATTCTGTGTTGGATATAAGATATTCACTTTATTATGCTGGTTACTATATATAACACGATATTAGCTTACTTGTTCACGTCACGTGCGCGCTATTCTCGTACTGTGATTGGTCGGTGTTTTTCCTTAACAATATAAAAATGAAGGTCCAAACCCCATTTTTGCAAATGAAAAAATTACTTAGAATCACCTGCCCTACAACCACTTTAGTTACGAGACACTCTGTATATTGTTGGCGCCCAAATGATCGTGTATTTGAAGAATTATAGAGGAAGGCGAAAAATTCTGTTTGTACTAGTGGACAGTATGAAATGTTGGACGCTTGATTATTAAGAGACCGTCCCTTCATTAAAATTACTAAAACTGCGTGTCCGACGGTCGGAACAACATTTGTTAGCACTGTGCTAGTCAGAGACAATCTGCCCGAAAATAGGAAAAGAAAACCTAACCCCTATAACTTTTCCTTCCAGGTTTCCTAGCAGTGCACGATCAAGGTGGGGTTGAAGATTTTTCCTTTGTTCATGGGCGGTGAAAAAGTACCTTCCGCAGAGTCGACAGGTTGTAACAATTGCCCACGGTTTATAACACCCCTGACCTCGGATTCGACCCTGAATCTGGCCCGGATCGACGGTCACGGCATAAACCGGTGGACATTCTAATACATTCTTAACATATACAGTTACTCACTTTAATATCCGGACACTATAATACCTTTAAGTATAATGCATGACATCTTCCTAAATTATTAAAATGTTTATTATTAAAATGGGCATCCGCAACCATTATTGTCTTTATCAAGACAATAACCCTAAGCACAAATCGCGAATTGTGCAGGTGTACTTATTATATAATTGTCCAAAAGTGCTGCATCCACCTCCTCAGTCTCCAAACCTTAACCCCATCGAGAATTTGTGGACCGAACTAGAACAACGGATGAGAAAAACTGCAATACACTCAAAAATAGAATTAAAAATTCGAGTACAAGAAGAATGGAACGATATTACTAGCGAATATTTAGAAAAAATCATTTCAAACATGGCTAATCGTTTAAGACAAGTTATTCATCATAAGAGATATTCAACAAAATACTGAATTTTTATTTTGTCTTAGGTAAAATGTATGTACATAATGTAGATTTTTGTAGTGTCCGAATATTTTTGTAACGCGTAAACTAGACATTGTTTTGTTTATCCTTCAGTACGTATGACATGTTGATATTACAAATTAATTTTTTATGTTTCTGCTGTCTATAATAAATAAGTTAACATGGTTAAAAATTAGCGCATAAACATTTAATAACTTAGGAAGATATCAAGCATTATATAATACTTAAAGGTATTATAGTGTTCGAATATTAAAGTGAGTAACTATACAGGGTGTCCCAAAAGTCGACATCAAGCCGGAACCGGATGACAGGCTACGTCATAAGAGTTGTCATAAAAATATTTTAAAAAATCTAAGTCGCCTTTTTTAAAAATTATAAACATTTAAAAAAAATCGAGAAAATCTGTACCCTGTGACGGTCTTTTCACTCCTGTTACTACAAATATTGACTTTTTAATCATTTTTTTTTGTTTTGTAATCCCGAATACTGCTTCTGTAAACCCTGGTCAAAAATTTGAAGCCAACTGCTCGGGCTTGGAATTAAATGTCACTTTTTGGCCAACCGAAGATTCAAAATGAAAACTTAGCCCAGCTTTAACTGACCATACTGAAAAAAAATTATACTAGGCGAGTTTGGCAAGTAATTTTAAAAGTTGGCGCACTTAATAAGGATTCCAAAATGGTATGGCACTTGCTAATTTGTGTAAGAATACGAAAAAATTTTCGGATTCAACGGTACTCGAACCCGCGCGCTTCTCAGATCACGAGTCGTCGACGCTACGCACTGAGTCACTGGCGTCCGCCTGATATTCGTCCTTACCGTAATCCAATTTTGAACAAATTTTTCTTACTTACTTAAAAATGATTCTAATGTACTCATGGCTTTCTTCAAGGCCGTAACTTTAAGATTCCAGTTCGAGTGAGACAGAGAGAGTTATTTAAAATGTGAGAGAGATAGATAGTGACGCTGTGAAATTAAATTATTAAATTTGTAGGAATACGGAAAAAATTCGGACTTGAAACGGGAATCGAACCCGTGCCCCTCAGATTACGAGTCGTCGACGCTCCCAACTGAGCCGCCGGCGTCCGCCTGATACACGTCCTTTTCCGCATCCTTTTGTCCTTTCGGGTCTGGAGGCCCCGCCAATCCTACAAATTAAACATCAATAATTTAAATCCATTCGATTTTTTTTACTGGGGAGCGGTGAAAGAAAAAGTTTATTCAAAGTCGATTGAAAATTTAGCTGAGCTGCGACACAGATTAATGGAAGCAGCTGAATTTGTTAATAACGGAAGATTCGCTCGTCAGATAACCCGATCTTTTTTAAAAAGATGTCGAGCTTGCATTGCGGCTGAAGAAAGGCAGTTTGAACATCTCTTGTAATGCAAATAATTGATGTGCATTTAATAAATCTAAGTAAGTATCCAAATTATTGATGTTTAATTTAATAATTTAATTTAACAGCGTCACTATCTGTCTCCCTAACATTTTAAATAACTCTCTCAAGAAGTCAATATGTATTTGTAGTGACAGGAGTGAAAAGACCGTCACAGGATACAGATTTTCTCGATTTTTTTGAAATGTCTATAATTTTTAAAAAACGCGACTTAGATTTTTTTGATATTTTTCTGATAATTCTTATGGCCTAGCCTGTCACCCGGTTCCGGCTTGACGTCGACTTTTGGGACACCCTGTATGTCATTTAAAATTTTAGCGTAAAATCGATTGGTATTCGTTTGGATTCCTGAAATTCATCACCATACTTTATCCAATGAAGTTTTGTGAATTTATATTTTAGTTTTGTGAATTTAGTTTTTTTTATCTATATTAACACATTGGCTGTCATGTTAAAACAATTGAAAACTTTATTACATAATATTTTTATTTTTAATAATACATACTAAACATTTTCACAATATTTTGTTATATTTATTATTCCTAATTTTAACTAGTTAATACCAATATCTCCAATCAGGTCAATAAACAAATTCTTAATAATATTGATGGTAGACTCGAATGAAAATTAAAGCATAACCCATATATCAAAGTGACAAATAAGAATATATGTGTTTTTAAATATTACACCAGCATTACATTTTATTGTTTAAAATGTCCTATTATACATTGAGTTAACAAGAGCCTACAATTGTTATTTGATATTTTAATCTATTCTCTTCGTTTTTATTTTTTTCAAATGCATCAACAGTGTTGGTTATTAATATACAAATTATGAAAAATATGAAAATTCAATTTTCTATGAAATGAAGCCACATTAGACAAAATCCTATTGTATATTTTTCACTGATTATCTTCATGTAAATTCACTATCTTTTCGGCTATACCGCAATCATAGAAACACAATGTATAGATGTTGTCCAAATATTATTCGTTGCTTTAGTTATGTAAAATTGGTTAATTTTTACTACAGGCCCTCGATAAATATGTAAAAAATGTATTAAGTGATTTGAAACTACAAAATTCTGAGTATTGAACGTCCAATAGAGAAATTCCAGGTCTCGTTCAGTGACGTCATACAGTCTTTGACGTAAATGCTTCGTTGGTGGTGATTGAAGAGAAGCTGACAACACTTTGGCCACTCGAGACGAGTTCGATTTTTTAAACGTTCCTTCCCGCGCTCTTCTTCGAGTGAGTCAAATATAGATCTTTAAATTCGATAGTACGATGTTCTTGTCCTGATAATCTCTTTTTGTTATCGAGGGACTTTAATACAACTCTAAAACAAAAAAAAATCTGAAAAAAATTGCCGTTGTTAAGGCACGATAAATATGTTGTCTCAACATTAATTCTACCAATTTTAGTGGAACTGGCTTCAGAAAATGATACAAACATTTGAGTTTTCCAATTGTATTTTGCAATTGAAATTTATAAATTTATCAACAACGATTAGCTTGACAAAAATTTAAATACTTGATTTGTGTACTTCTTAACGCTAAATTCCATTATATGTATAATTTTCGTAAAAAGTTATTTGCTCAAAAAATGTATCAAAAGTTACTACAAGTCTTTATATATTTTTTGCAGTGTTAATCAATATTCGTAAAGTAAAATCGCAATTTTCGATCTTATTATTACAAAAAAAATTACTCACTTAAGAAATATTTAAATTTTACATTGTAAATATATCTAAGCCCATGCGCTTGATTCACAGATTTATGTTAGCTTTCTGCAAATAACACTATTAATTGGGATAAAAAAAGAATGACATAATTGGTAAGAAATAAGAGTCTTCTAATTTGTGTTACTGACAGGTTATTCGTCATTAACAAAGAAAGGTATTTGAAAGCCCTATTAAGCTTCAAAGATCTGCCGATTCTTCAAAAAAGGGTCAACAGCCGTTCCTCCTTTTCGCTAGTAAGGAAACTTTATCTGAAGTTGAAATTGCTTGTTTGAAATAAAGAACACCGAACACCGACAAACCATTGCTTAACAAGAAAAAAAATGAATTGTACTAAAAGTGGCGCGATAGGGATACTTTACGCTTCTGAAAATACCGCAGATATCGTCCTCCTGCCGGAACTTGTAGTAACGAACCATCGAGAGCAGCTTCTTTTTACTTCTACAATCAGGTCATTGGGCCTGAAACACCACTGGGAATAGTAGAATGCCGTGAACCACTCGAACCGCTCCTTCAGCAATCCATTTCTCGGCTCTTTCCTTTTTAACAGCAGTCAGCTCCAATATCGACGTCAGTACGTACTACGGAGAATGTCGTCACAAGGCGCATCGAAATATACATAATCAGATAGAACGCGTGTAATTCTGTCCCTCTTACTGCTATAAAAATAAATGTATTTCTTCAGTATCAATATTTGAAGAAAATATTTCTATATCCTTATAATAATATTACTGACAAGGGACCATACAGAAGTGTCAATCTCCGATTTTGATGAAACTTAGCAGAAATATAGTCCACAGAAAAATATTCGATAAGTATTTTCTTATAGCTGCTAATATTCACTGTAAGGGGGTGCAATCAGTCCTCAAAGTCGGGTGTACAGAACACATTTTGTTAAATATCTCGGAAACTATTAGAAATAGATCGGTACTGTGAATTGACGACATTTATGTTTTCTATTTATATAATTTGATAATGCAAAATTGGGGTATTTGATAATGCAAAAAGATTTGCAAAATTCCCGTTTTTGTAAACAATATGACATTCTTTAAATTTTTTTCGTTGAAAATCTTTTTGCTTTTCTATTTGTACAAGGAAACTACGTATCCATACACAAAATACGGATAAATTGGAATTTTGATATTTGTGTTATAAAAAAATATTATATTTGAAATTTTGTGCCGTACGAAGCACCTGAAGGCATATACTTAATACTACAAATAGTATGGTTTGGCAAGTATTGGTTATAATATTATAGTATACTTAGCTAACTAATACCAAAGATGGTAAAAATTTTGACTAACAACAAATATAAAACTTACCTCGTAAGAAGCCTTTTTTTACGCAGCCTCGTAATAAGAAGCGCAGCGTAGGTAAGCTTTAAATTTGTTGTTAGTCCAAAATGTTTATCATTTATGGTATTAGTTAGCAAAGTACACTATAATATAATTAACGAAGACCCGCTAAACTATGATATTTGTTGTATTATATGCCATCAGATGCTTCGTACGGCACAAAATTCCAAATATAATGTTTTTTTATAACACAAATATCAAAATTCCAATTTATCCGTATTTTGTATATGCGTATGTAGTTTCTTTGTACAAATGGAGAAGAAAAAAGATTTTCAACGAAAAAAATTTAAAGAATGTCATATTGTTCAACATATTGTTTACAAAAATGGGAATTTTGCAAATCTTTTTGCATTATCAAATTGGCCGTTAGAAAACATAAATGTTGTCAATTCACAGTACCGCTCTATTTCTAATAGTTTTCGAGATATTCAACAAAATGTGTTTTGCACACCCAACTTTGGGGGCAGATTTCATCATCTTAAAGTGAATATTAGCACCTACAAAAAATACGTGTCGCATATTTTTCTGAGAACGACATTTCTGCTAACTATTATAAAAATCGCAGAGTGATACTTCGATATGGTCTCTTATAAATATTTATTGTACTGCCACGGAGGAAGCTACAGTAGCAAAACATTTTTGTCTTATAAGATACGATAGCGCTTCGAATGTTCCTCAAAGCCAGTATGAACAGAACCCTTCAGCCCTATACCGATCCCCTTCGTTTTTATTAAGCCGAGTTATTGCATGAAAATTCTGGCTAACATTCTGTAAATATTAATTCGTATTGTGTAAACAAAAAATTGTTACATAATATGGCCTATTAACATAAATATAGAGCCGCGCTAAAATTGTTAACAGGCATTTTATAAGTATACCAATCGTTTAAAAAAACAGTTTTATTGTGTTTTATGTAAAATTGTACATAATGTAATTTATCGTGCTCTGACCACGAATTATACCGATTATTCCATATGACCGGATACCAATACTATTTTTCACTATATTTCCTCCTGCATTGTTATATAGGTTACTTATTATAGGTTTTAATTCACCTACATTTGGATATTGTATGATTATTTTAAAAAATAGTTTGTATCGGACATTTAAACCGAAATTTGCTAACCACTCTAATAACGCAATGTTATTTTCGGCAAGTCATCTTAACATTTTGACTGTCATGCCACTCACATATGGGTGACACTTAAATTTCTACACAGATTTAAAAGCTATATTATTAAAAATTTGTTCACTTTTCTAACTGGAAATACTCGCATTAGTTACTTAAAACTGTGGAAAGTAAATATAACGCAGTATTGTGAAAATATTTGGTAAGATCTGTTAAAAATGAAAATAGTACCAAATGCAATTTTCAGTTACGTGTGGCAGTCAACGTGTTAATGTATGTATAGATTTAGGAACTGATGCACTATTGTAAATGAGAATGAAATATTCATTGTGGTGTTCTATCCAATACGCCTTCAAGTAATTTTCTAATCTGCGGTATAATTATTACTGTTCATCTTATGAAAAATAAATGCTATGGAACTTTTAATACACCGGGAAAAGGCCTAAATTATAATCCAAAATCTCATTTTGTGGAATATTTCACATCATCTCGTATATTGCATTAATGCGAATTAGAACCATTTTCCCCATCTATTATAGATTGAATTTTCTCTCATCATTAAATACAACCTATAAAGAACATATTGTAACTACAAAACATTTAGGTCTCATAAAATAAATATTTTTATAACGAGTCATTTCATTTGCTAACCTTTATAAACGAATTTTACGAATGATAGATGAAACAAATGAAGGTAACAAAATGAAATTGTTTGCTTATGAAACTCGATTGATGCTTACATAAAGAGAGTATATCTGGTTGGCATATTTATAAAACGGCTGAAGCTTTGGTTTCCTACATTCTAGCTTAATACTGACATTAATACGTCAATTTTATTGTACACGATTTATTTTTAATATACTACGAATTAATAATTAGGAAGTATTGACCATAATTTTCAACCAAAAACTGAGATCATGGAGAATATTAGGGATTGGTATATTCATGGAGGAAACTTTACTCTGTTTGTACCATCAGTCAACTTGTAATTCTGTAAATCAATTTGCAAGTTACTATTCCATGTAAAAGTAGTGAAAATTTGGTTTATTTGAAAGCACATAAATGCGCTGCCCATTTTTTTTAAAGAAATGACATAGTTCTTATCAATTCTGTACATTTTCAATTCTGAACCAGTTGAAATTGAATAGACTTTTAATTACAATTACGAAAAATATTCAAAAGATATACTTAGGGTTTTAGTTTTTCTTAATCATTTTTTTTTTTTAAGAATTCTTAGAAGACAACGTCTATGTTACTGTGTTAACATATTGCATACAGCACTCAAAATTAGCACTCAAAAATTAGCAAGGCATTGTTGAAATACGCTTTTCAAAGCAACTGGTCGATACTACGTCTTGGAATTAGCGCAGAGAAAAGGATATCGTACATTTTCAAGTTAATGTCACAAGGTCAAGGTACGTGTAACTACATTTATTCTGATCAAACGAAAATATTATTCATTAATTCTAGAATAATTGTACTTCTACGGAAAGTTGTAATCATAAAAGTCGTTGAAATTTGTATGCTTAATTGATATTCAGTTTTTCTTGTCACAACTATGCCTCGACTGTGAAGATAACAATATCAACAATTTATAATTGAAATAGTAAAATTTAGTACATTGAAAATTTGTATCGCGTTTTCTTTTCAAGTCAGCAGAATTCCCGCATTGCATAGCATTGCTTATAAGCACAATACATGTTTTATCACTTGATGAAAAGAAACATTGCCACAGTAGTAAAAGAATGTAGCGGATGTACAAATTTATTGAAGACTAAGTCGAATATAAAAATACTTTATTGTATTCTTTTTTGTATTCATTCATAAAACAGCTGTGTATGTTTTATGTTATTTAACTGGAATCTGCGCGTAGGACTAGAGTCGACGTTGTTGTTATTCCATTGTATAATATTTATGATACCAAAGATGTACATATTGTGAACTCTGGTGATTATACTTTTAATGCTGTTATTTCCTGTTAATGAAAAAGCATCGAAACTCATCACATAAACTTCAATTAATTATTTTTAATTTTCTTTTATACTCTGTTTAATAATTTAATATACAGAGTTTTTTTTTAATATTTTAAAAATATTTTTGAACTTATTTCATTACTTCTCTGATTTATATTAGTATTCTTCTTGTAGGACTCCGAGACTCGAACTCGGAGCCCTCAGATTACGAGTCGTCGCAACGCACTGAGCCACTGCTGTCCGTGCCATTAAGTTGTTCCGTCGCACGTGGAACAAAATACTCGAGGATTTCTAAAGGGAGTTTATGACGGTTCTTCTACGAAAGACTATTTGTGAGATACACATTTTTTGCTATACCGTAATATTCATTTACTTTGTGGCGTCGATATGCGGCCGCCACGTCCCTGCCATAATATAATCATTTAGTCTAGGTTTAAGATAGCGGGTGAGAATGAAATGTATAAATGAGTCGAACGCGTGAACGTTTACTGAGTGGTACTTGTAGTGTTTGCGTGAGAACGTTTGGAAAATCGGATCGAGTGTCGCGTTGGGTGTTTGAGTTCGAGGAATGCCTGAGAGTACGAGTGTATCGTGAATTATTGGTTTAGAGTGAATGAGACTCGGTGTAAAAGAAGAAAGAATGATTTTGGGAGAGGATGCGTTGGTGTGCAAGAGGGTGAGGGTAAGATGGTTTGAATGCAGTCCGAATGTTTGTTAATTCATTAAGTCACTGTACGTCGAACGGGTCAGTCAGGCCCCGCGAATAAATTGTTCGGAGTTATTGTCGCAAGTCAAAGTATTATTTTCTCTTGCCCGCCACCTTCTTCATCACATAACTTTTTTTCGACAATAGAGTTTATATTTTAATCTTCGTTTCGTTCTCAATAGGTACGCTCATGTCATAAACTCGACTTTTCCCAAATGGTACTGTAAGAAAATTCCAAATTGACCTCCATTCGAACTCGAAATAGGACGCATACGGTCCCAGTGCGACGACCACCAAGGCGTTGGGACCCGAATATTGTGACGTCAGGGCAGTAAACAACTGAGGCCCTTGAGTTTTGGCGAGGGGCAGTAAAGCCTTCGCAGCCTCGAGGAAGGGCATTCTTTGGGGAATCATTGACAACGCGACATCGCCCACATTTTGTCGTTTAAAGAATATATAGTCATTTAGCGATATTGTACAAGTCGTTATTATACGCGTTTATTTTAACGTATTACGTATTAATCTTACAGTACTTCAACGATTCGCAAACCGAACAGGACTTGGCCTTCGAAGGTCTATCTGGCGGGAAAGTCCCAAACGTGGTCGGCCTATGGGGGTCCTCTCGATTGCGGAGGTGTCGCTCCCACCCTCTTCCTAAAAAGGCGCGTCCAGGGCGCAAAAGAGGGTGGATACAAGTCACGAGGCATGTTGATTGGAAAATAACGTTCCGAATGAGAGCCAATCAGCATGCCTCAAAAAATTTCCAACATTTCGCGGAAGTTTGGACGAGAGCGACACGGCAGAATTAAACAAGTCGTCAAACGTATCGAACGAACAAGAACAACTTAAAAGGTCGAACGCTTCGGACATCTCATTAATTAGTACTTCAAACGTTTCGGAAGTCTGAATATCACAACTCGTCAATCGCTTCGGACGAAATAGCTGACAGTAGAATTTCAACGTTTCGGAAGTCTCAAGACAATAATTACATCGTCACGTTTCGGACGATCAAGACTACAATTACAGTCTATCGTTTTATAAATCTTACCGTGTCAACGTTCGGACACGGTGCCTTTAAAATACTGTTCATACGATTAATTTCCTTGGAACAAACCCGCGTCCGATTAATTTTATACAACTACGAGGTTATAACATTTTAATCGTGACGCAGTGTTGATCTCGCACGCGCGTCAGCACAGTAGGTGCTGATTGCGGAACATCTTCATTGTACATGTTTCGATACCTTTCTCAACTGGTTGGTGCATATGAAATGTCGGATTTTTTGTACATGTGAACCTTTGTCACCGTGTTCTCCTTATGCTTTCGTTTTTGGTACAACCTCTTTCATTGTCGTACTGTCCATTGTCAGTGTCACATTTCAACAAAGAAGATATTCTTAAAAGCGTTTCCTTTTGTTATTTGTTTTGTATTTTGTACCGATATGAATTCAGCCCATATTCGTGTAATTTTTTTATACGAGTATAAATTTGGCAATAATCCTGCAAGAGCTACCGGCAATATAAACCATGCGTTTGAGGAAAATACTGTCATCGAACGAAATGTGCTGCTGGTTTGACAAGTGCAAACAAAAATTGAAAATTATACACCCATCACTCATTAATCGGCATGATCCAATACATACTTCTCCGAGACAACGCTTAGCCGCATGCGTCGTACAACACGATCGTGAAATTAAATGAGTTGAAGTATGAAATTTTTCAACACCCAGGTTATTTATCAGATATCTCGTCAACTAATTTTCATTTTTTTAAGCATTTAGAACTGTTTTCGCAGGCTAAACGCTGTGAAAATGAAGAGAGTCTGAAAAATTCAATATCAGAGTTTATTGACTCCAAGGATCAGAATATTCTTAATACAATCATTTATACATTACAGTCTCGTTGGGAAAAGTGTACTTAAGCAATTTTGAAGACCTGCAATCTATTCGATAAAAAATCTGTATAAAAAATATGTATTAAATTTAGACAAATAAAAATTGTCTATGTAATTGATTTTGGTAGACGTAAGAATGGTTCGAGGAAGGTTCGTTAAAATAATTCAATGAATTTATAAAGTATAAAAAAATGTTGTTTATTGAGTATTACGCAAGGGAAAAAGCTCGAAAGCATGAAAAACCCTTGATGATTTTGTATATAAGGGAAAAAGCCCGAAGGCGCAAAAAACCCTTTTTTTAAATATAATTTGTATTAATGTGAGTGTGTTGCGTGTGAATATATTATATCGTGCACGGTGGGTGGGCGCCCGTCAGCGATTAATTGCTAATTAATCGCGTGACCCCGGAAATGATTTTTGGGAAATAATTCCCATTAATATATTGATTGTTGTATTATACGGGAATTTGGTTCCGATAATCTTCAATGCGAGAGACTCGCACTGAGAGATTCGATTAAGTGCTAGCAAGGCACTGTGTATAATGTTACCGCAATTCGTGTAGTTTCCACGAATTATTGGGTAAGGAGCGCTCCGAGTATGTACAAAGAATGTACGTGTGTTTTGATTGTAGTGTTATAATTCGTGTGATTTCAACGAATTAGTGGGCAAGTAGCCCTATGTGTGTACAAAGAATGTACGAGTATATGAATGTAGTATTATAATTCGTAATTCTAACGAATTATTGAATAATTTTGAATCGCGTATATGTAAAATACACGACCGTTCTGTCGCTCGCGAACAACACTTCACCGCCACCGACTTTCTTAAACGACTTTTCACGATCAACTCTTACGATCGACTACTACGCCCTTGCTGTTGCAAAGGCGTCGCATCCGTTTCGAGTCCTCTCCCCCCGGTGCAGGACACTTCTCTAAAAAACAGATGCCCCCTTTGTCTCGACTCGCGATAGTTTCGTAAACGAATGCAAACGAATATAAACGAACGGTTCGACATATGTAGTTTTATATATTCACTTAAAAATCCGACATTTCATATGCACCAACCTAATATTTCGATGAAAGAATGTAGCTTGTAGAGGGGACCAAGATTTTTCTGGCGTAATAAGTAGGTGTTGTGGCGCATTCATAGATTCATAAAGCCACTGGGTTTATTAGGTTTGTTACGATATGTTTTGAATTAAAATAATCACTCTTGGGAAACTAATATGAAATATGTTTATTAGACAAATTATACGCGACCACTCTCTTACACTCTCTCAATCGTTCTGCATTCTCCCGCGTCTTTCTCGCCGACCCACGCCACGCTATAGCCCCACTCTCGCATCCCTAGTATTCATTTGCTTTCATTCTTTCTCTCTCACTCTCATACTCTTTCTCCCACTATCCCGCGCTCGAACATCCTTTCCCGATTCTTCTAGAATCTCTCTCACATACACACTCATACATGACAATAAAACCAATCACGCACTCACAATTTTTAAATTTAGAAAATTCATGATTTTCGAGAGTCAGCGGTTTATTATTCTATGAGTGTCGAACCGTTAGTTGACAAACTACTTCATACTTTTTACCTGAGCATTTGGTAAGGACGGTTCTTGCCCACTTCCTTTAAATTTTCCACGACCATTAAAATAGTTTAATTTTAACTTAGTCGTTTGTCCACCCCGGGCAGTACGCCAATCCTCGCTGCATACTTTTTTTCTGGAGAGCATTACTTTTTCTCTTAGGTAGATTCCAATAACTCTCAAAGAGTACATAACCAAAGTCCGTAGTCAGTTTGCGAGGTGTTACTGTTTTACTTAACATGTTGCCGCACACTTTTAATTTGACGATCGTGCTTATCTTTTTTCCGAATTGTTAAAGCATGAAAAATCACGCAAAAAGCAATTAATATGTTATCTGGAATGTTGCATCTTTTTTTTCGATATATAAATGTATTAGTACACTTCGTACTAATAATATTTCTTTTCTTATTAATTAAAATGTGCAGGACGGCTATAGCCGTCATTTGCGGCAACGTGTTAAGGGGGGACCTGATTTAGAACACCGAAAAATGCGTAAATTTGCACAATTTTTTTTTAATTCTAAATCATTGCTATCATTTTGAAAAATTTTTAGTTATTTCATTGCGTGCATGAAAGTACATTCTTTTTGTGAAAAATAACAGAATGTTCAAGAATTTTTAAAGTTAATTCATATGAAAATAAATACGAAATCAACAAATGATTCTTCGTAAAAATGAATTACGGCAATAAGAGGCACTGTTATTAAACAAAACAAAGTTTGTATTTATTTCGAGTTAAGAAATAAAAGAATAAAATTACTTCCTTCAGAGCCTTCAAAATAAAATCTTGTTACAACGTAATAATCTGAATTATTTAATTGCAATTAATCATATATATTCCAATAATTAGTATAAAAAATACATCTATACGTACGTGCTGAATAATTTATTGAAATCAATGAACAAGTAAAAGAAATAAGAAAGTCATACATACATACGTAACTCCCCGTAACACGGATTCAAATAAGGCGAATTCGTATAACACTGTGAAAAAATTGTGATTGTGTTCGTTAAACACGCTAAAGAAGGCTTGTATAACATGGTAAAAAATGAGACAGTTACGACTTTCTTACGTTTTAATTGAAATAATAACTGCGACTTTTATTTAATGCAAAACATTTTTTATTTCAATATTTGTTTGTTTTGAAGAGGAATGAAAAATAGTTTAACCGTTACATGTTAAATATTTATTTCATGTGGTAGTTAAGAATATGCATAACTGTATGCTAATGCTTAAGTAAACTGTATGTGACCTGCTCATTTGCCAAATCGATTAAGTCTATAAAGAAATATGTATCAATATTCTTTGATTTTGATTGATTGAATATATATTGATAGAAGATATGCATGGACACATTTTTATACATTTCGTGTATTGTACTAAGCCTGATTATTAAAGAAAGTTATTTTAAACATAACAAGTAAGCTAATAACTTAGAGATATGAATGCCTCATGTATTTGTATAATCTAAGTGACTCGTACAACACGGAACTATGTCCAGTGTTATAGAGGATGTCTACAGTATTTGTCACCACGAAATCGATGGTTGTTTGACTGGTAGATACCATCATCACGAACATATACATTTCGAACAAGATATTTGACTGGTAAAAACCACGCTGCTGCCAATTACATTGTACAACAAATTTTGATTTTTTTTTATTTCACAACCACCACTATGATATTCTTATAGATTTTTGCGAGCCTGAATACGAATCTGAAATCCTTTTCTCTCTAGATCGTATGGTTTTTGAGAAAATTTATGTTAAAAACAATTGCAAATTTGCAACTTGGGAAATTTTTTGTGCTTTTATCATAGCAGCTGTTCAGTGACTTTTTACACGAGAAAAATCTGTGAACTTTCCTGAATAAAATGATATAAATTGTTATTGCATTGTAAACATTTAAATATGCTTAAATAATGATCGAAGTAAGAAAGACACCGAAAATGCACCAATTTTTGCTGATATTTTTAAATTTATTTTAAAAACTGTGAGTCCATGTGAAAATCTAACCATCGCAATCGATAGAGCAGACATTTCTGCTGCAGAAAGCATCGAGCGAAGTTAAAAAATCATGCGTCAATAACTCTAATCCAAACGGTAAACCTGATCCCACCATCACAAAAAAGAAGCCCAAACGCAGCGAATCTCTATCAAGAATTATCGAACAAATGGACAACATCCTAAAACCAGTAAAAACAGCGCTGGATGACCCCAAAAACCATTTTACCCTGAACTATTTCCAACTGAAAAGTTTCCTGGAGAATGCTATTGGCACAGAAAACCAAAATGCTATCGCTAATGACTACACTTCCGATACGAAAGCCTTAATACAAACGCTTTACTTAATTTGCCCTTTACTGCAAGACCTAAGAATGAAAAATAGATTCCATCGCTTAATCAAAGACTAGAAACAGACTGCGCAGCAACAGTCTCTCCACAAACCATCCTCCTGAAAGAGGAGAATTCATTCTCCTTAGAACCAAAATACTTGTAAATCGAAGTCACTAACCAAACATTCTGTAGGTCTCTACAAATTATCCAATGGAACCTGAATGGTTTCAACATCCGACTCGAGCAACTTCAATTACTACTCGAAGAAGTCCAGTCACAAATAATCTGCCTTCAGGAAACTGACATCAAAAACCACAATTCAGGCAAAGTCAAAAGCTGCAAAACCTACTTCAAAAATCGCAATACTGCTCGCGCAAGTGGAGGTGTCGCCATCTTTGTCAGAAATAACATTCACAGCCAAGAAATAACGGTCACATCCAATGTAGAAGTTGTCATTAAAGTAACATGCCCTAACGACCTGTATATATGCAATATATATCTACCGAACAGCCAACACTTAGATGAATCCGACACTCACTCAATTAATCAACCAAATTCCAAAACCACTCATAATACTCGGCGACTTTAATAGCCATAGTACCCAGTGGGGATCACACAAGACCGACTGATCGCACTCATTTTTGCTTAGCATTCGGTCGGTTCAGTGCAATTGACCTATCCCTTTGTAGTCCGATAATTAATCAGAATATCACATGGAACACAGCCCACGACCTGTATGACAGCGACCATTTCCCAATAAAGGTGACATGTAATGTGAATAGAAGTACTGAAATAAATAAAGCCTCAAGATGGAAATTCCAGAAAGCTAAATGGGAAGTGTTTCGCAAACTCATATCGGACGCATCCTTCCAGTTTATAGAATTAAATGAAATAAGCTCTGAAACCCTATATTTAGCACTCGAACGTTTCTCAGGAGCTATCATCGCAGCAGCCAGCGCAGCCATACAGAGGACAAAAAACAGCAACAACGTCAACGCCAAATATAATCCATGATGGAATGAAAAATGCTCACTAGCCGTACAAGACAGTAAACATGCCTTTAACAGATATAAAAAACACAAAACCACTGAAAACCTTATAAATTTCAAAATATGTCGAGGCATATTCCGCAAAATCACAAAGAACAGCACAAGACAATCATGGATAAACTTTACCTTAACTCTTAATCCACATACTTAGGAAGTAGCTAGATACCATCCAGGGCTAGCCCTGGGCACGGTGGAATCCTCAACATCTTCTTAACCCATCTATCACAAGAGGCACTTAAATACATATTAGCAATATTGAACTGCATTTGGTCCCACATCTTCCCAAACAAATGGAGAGAAGCTATTCTGAAACCAGGCAAAAGCCTAACGGATCCCAACAGTTAGCGACCGATCGCTCTGACAAACACAATGTGTCAACTAATGTGGGATTGGCGGGACCTCCATACCCGATAAGAACAAAAGGAATACGGAAAGGACGTGTATTAGGCGGACGCCGGTGGCTCAGTTGGGAGCGTCGACGACTCGTAATCTGAGGGGCACGGGTTCGAGTCCCGTTTCGGTCCGGATATTTTTCCGTATTCCTACACTAATGGAAAAAATTATAAACTGCAGACTCCGATTTCACTTAGAATCAAGACACCTTATTACCCAACAGAAAAATGGCTTTAGACAATTACACTCTACATATCATCACTTAATAAACCTGGAAACAAATGTATGCGACGCCTTTGCTAACAACCAGTATGCAATAGCTGTTTGCTTAGACACAGAAAAAGTTTACGACATAGTCTGGAGAAACCGAATCCTAAGAATTCTCCAAAAACTCGGGCTTAGTGGAAACATTTCTAATTTCATCAGTAATTTCCTATCTGTAAGAACCATCCAAGCTAGAGCCAACAATGTCGTGTCTACAATAAAACTCCTAGAAAACGGAGTACCTCAAGGTTCCGTCCTGAGTGTATCCCCATTTTTGATCGCTAAAAACAACATACTAGACAACATACCAATCCCGGTCATAGAGGGCTTCTATTCGCCGACGACTTAGCTATACTAGGCATAGGGAGAAACCTCCATACCATCCATATCCAATTACAAGAAGCATTAGATAAATTGCAGAAATGGTGACTTACCTTTGGCTTCAAATTCTTAAGCTTCAAATCTAATATAATCACCTTCAGCAGAAAGAAACAACACACGAACATAATATTAATTCTCAATAGTCAGGTAATCAAAGAAATATCTTCAATCAAACTGTTAGGATGAAAATTTGACTCCCAGCTAACATGGACGCCCCACATAGACAAACTCAAAACTGATTGCAACTAACGACTCAACATACTTAAAACAATAGCTGCAAACAACTGGGGGGGGGCCGACCATAAGACCCTTCTCCTAACATAGAAGGCAATAGTTAGATCAATGCTTGACTATGGATCAATTGTTTACAACTCAGCCAGCGTTAACACACTAAAGAAACTAGAACCCCTACACAATAACGCTCTCAGATTAACTGTAGTCGCCTTCCGCTCTAGCCCAATCAACAGCATCTTCAACAAACAATGGAATTCTTCAACAAATCCCCGCATAATGTCAATAAAAAATGAGTTTTTCCAAAAATCTATCACCTGGTCCCTACCCAGACTAGACCAAGTGATAATTTCATGAATTGTAATAGGCCACACAAACAAGACCCCCAGTATGTGAAGTGTGCAAAGAACACCTGACAATAGAACACATCATCCACCACTGCAGGAAATATACCACAAACAGACTACGGTACAAGAAAATCATCTCTAAAGGACAACCTGCGGGGTTGAAGCTAGGAGAAATCAGAAGAGGACGGAATGGAATGAGTGCCGCCTGGGTTCAGTGCCCGCTCGTAGAAGACAGGGAGCTGGACGCCGCTAGAAAGATGAAAATGGCGTGGTCCACGGTAAGGATCGAGGTCTTACTGGAGAGGCCGCTCCACTGCTACAGGTGCCTGTAGCCTGTCCACGTGAGACACCAGTGCAGGGCCGAAAAGGACCGCTCACGTCTATGTTTCGCGTGCGCCAAGTGGTTTGCGTGCGATGGGGGGACTTCGCGGTCGTGGGTGTCTACGCTCCGCTTCGCTAGCCTCTCAGTGTCTTCGAGCAGATGCTAGATCGCGTATCAGCTATCGTGGAGGGATGTCCCTCGGGGGGCGTAATGGGCGACTTCAATGCCCACGCTCGGGAGTGGGGGTCGCGGAGGATCGACGCTCGAAGCAGGGCGATGCTGCACTGGGCCGCGGCTGGGGGTCTTGTGCTTCAGAACCGCAGTACCGAAAGCACCTGCGTGAGGCCCCAGGGGGAGTCGGTGGTAGACCTGGTCTGAACTACCCCTGGGGCTGCACGCAGAGTGTAGCGTTGCAGAGTAGAGGTAGGGATGGAAACACTGAGTGACCACCTCTACGTTAGAGTCGTCGTAGATAGAGAGACCCCGAGCTCGCAGTTTACGCTTACGGCCGCGAAGGTGGGCGCTGGGGAGGTTGGATCAGGATCTGCTGGCGGTCGCGTCACTCGTGGTTAGGTGGCTGGCTTCTCCGGACCACGCGGTCGAGGGCGTAGACGATGAGGCAAAGTGGCTTCGAGGCATCGTACACTATATCTGCGATGTCGCGTCGCCCAGGGCCACTCCACTGCCGGGTCGGGCGGCGTACTGGTGATCGAGGGACATAGCGCAGTTGCACTTAGCATGTGTCCCAAGACGACGGCAGTTACAGCACGCCCGGCGGCGACGTAACCGAGACTGCACGAGGGAACGGCAACTGTAGGACAATTGTAGGGAGGCAGCGGTTGTCCTGCAGAACGCCATCAAGGAGGCGAAGGACGGGGCCTGGGACGAGTTCCTGGCCTCTCTGGAGCGGGATCGGTGGGGCCGGCCCTACAAGCTTGTCATGGACAAGCTGGAACCATGCCCCCCCCCCCACCGATAATAGAGAGCCTAGTACCTCAGGCCCTGGGAAGAGTGGTGGAGGCTCTGCCCCCCCCCCCCGTGAGGAACATCCCTTGCCCAGGGGGCCGCCGGTCAAACTTCAGTGGACGGACGGTTTGGAGGTGCCGTCAGACGGGCGAGTGCCCGGCATACAGCTCCGGGCCCTGACGGCATCTCGGACCGTGTCGAAGCGAATATTTAATCTCCGGTGGGGGCCTCGGCCCTCCGGTCCAACTGCGCCTCCTCTGTCGGAGAGGAGTCCTTCTCCCAACGTTCCCACTAACGTTGGTGAATCCCCTGGAGTAGTCCTGCCGTCATTCCCGTGTCCCAATTACGACCGTGCGTTTTCGCCGAAGATCGGATTGGGTGTCCATCGACGTGCGGCACATCCGGCTATTGTCAACGAGGAGATAGACGTGCACAGGGTTAAGCGACAATGGAGCGCCGAGGAACTGCGCCTCATGGTAAGGGAGGAGGCCTTGGCGTCCCGACGTGGTGTCCGGTTCATCAACCAACATCTGATGACCATAGTCCCCAACCGCACCGTTGAGGCCATCAAGGGTGTACGGAGGGGTCAGAAATACCGGGACCTCGTCGCGGCCGCCTTGGTTGATCTTAACGCTTCGTCGGCTACCTCTTCCAGCCATGCCGCGTTAGCGTCTCCTCCTCCCTCGTCGCCAGCCGCGGTTTCCACACCGCGCGCTACTGTGCAGGCTGGGCCAGCCTTCTCTGGCGTCTCGCCCGCCAGCGTTTTCTTTCTTGGGCACCTTGGCCACGATATTAAGGATGCCATTTTGGGTCTCATCCCTGTGGTCCTTAATATCCGAGGGTGGGACACCGACAACTTGTCCCACATAGCTCAGCATTGTCTGGAGGGCGATGATGTCAGCGAGGGCCTGTCATCTTGGCTCAGTGCCGTCTTCCCTCCTCAAGCCGGAGACCATTTGCGCCCGCGAAGACGACCCCGTGCCCCCCGTCCGGGCAGAAAAGCTCAGCGTCGGCTGGAATATGCTCGCACTCAGCGACTTTTCCAGTCGAACATGACCTGGGCTGCCCGCGAGATACTGGATGCGGAACATATACCGGAGGTGGAACAGACACGGTTATCCCTGATGTCAGCCAAATGGCCGAACACTGGGGACCGTTTGTGAGACAGCCATCGAAGGCTGTTCCGCCAGCACCACCAACTAGGCCTAAGCCTGAGCTGGCCCATCTGTGGTAAGTATCTTGCGAGGAGGTGACTGCCACCATCATGTCACCTAGTTCTGCTCCCAGACCGGACGGCATAGGCGTTTGTCAATGGAGGGCCGTCCCATCATCGATACGTGCCCTTCTGTATAACATCGTGCTCGCTACTGGCGGATTCCCACCGTCGTTGCTTACGAGTAGGACGGTTTTCGTTCCGAAGAAAGGGGGTAACCCTGATTCTCCGGGCGACTACCGACCTATCTCCATAACGTCGGTGGTTGTAAGGCACCTCCACATGATCCTCGCAAATAGGCTTCGCGCGTCTGGTCTCGTCGACCTGAGGCAACGTTGCTTTGATGACGGTTGCGGCGAGAATACCGCTGCTTTAGCTGCCGTCATCCATGATTCCCACGCTCACCTTAGGGAATTGCACGTTGCCTCATTAGACATTGCGAAGGCCTTCGACTCTGTGAGTCACTCGGCCATCTCGAGGGTCTTGACCACCTTGGGGGTGCCGTACGAATTCGTTTCGTACGTATCCGCCATGTACGCGAGAAGCAGCACGATGTTCGAAGTGCGTGGTCAGAGGTCAGAGCTCTTTCCAATAGGCAGAAGCGTCAGGCAGGGTGACCCGCTCTCTCCGATACTGTTCTGTCTTGTGGCAGACAGTATCCTGAAGGCGGTCCCTCCTGATGTCAGTTACCAGCTTGGGGATTGTCGTCTCAACGCCTTGCCGTATGCCGACGACTTTCTCCTTTTTGCCTCCTCAGTGTGGGGTTTGCAAAAGACACTGCGCATGGTTGAAGAGCGAGCAGGGGAGTTTGGGCTTACGTTCAACGCCCACAAGTGCTCTGTGTTATCTTTGGTTCCGTCGGGTAAAGTGAAAAAGATGAAAGTCATCACGACTCCCACTTTCCAACTGGGACCCGAGGCCTTCATTCCACAAATAACATCTACTGCGGAATGGAGGTACCTCGGTGTTGACTTTTGCTCGGCGGGACCAAAGAAGGTGAAGGTCGAGCTATCGACTTACCTCGACAGGATAACCAGAGCACCGTTGAAGCCGCAACAGCAATTAAAGCTGGTGCGTTGCTTTTTACGCCCTCGTCTTTACCATGCGCTAGTGCTCGGACGCGCCACACTGGGGAAATTAAGATCTCTTGACGTACTGACCTGCGCTGCGGTGCGCAAATGGTTGAGGTTGCCGAAGGACACCCCCTCCGCATTCTTCCACGCACCCGTCGCAAGTGGCGGCTTGGGTATTCCCGCCCTATCCACCACCATTCCAGGCTTAATACGCGACCGCCTGCGCAACCTGGAAAAATCGCAATCGCCGCAGATCAGGGCGATTACAAACCTCCCGTGGGTGGAGCGTAGGGCCCAGTGGGCTCTACGTGCCCTCACACGTGAAGAGGGAGTGTTATCCTCGAAACACCTGAGGGACATGTGGTGGACCCATCGGTTGTACAGCAGTACCGATGGGTGGGAGCTACGGGAATGCCTCAAGTCGCCACTATCTACGCGATGGGTCGACGCTGACTCTCTCCAGATCCCCGGCCGGGACTTTGTCCGGCATGTCCATGTGCGCATTAACGCACTCCCGACGCTCATACGAACGTCACGGGGAGTGCGGCGACATGGACAGGCCACCCAATGCCGTGCCGGCTGTCAGTCCACCGAGACGGCCGCGCACGTCATTCAGGGGCGCTTCCGCACTCATGGTGGCTGTATCCTGTATACAATGACGTATGCAAGACATTGGCCTCAGGATACCGTAAGATCGGTTGGACGGTTCATGAAGAACCTATCTTCAACACGGCCGGGGGCAGACGCAAACCCGATATTGTTTGCGTCCGCGCGGAGAGAGTCAACGTCATCGACGCACAGGTAGTCAGCGAATCGACACCGTTGGACGACTCCCACGAGCGGAAGGTCCGGTATTATTCCGGGAACCCTTCCCTCGTGGAGTGTATTGCCACCCGATATGGTGTAGAGAAGAAGAACATTGAGTTCTCTTCCTGCACCATATCATGGAGGGGTGTTTGGTCGTCCGAATCCGCTGGCTGGCATTTGGGATCGGGTCTGACGGCAGGACTGTTGCGCGGCATTACCACGCGCTTACTCCAGGGCAGTCACACCAACTGGACCAGATGGAATCGCGTTACATCTTGTGATCCATCTGTCCCGTGGGAACGGTGTGGAGTTGGGTGATTCTCTGGCAGAGGAATCCCCATGGGGGTGAGCCGCCCCCCTATACTTCCCCTATTCTATATTCCTCGGCGGCCAATGAATAAAAAAAAAAAAAAAAAGGTCCTGAACGCCTTTAGGCTCCTTCTGTTGAGCATAGTTTAGCAAGCAGCCTCCTCTTCGGTGGGTCCCGCCACTAGTACCTCGTTACGTTTATGACGTATCGGGGGAAGCTAAGAGCTGCCTCTGCGAACACCGATCCTGGGGGTTGCCAGCCCTCTCGATCGTAAAACAGTTGACCCAAAAACCACAAAAACGCCTCGGATAAGGATTGATATAGTCGGCGGGCCCTCAGGCTCGTCCGACCCAACGATGACGAACCGACCTAGCGAAACCGGTGTAGGCTCATCTGACGACACATTGGCATTTAAATGCAGAATTTGCGATCGACATTTTAAATCCCCAAGGGGCAGGGGAGTGCACGAACAGCGACAGCACAAAGATTGGTATGAGGCGAACCAAATCGAAAACGTCACAAACCGCAAAGCTCCATGGAGCAATGAAGAGGCGGCCCTCCTGGCACGGCAGGAGGCGCACCTCACTAGAATAGGGGAACGTTTCATCAATCAGGCACTGTTGCCTTACTTTCCCAACCGCTCGCTCGAAGCGATTAAAGGGCAGCGGTGTCACGCCAGGCACAAGGACAAGGTCCTGGAGCTCATAAAAGAGATGAGCGAAACCGAAACACCGCAACAAGACCAAGCGGCGGTAACAACTTGCGCCTCTTCAGGGCACGGAGTACCACGTCTCAGGGTTTAGCGAGATCTGTGAGAACTTGAAAAGTTGGCCTGTCAACAGAATACTCGAGAAACTCGAAATATACCTTCTGAAGGTATTTCCCGCACCGCAAGGAACGACCCAGAAAAAACAAAGCGGGCGGAAAGCACAAAGAAAGACCACCAAAAAGCAGCAGAGGCGGGCTGAGTACGCAATGACTCAGCGCGCCTGGCGGACAAATCCCCTCCAATGCATTAGAACGATCCTCAAAGGGAAAACCGCCACAGTCACACCGAACAAAGAGGTAATGACCTCCTTTTGGCGCACGGTGATGACGGGTGAAAGCTCCACATCAGCTGGAGCGAGCCAAATCAACCCGAAATCAAGGCTCTTTGGAAACAAGGCTCTTTGATCACTAGCATTGAGGTCAAGAAGGCCGAACTTTCAACAGCTCCGGGCCCAGACGGAGTCACTGCAAGGCAAATTAGAGCGATGCCGTTAGGTATTCTCACTAGAATACTTAATATGTTCATGTTGTGCGGTAAAACGCCAAAACGGCTACTGGAATCTAGAACCAGCCTGATTCCCAAAACCGACACAGCCTCAGAACCCGGTGACTTTCGTCCTATAACGGTATCGTCAGTCATAACGAGGACATACCATAAAGTACTTGCCAACCGTCTCATGCAAACAGTTGATCTAGATGCTAGGCAAAAAGCCTTCACCCCTGCTGACGGATGTGCAGAGAACGTATTTCTGTTCGACATGGATCTGCGCCATCACCGACAGAACTTCAAACCATTATACACAGCTTCAGTGGACATTGCCAAGGCGTTCGACTCAGTCACGCACCAAACGATCAGCGACACAATGCGCACCAAAGGACTTCCTGGTCCAATGGTTGCGTATATAAACTATATATACGAAAACAGTACAACGAGACTGAAGTGCGCTGACTGGGTGTCGGACGAAATTCACCCAAAATGTGGGGTCAAACAGGGACACCCACTATCACCCACGATCTTCAATATGGTGATAGACAAACTACTCCGAAAAATACCTAAGGAGATTGGCGTGGACATTGCTGGTAAGCACTGCAATGTATTCGCATTTGCGGATGCCATTATTTTTATTGCCTCAACACCGCAAGGCCTCCAGCAAATGCTCGACTTGGCCGTAGACTATCTCTCACAATGTGGCCTAATGATTAACACCAACAAATCTTTTACAGTAGCCATGAGAAATGTTCCACATATGAAGAAGTCGGTGGTGGACGCGAACACAATGTTCCAATGCCTTGGGCGTACCATGCCCTCAATGAAACGCTCCAACGAATGGAAATATCTTGGAATACCATTCACGCCAGAGGGGCGCTCCATGTTCGAGCCAGAGCGGAAGGTCAAGGAAGACCTAGAAAAATTAACGAAAGCTCCGCTGAAACCGCAACAGCGACTTTTCGCGTTGAGGACGGTAATCTCACCGAGCCTTAATCACGCCCTGTCTCTCGGAAACACAACCCTGAGCAGGCTAAAGAAAATCGACACCTTGGTGAGGGGAGCCGTGAGAAAGTGGCTTGGCCTCCCACATGACACACCTAACGCTTACATCCATGCGAACGCTAAAGACGGTGGTCTGTCCATACCATCGATGAGGTGGCTGATGCCCCTCAGAAGAATGGAGAGACTGAAAGGCCTAGTTAATAAGGGCGTCATCCCTGGACCAGTCATCTCCCAAGAAATAAGTTTTGCTACTAGGCGGCTAAAGGAAGACCAGAACACCATTGACCACCGTCAGAAAATGGAGAAGCGTTGGGCACGATTACTACATAGTAGTAGCGATGGACTAGCCCTAAAGTATTCTAAATGTGTCCCGCAGCAATCCCAGTGGGTAACGGAAGGAAATATGTTCCTGTCCGGCAGAGACTTCGTTAACCAAACGAAGCTGCGCATAAACGCATTGCCGACGAGGTCACGAACAACGAGAGGTAGAAGAGCGGAACGCCTCTGCAGAGCTGGCTGCAATGAAGTAGAAACACTCAACCATATTCTACAGCGATGCCACCGAACACACGGTGCGAGGATTGCAAGGCATAATGCCGTGGCAGCATACGTTAAACGTGCTCTGACCAAGAAGTGTGACCTGGTTGAGGAGGAACCATACTTCAACACGGAAAATGGACTTAGAAAGCCAGACCTCGTGGCAAAACGATCTGATACCGCGATGGTATTTGATGCGCAGGTAGTCAGTGAGCAGACCGACCTAGTAAAAGCTTACGAAGAGAAAAAGAAATACTATAGGAGCCTCGAAGGAGCCATCAAAGCAAGATATGGAGTCACCAAGGTAGCCTTTACCTCCGCAATCATATCCTGCAGAGGAATATGGAGTAAACCATCCGCGGAGGACCTAGTCAACGCACAAATAATCAAGAAGAGTGAGCTGAAAGTGCTGTCGTCCCGTGCCCTTATTGGAGGGATCAACGCCTATTGGATATTCAACAAGACCACGTCGATTGCCAACACAAGAACGGGTGTTGGATGACCTACCTAGCGGAGCTAGATGATACAATGTGCTACCTGCATCTTCAGGTATAATGCGAAGGAGGTTTTTAGTGGGTAAACCCTTCGGGGGAGTCCCACACTACCGACAACAACACCGTCGGCGTGCGTAATGCATTTTCTTTCTTCTGAAAAAAAAAAGAAAAAAAAAAATGGATTAACGAGATTCCCAATTCTGTCCCTATCTAGGGTCACAAAGGTACTGCAGGGAGTGGTGCCCCTGCTGTGCCAAGAGCCAACCCCAACCTCCACGCGGTGTGACCTGGAAACTCCGCTCTTTACGAGCGGTAGGCTAACGGGGCGAGGGCTACACGACTCCGAGTACTTTGCTGGGGTAGTCTGTATCCGGCGGAAAGATCATTGAGGCAATAATAAAATTCCTTGCAAGTGCCGAGTCAAGCAATGTCTTCTCAGCCGTTGATCTACCTTGTCCCTACCGAAAGCGGTGGCTAGCCGGGGAGGACGATAGGTAGTTTTATTGCGTATGCCCATAGAGGCGAAATAGCAGATCCGCGTCCCATCTCGGTGGGCTGGATTCATAATAAAATTCTACCCTCAAAATCGGTTGCGATGGCCCTCAAGGGTGATGACGCAATGTGATTTCTGCCCAGGGCTCTGAATGTCAACGTGAAGAAATTCAATTAAGCGTGGGTGAACGGCGGGAGTAATTATGACTCTCTCTAGTATCCGAGATCAGCCATCCCGAGTCATACTTTAGCAAGCCACCTTTTCGTTGGTTCCCGCCACGAGTACCCTTTACCAAGGGGAAATTAAGAGCTGCCTCTGGAAAAATACAAAAGCCTCGGATGGATTAAATTCTTGCGCCGGAGGGCCCTCAGGCTCTAGCGGCCCAACAGCTACCGCTATCGAAGCCGAACAACAGGAAACCTACTTCTGTAGGCACCTGGCTGCGGCAGATTATTTTCGACCTCTAGGGGCAGAGGGGTCTATGAATAGCGTGCCCATAAAGACTGGCACGATGAGGGGCAAGTCGACGCGATCGACCGTAAGAAAGCACCGTGGAGTGCTGAAGAACAAGCGCTCCTGTCACGGCAGGAGGCGCACTTGACTCTGAATGACGCTAAATTTATTAATCAGGCATTGTTGCCTATGTTTCCTGGTAGGACTCTTGAATCCATTAAAGGACAAAGAAAATATCAAACACACAAGGACCTGGTTATTAACATCATTAAGGAATTGACTGAAGAGCGTAATTAACCGTCTCCTGATCAAACTGAGGACAGTCCATCGGATCCTCAAAGTGTAAGCTTGCTTCAGCAAATTAAAAATTTGTTTGATCAGCTCGAGCCCTTATCGGGCGATCAATTCCACGCAGATCAGCTAGCGCGAATTTGTGAGAACGTAACCGTTTGGTCTAAGGAAAAGATCTTCGAGGAACTCGAAATTTTCCTACTCGAAACGTTCCCGGTCACCCAGAGGAAAAAGCCGAAAGCCGCGAATAAGTCACCGAATCGCCCTCTATCCAAACGTAAAGCGAGGCGAGTGGAGTATGCCAGGACACAGAAGGCTTGGAGCAGAAACCCCTGCAATTGTGCAAGGGCTATCATTAAAAGCAAGACAGCTTCACAGTCTCCAGCCAAACTGGATATGATAAATTTCTGGCATACTGTAATGACAAAAGAGACGAACGAATCCCCGGATAAAGAACACAAGCGGCCAGAAATATGTAACCTATGGAGTCCTGTAGTACCGAGCGAAATATTAAAGTCCTTCCCGGAATTAAACACCTGCCCGGGCCCTGACGGACTTACAACTAGGCAATTGAGAGCAGTTCCTGCTTCTATCCTATGCAGGATATTTAATTTACTTATGCTTTGTGGGAAGTTGCCGAAACATCTATTGACAGCACGAACAACGCTAATCCCCAAGAAAGACGGGACGCTCCATCCTGAGGACTACAGGCCCAAAACGGTCCAATCCATAATAACAAAGACCTTTCACAAAATATTGGCTAGGCGCCTTACTAATCTGGTTCCGCTTAATAAAAGATAAAAGGCGTTCGTACCGACGGACGGTTGCGCATCTGACATTTTTTACTTAGACATGATCTTGCGATACCACCGGCATCATTTCAAAAAGGTATATATGGCGTCAGTTGACATAGCTAAAGCGTTCGGCTCAGTATCACATAAAACCATTGAGGACACAATGGAAATCATGGGTCTGCCCAAGCCCATGATCGACTATGTCATTGACTCATATAAACGAAGTTCAACTAAACTGACGGCTGGGATGGCTGGGAGTCGGATAACAACGTACCGACATGTGGAGTCAAACAGAGTGATCCACTATCGCCCATTATTTTGTAATTTTATTATTGATAGACTGCTGCGGCGCCTACCACCTGATATTGGCATTAAAATCGGGAATGCATTTTTTAATGCGCTTATTTTTGCAGATGATATGTTTTTCTTGGTGACTACGCCACAAGGCCTGCAAATCATTATCGATACAGCCGCCGGATACCTAACTAAATGTGGGTTTTTTATCAACGCAAGCAAGTCGTTTACTGTGGCTTCACGAAATGTTCCACATGTTAAGAAGTCTGTGGTCGATTACAAGACACAATTCACGTGTCGCGGGTCCAAGCCACCAGCATTAAAAACAGAGAGTGAATGGAAGTACCTTGGAGATCCCTTCACGCCTGAAGGATGAACGGGGACCAAGCCTGAAGAGCAGCTAAAAGAGGCAATATATAAACTAACCAAGGCCCCGCTAAAACCGCAACAGCGGTTATTTGGTCTTCGAGTTTTGGTTTCGCCTGGGCTCTACCATCTTTTGACATTAGGGAATACTACACTTAGTAGACTCAAGAAAATTGATACAGTGTCAAGAGCAGTGTAAAGAGCTTACTCCTTTACACCGAAGGCTAAGGGTAAAGAAATTTATGGATGCGGACCAATCCGATTCCGTATATGTTACCTCTGAACTACAACGAGCAATAAGGAGGCTGACCGAAAACCGCTTTGACATTGACACCACGGATAAACTTCAGAAACGATGGGCCAAACTTCTTCATGGCTCCAATGATGGTAGAGGACTTCGAGAGTCCTATAGAGTCCCGCAGCAACACCAGTGGGTCTCTGCAGGTAACCGCTTTCTAAGTGGAAAAGATCATTTAAATTCGATGAAACTACGCGTCAATGCCCTTCCTACAAAGTCTTGAACATCGCGAGGACGAATTGCGGACAGCAGATGCAGAGCTGGCTGCAATGCTACGGAGACATTGAACCACGTTCTCCAACAATGTCATCGAACTCACAGAGCTCGAATACAGAGACACAACGCCATTGTGGCGTACATAAAGCGAGCTCTTAAAAAGAAAGCGGAAACGGTAGAAGACGAGCCACACTTCAACTCCGACGATGGCATTAGAAAGACAGATCTCATTGCAAAGCAGAATACGACTGCTATTGTGCTCGATGTATAAATAGTGCGTGAGCACATGAACCTTGACGAAGCGCATACCATCAAGCGTGATAAATATAGGAATTTACGAAGCGCCATTCAGAGTCGATACGGAACGGACCAGGCTTCGTTTCTGACTGCTACACTACCATAGCGCGGAGTATGGAGCGGATCATCGGCCAAAGATCTTATTACAATGAACATCTTAAAAAAGAAAGAGTCAGAACCAACATCGAGCCCCGGACAGGAGTTGGTTGATTGGAGGAAAGCTTAGATAGCTTATCTTTTGGTGCTGTCTGCCATACAGGCATAATACGATGGAGTTTTAGTGGGTATGCCCTACAGGACGGGTGAGTCCCACACTCCCGGCAAATAACATCGAGCCAGCTTCTAAAAAAAAAAAAAACAGCCAAATGCCTCGTCATCTAATTAGTAACGCACATGAATGGATTCACGAGATTCCAAATCTGTCCGTATCTTGGGCCCCTGGGCAGACCACAGTCCCTTGGGCCATAAAACTGTCGCGCAGGATGGCGCACGATCCCAGGAACCTGGGCAAAGACCGATCTTCGGCAGATTAAGATGTGGTATGAGTTTCGATTCGCTCCCTAGGGTTGGCGTGACGGGACCGTCGATTGATGTGTCGGGGCTTAGCCCTAGTATCCGAGACGAGATCCTGGAGACCACGCACCGCCAACCCTAAAAAGCCACCTACAGAGCTACCCAATCCCGGATCCCCGGGTAACCGATGCCTAGTATCCGAGACGAGATCGTGATGCAGACAACACGACTCTTAACCTTTGAAAATTGCTACTACGGAGCTACCCAATCTCAGGTTTCTGACTAACGGATGCCACTAGCAGTATTAGAAGTGTTGTAGAGGAAACTCGCCCTTCGGGGCTACGCCCTCGCGTATGACCTGTTAACCGCGGCTTGTAGTCCTTTTCTCGCCGACACAGGTACCGAGCGTGGTGTGAAAGCCCCACCGAGTTCGCAAGTGCCTGGTGTCATGCCTATATGGAGTTGGACTCTCAGGGGCTTTGGAAACTAGGTCTGAAAGAGGGGTGAACTGTTGCATATACCCGATTTGGCGAGGAGGCACGTCCGCGTTCCATCTACGGTGGACCGGACATAGAATAAATCTCCCCACAAACCGGGGTCGCAAAGGTACTCCAGAGTTTGGTGTTCCCAAGCGCCAACCCCACCTCCTCGTGGTGTGACCTGGAAACTCCGCTCTTTACGGGAGGTATTCATAGCTATACGACTTTGAGAACTTTGCTGGGGGAGTCTGTACCTATCAAAATGATCATTGAGGCAATAATAAAATTCCTTGCAAGTGCCGAGTCGAGCAATGTCTTCTCAGCCGTTAATCTACCCTGCCCCTACTGGAAGCGGTGGCTAGCTGGAGGTGGAGACGGGTAATTTATTGCGTATGCCCATAGTCGGCGAGGAAGCACATCCGCGTCCCACCTCGGTGGGCCGGATTTATAATAAATCTCCTCACAAAACCGAGGCGATGGCCTTCTGCCGTCGCGGTCGGGTACGGCCTACGGCTGATGCCTTAGTCCGGGCGGACAGGGTCGATGTTCGGATCGGGACCGAGATGCAGTACCTCGGTCTTCGACTGGACAGCCAGTGGAGATTTGGGTGTCACTTCGACGCGATGGCCGTCAGGTTGACGCGTAAGGCGGACGCACTCGCGCTCCTGCTGCCCAACCTGAGGGCCCAAGTGAGAAGGTGCGCCGGCTCTACATGGCTGTCGTGCGGATCATGGCTATGTATGGCACTCCAGTTTGGGCTGCCGACCTGGGGGCCAGTCGCTGCGCGCAGACTATTCTGCGGCGGGTGGAGAGGCGACTGTCAATCAGGGTGGTTATGGGCTACCGCACAATCTCGTGGGCGTCGGCTATGGAGCTGGCGGGCATAATCCCCTGGATGTACCAGACAGAGGTTGAGGCGTCGGTGTACCGGCACCGATGCGACCTCCGCCGCAGCGGAAACCTGGTTGCGGAGGTAGAGCCAGTGCCCAGCATTGAGCAGACGCGGCCACAGGCGTACCGCGACTCTGTCTCCCGCTGGAAAGCGGAATTGACAGCCAGCGGGGCCGCGGAGAAGCGAGCGGTTGTGGCAGTCCTCCCCCTGCTCCAACGGTGGATGGACCGTGGGTTCGAACGGCTCACGTTCCGGACCACACAGGTGCTTACTGGACACGGATGTTTCGGTGAGTACCTGTGCCGGATCGGACGGGAGGAATCGCCGCGATGTTGGCATTGCGGGGTGAGGCCTGACACCGGCTAGCACACGCTGGCTGAGTGTCCGGCGTGGGCATGGCCGCGGCACAACCTCCAGACCGAGCTGGAGGTAGGAGAGTTTAGTATAGGGACGGTCGTCGTGTCCATGGTTGGGGACGCGACTAAGTCAAGAGCTGTCACCGCTTTTTGCGAAGAGGTGACGGCCAAAAAGGAGGCCGTCGAACGCGATCGCGAGAGGAGCGCGGCGAGGCACCGGCCTCGCTGACGCACAAGTAGAGGGAGGGGAGTAGGAACTGGACGAGGCCGCGCGGGAGTACCGGGACCCTCGCGGCCACCCGGTAACCCGTCCTGACACCGGCAGGGTAGCGCGGTCTCCCCGCGTCGCCCATTGGTCCCATTTAGGGACCTACCCAAATTCCGTAGGGGGGAGGCGGACGGCGCTGTACCGCCCTTCCAGGTGACAGCGACCGGAGCCAACGCAGGGTGAGGCGGTCTTAGTTCGGGGTCTGCCGAAGGCCTCGTAGAATGTAGAGACCGCCAGCACACGGGTCTAGGGCAGGGGCTCAAGACACCCTTGCACGTCACAGCGGGGAGAGTTGATGGTGGTCATGGAGACACCAATGACTCCAAGTTGGGAAGAGGGTCGGGGTTGCGGGGTTGCATGTGTGGGTACGTATACTTACCTGTATACCTAACGGAACTTCGTAGTAGTAGATTTTGTTCGCTACTTTGGGCGAGGGGCTTCTCCCCCGGCAAGGGCGGGCGCAGCATGGCGCATAGCGAGGGTGAGTCGCGGTGCAGTGTATCTTGGTCCCATATCTCACCCATATTGCTTTTATATAGTGAGCTCCATAGTCAGGTTTTAGCTGGTAGGAATCCGGCATACCTCCTGGCCTCTTCCCTGAGGGGACAGGAGAACCTATGAACGTTTCCTGACTTATAAAAAAAAAGGACAAGTAGTGTCGTCATGTAGTGCTTGGTCAGTGTTTGTCTTACAATTAACGTCGTGTGACTAGGGGCGTAATCGTGACGGAGCATCCAGGAATTGGCGATCTCCTATCGTACGCGGCGTACTGTAATTCTTAAACGTTCGAGCACTTCTGCGCAAAATTTTCCAATCACTATTTTGCCAGAAGACACAAACTCCCTCTGGATCACACCTTTTGTGTCAAAGAAGACAATGAGTATCGATTTTACTCTTCATTTGCCCATTCGAGACTTTTTTGGTCGTCCGGCTCGTTGGTCGTTCTGGACGTCTTCACGGTCATCTTTGAATTGTTGATGCCACCCAAAAATACGCGTTCTGGACGTGGAATCGTCCTTGTAAGCTTCACGGATCATATCAAATGACTCCGTACCAGATTTATTTAGCTTAACGCAAAATTTGATGGCACAACACTGGTCGACGGTTCGCTACATCTTCAAGCACGACATAAACAAATAAGAACCTAGATTTCTATTATACATAATGACCTCCTGCACCAATCTAGCCAATAGAAATTGCTCCCAGACATTCCACACTGCTGGAAAAAAAACATTCCTGATACTTATCGGGCGAATCCTGTATATACGACAGTATTGTTCCTTCTGCACATTTAGTTTTTAAACGCGGTTTTTATGAATCTGCGGAAGACAGCCCAAGCAGAACGTTTAAGAATTCATACTGTCCATCTGGAAGTATTAATAGAAGATGTATATTTACGACTGCCCTTACTAACAAAAACGTGGGAAATCCATTCTTTAAATCGAAGGTATTGAACACTCGTTCACCCTGCAGACGGTTCAGCTGGTTCTCGATGAGAGGTAGAAGGTAGCGGTCCTTGACTATTTTCGCGTTTAATCACCTACAATCTACGAAAAGTCTTTTACTACCGTCTTTTTTTCATTAAAACAATCGGACTCACATAGTCCAATAAGGATGGCTGAATAATACCATCGCAAAGCGATTCCTCTATCTGTTTATTCACCTCCTCCCATGATATTCATTTCAATATTCACTTCACGAGTTTTTGAACGGCTATATGACGCTATTACGGCCTCGACCGCAATTCGATATTGCTTATTTGAAATATCCGACAAATCTACGCTATTTGACTCAATCGCAATCTATATTTAGGACCACACGTTCCGCATAACTACATCGCACATGGATTTGCTGATCGAGATTTTCCCATCCCTAATTGTCGTTCCCGTTTCATTTAAAAAATAAGTTCCAACGATTAAATCATGTGTTGTTAAAACATAGAGAATTACATTGACTTTAATCTGGAATATTTCGTTATTAATTGCAATACTATAATAGTTTTGAATTCGCCAAGGGTTTTATGATTACATGAGCCTAAACCGCGGAAAACAGTTTCTTTTTGCGTAAGCACCGGCATTTAATTGCTGGCTTTTTGGTTGGACAGTACGCAGATATGTGTCCAAATTCGCGTCATTCAAAACATTTTTTTCCTTTATCCTTCGTCGGGCAGTCCGCAAACACATGGTTCTTTGTTCCACAACTGCGGCACCTTCTGATGACTTCGCTTTGATGCAGTTGTACATCTTGGTGGGTTGAATCATCTTTCTTCGGAATATACATCTTTATAGAGTTAGTTTTCTCACCTGTGTCCAATCGAACCTTTCAGAATGCGGCAAGGAACGATGACTTATTTCCAAAATGTTGGATCCGTGCCTGAGTTTGCAATGTGACATCAGGAATGCTTTCGGTGATCTGTTCCACCATGTTCGTCCTTTTCAATAGGAACACGGTTTGGCAGTATTATTTTATCATGGAAGTATTCCCCAAACGGTTCCTCTTTCTTCCATATACGCTGCTCAAACTGCCTTCTCCTCGCTGTTTTATTCGGCTGATGATGATACATCGATTGCATATCCTCCAAAAATTGTTCAATATGTAAAATACGAATTCCGGTTTCGAGTGAAACCACTCAAGGATTTTTCCACGCAATCGAGAACCTATTAAAATCCGGCACTCGGATTCTTCTAAATCGTGAAGTTTTCAGCACTGACAATTGTCTTTCCCACCTTACATACAGGGTGTGTTCCAAAAGTAATGCAATAGAATCTCCCCCGCCGCTCCTTTTGGTCGAAGTGGGATCGGACCACTTGGGCTAGGTGGGGGGAGGGGGACCCTAAGCTTTGCAGCGAAACCGATTTCAGGGTTCTCCGAGCTGTGGAAAGGGCAGTAAGTACGTGAGTTATTGTGAACCTCTGCGCGGTGACCGTGTCACGGAAAAAATAGAGTCGACAATCGAGCGACGATACGCGATAAAGTTTTCTGATAAACTAAATAAATCTCTTGAGGAGACAAGTAAAATGATTCGTGAGGCTTATAGGGATTCTGCTCTGCCCTACTCACAAGTTTCGAGATGGTTAAAGGCCTTTAAGGAAGGATGGTTAATACGCAATTAACCACTATAAGACGCTAAGAACTGTCCGCAATTAAATAAAACAAAACGTCTAAATGTCTCACTTCTGTCACGAATACTATTTCTCACATATACGAGGGCGGATCAAATATGAACGGAACTTTTCTTTCTGAACTTGTTTGTTTAAGGGAAGAGGGTTACCGTTCCTAGAATG
This sequence comes from Coelioxys conoideus, assembly GCA_947623535.1. Lineage (NCBI taxonomy): Eukaryota > Metazoa > Arthropoda > Insecta > Hymenoptera > Megachilidae > Coelioxys > Coelioxys conoideus. The sequence continues at coordinate 668,534 of OX392459.1, read as the reverse complement.
GGTCATTAAGAATGTTTGTAGTGTGGAAAGCATGTTGTTATCCGGTTCAGATAAGTTTGGTGATAGTTTTCACGATGTCAGTGAATTTCAATTGTGCAACGCATAATTATTAAATTTCTCAACCACGAAGATGTCGAACCACAGCAATTCTGCAGAGATTGACTGCACAATTCAAAGACCAAACGCTGTCAAGGGCTCGCGTGTTTGCTTGGTGTAAGAAATTCTAGGGAGGACGTAAACGGGGTGATCTTCTCGAAGGCGATCGACGGCTGACAATTTCCGAAATTGTGCAATGAATGCTGCATATTATTGTGCGCTTTTGAGGGAGGTAAAGGTCGCTTATCGTTCCAAAAGACGCGATCAACCAATTTGAGACGTCATTCTCCTTCACGATAATACCTGGTCCCATACTGCAGCTTTAACTTGCCAAACCTTAGAAAAAATGAGCTGGACACCACTTGATCACCCTCCCTACAGCCTTGATCTGTCGCCATATGATTTTCATCTTTTTCGACTGCTTTAACCGTTTGAGTGCCACGGATCTTTTTTGTTTCCTAATCGAAAATTGCCAAACGGCGCAATAGCGCTTGTCGAATTCCGGATCCAAAAATGCCGAGAAGCGCAAAAGCGCTTGTCATATTCCGCGTCCAAAAATGCTAAGGAGCGCGATTGCGCTGTTTTTTTATTTATATATACAATAAATCTTAATTCGTTTAGTTTAGTATTCTGAGTATAAGCAGTGACACCAGAGTATTTAAATCATATAAATAAATAAGTATTATATAAAATAAATAAAAAAAACATCGATAGAAACCGAGCGTGTTGAAATTGTCAGCCTCGCAGCCTAGAGCGCTGGCACTTTTCGAACAGAACATGAGAAGCGCAAAATCGCCGCTTGACACTCAAACGGTTAAGAAACACTAGGAGAACAACGATTTCAAGACGATGCAGCGGCGGAGGACTTTGTGTGCAATTGGCTCCTGACACAACATTCTTCATTTTACGTTACTGGGATCCAAAGTCTACCTATCCGCATTGCTAAAGCAGGAGATTATATAGAAAAATAATATGAGCTTGAAAATTTTATTACACCGAATAACGTTATTTTAAACATAAAGTCCCGTTTATATTTGATATAACTATCCCGAACAAGCCCGCAAAATTGTAAGATGTTTTGCACTTATAAGGAAAGTTTATTCGCAACGGATTGCGATGTATTCGTATAATAAAATACAGGTTCAATCAATGAACTTCGTGCTACGCGTAACATGTCTCTTACTAATAACAATACGCTGAATTCACTCTTTTGACTGCAGTTAGCCCAATCGTATCTTGCATCCATACATACATACGAGTCATTCCACGCCGAATTGATCACTTTTTGACCTCACCATCTGCGATTTTGTTTTAGTCCAAATATGTTATAGTCTATGTGAAATTAGGGAGGGATTAAGTCATCATTTTGCCGATTTCGAATTTGTTAAAAAATTACAAGCTTTAAAAATTTGCACTTGTGGCGTCGATGTGCGGCCGCCACGGCTCTGACATAATACAGGGTGTCCCAAAAGTGTTGAAGGAGCCGGAAATGGGAGGTAGGTGGGGTCATTCTGAACAACTTTTTCATTTGCAAAGGTGTCGTATGGGGCTTTAGTTTTAAATTATTAATGAAAAACATCGACCAATCAGAGCGCGGGAATCGCGCGCGCTCAGAGGCAGAAGTGGTCGCGATCGAATCGCGTAGCGCGCGATTCTCGCGTTCTGATTGATCGGTGTTTTTCGTTAATAATTTAAACATGAAGCCCCATACGACATTTTTGCAAATGAAGAAGTTGTTCAGAATGACACCACCTACCTCCCATTTCCGGCTCCTTCAACACTTTTGGGACACCCTGTATATTGAGCTCTGTAACGAATCTCACATATTCTATGTTCGTATTTATGTTTGTTTAGTTTCTGTTTTCGCCTTCCCGTGCCCTCGCGTTAGATTCCGAATAAGTGTACGGGCACGGTGAAGGCAGTTCTCCGACAACTGCTATGCCGAACACACCTTTAAATAAATCGGTGATACGTTCAACTACATTCCATTCGCTCTTAATTTTCATTCTGACTGAGAACGCCTATCATTTTTACCTCCTACACTATATCGATTCTCAGTATGATTGATTATTTCACCCGAGCAACATGTTCCAGATTTTTCTATACGTAAATAAATTATATACGCTTTCGATGATTGGAGAAACTTATTCCACGACTTTGAAACTCACTCTAATAGATTCCAATAATTAGAATCGTTTTATTTCGTCTATACTTCTTAAATAATATGTTATACGAAAAAATTAAAACAAAAATCGTGTCTCTAAACGAAATTCAGCCGAAACTTGTTTGGCTGCAGTTTCAATATACTACAGAAACCGTAAGTCGACTCATTGTAAGATATATCACACGGTCTATAGTTGCAAATCTATCCTTCCAACATGCATACTTTGCATATACTTTGCAATAATCGAGATCAGTTTTCTGTCGTAAATAATTTAGTGCTTATTACGTGACACACAAGTAAAATCTCATTATTAGATGAAATTATTCAATTTTAGGAGCACAACTTCCATGATACATTTTAAAACGTTTTATTAAATTAGTAGATATGTATAAAAATATGCCTCGAAACAAAAAGCGATATAGAACTGTGTGTGGCATACAATTTGAATTATTGTTAGACCAGGCATGGCACCAAATTATAACATGCTGGAGCTCTAATAAGCCAAACTGTTGAATAATCAACCACAGAGTTCGTTTGCCTCCAACAAACGCTAACGAATATTTATTATATATACAGTAAAATTAGAAAATGTACAGAGTGTTCAGTCTTGAAACGTGCTAAATTCAGAGATTGTGCTATGTGTTGTTACCGAACCGACTGCTTAGGTTGTACTGCTAAAAAGGCTATTTTACGCATAGGCGAAGGGGAAGTACAGCTATGCACCCCCTAGAGGAGAGAGTCTTGCTTTTCTCTTAACGGTCAGCTACGACCTCGGCGCAGGGCTCGAGCTGACCGTTTTTTATGGCTCTGACTTATACCTAAGTGTAGTTGAACATACGTTTTCGCAGCTAAGAAACATATTTAAAATTCATTCAAAATATCCAGGATTTCTGCAAAAATCCAACACAAACGTAAGTACTATGCATAGCTTGGGAGAGGTCATTTTAATGAAATGCGGAAACTGTTGGTTGTACTACCACAAGATTTGCCTTTCTATAACTCAACCATAGCAGTGGAATTCACATTTCTCTCGGAAGAATCACATCTACTGATAGGCTTGTATAAAACGAGAGGGAATCGAGGCTACAAACTACCTCTTTGGCCTCTGTGTTGTCTCAAGTGATTTCTTTGTGGCTTCCCACTGTAAGGACGTTGCAAGTACGTGATTCCGAATTAACTGACTAACAATAAGACGTAACATTAATTAACTACCTTTTGTCGATTGTAATAAACCTCCATACACGTATTAAATAATTAAAAACATTAAACACATGTTTGTTATTTTTGCCAAATGTGCACTTTTAAGGGTAGAAATCCGCCGTCAAGCGATGCGAGTATGAATAACAAATCCTCATTATTACGGAAATCATACATTTCCAAGAAAAGTGCTTAAGGCGAAGTACGGTTTGAAGTGATATGCTTGATCATGATTTTGAGGTTGATGTTCAGTCAATTATTAAGGTCAATTCGAAGACTTTTACGTGGAAGCTATGATCGACTGCGCCACACAAATTTTTATCCTCCACATTTTTTCTGAAAAATGCATTGTTTTGGAAATAGTGAACCGTCACTGTTCACACTTCCGACGGTCGAACGGAAATTTCTACCTCTAAAATATTATTTATAATATATTTAGCAAAAATAAATTCGTATTTAAAACTTTTGACTACTTAAAAAGTGTGCGTAATATCATTGGAATCGATAAGCGGCAGGTGGATAATATTATTTGGAAGCGTAAGCTTTGTAAAATACTACAGGAGGTAAAGAGAGAAAAGTCATTATATCGATTGTTAATATTTTATATTTATAACACAAATTATTCTTTTTATTAAATTTGATTTTCCTGATTAAGTTTTAAAAATATGCTTCTTCTTTATTTTTATTGAAAAATAAAACAGTTGGTGAACGAGAGTTATAGAAAACCTATTATATGTATACAGAATGTTTTATAATATGTTGCACTCGTTTGGGAAGAGCACAGGGAACATCAAAATAATGAAAAAAGTTCAGATAAATGCCTATCTGACCTATTTTCGGAGATATCGTCACTTCCGTATTGCACTAATCTCTGACAGCTTATCTTTATAGAAACAATTACTTTTCCTTTATTATTAATCACACTGTCCACCGTAATATTAAACCTACTGACATATAAGGAACATTTACTTTAAAATTAACAATGAAGTTGAGAAATAAATAGAGAATGATAAAATATAAAGTGATAAACACATTAATTTTGATGAAAATCAGTAGTGATTTTAATGAAAGTGCTTTAACAAACTTTGTAACTTAAAAGAGGAACTGACGAAATGTTCTTTTGGCCGCATTGGTAATTTTGCTATTAAAATATTAGGTTGTTGCAAATGAAATGACCGTTTCTGAATTTTCGACATCAACTTTTATTTTTCAAATTTCATTTATATTCCATCAATCGAAATAATTTCCATCGACATCAATGCACTTCTGCCATCGTGATACAAGTGCCCAATGCCTTTTTTGCAGAAATCTATTAAATGAGAGGCATTAAAGCCAACAACTACAGTTTTTACAGCACATTCTTCTTTAAATATTTTTCCACTTAAGAAAGCATCTAGGTTCTTGAAAAAATGGTAATTTCTAAGTGATAGATCAAGAGAATAAGGAGGATGAGGCAGAATTACACACTTCAATTCTGCTAATTTTTGTATGGTTTGTTTTGTAACATATGGCCTAGCATTGATCTCTAGACGGTGCACTTTTTTTCAGTCAGTTCATGTGGTACCCATTTCTCAAACTTTTCTATTTTTCCCAAGGCTTTCAGATGCCGGGAGACAGTTGAATAGTGTATATTGGTTGTTTTCGCGATTTCCTGAGCAGTTAATCAAAAATCCCTTTCAATTATCTCTTTTAGAATTGAATTTTCCATGGCTGCTAACTTATGATTACGAGACTCATTTTATAGATTCATGTCATTGGAACGAAATGTTTCAAACCAACGCCTAATGGTCCGATCGTTAGCTGTACCTTCGTCAAGAGCAGCATTTGTGGTTTTACTAGCTTCAGACGCAATGTGCCCAAGTTTGAACTCGTACAAGTAAATTATACGAATATCCTGTTTCTTCATGGTGAACAGAAAATCGATTTTGATTCACATATAGTATAAATATTCAATAAGATTATTACGCAAAGTGACGTACGAGACATGTATTTTTGATATTATACAACTTCATCGTGATCTGTCAAAAAAAAATTGATCTAGAAATGCGGTAAATTTAAAATGTGAAAAACGATCATTTCAATTACAACAACCTAATATACTGAGGACAAAGAACTCTGATGTTACGATATAGCGAAATGAATGCAATAAATAAACGATTAACAATGTGTAGGTTTACATATATTAATAAGTAGAACTACATCTTGTCTTCGTTTTTTCGATGCTGTACGCAGACTCCTCTTCTTCAAATGCTCTTTCGTTGTTTATACAACGGCCACTGGACCATGTCACACACGCCGACTCACACGTTTCATTCTCCACGTACATATACATTATTTTTATAGAAGCGTTTTATTAAAAATAGATCAAAAGCAATGTGTTGAAATAATTAAAAATTCTATAATTGTTGCATTCCACGAAAAAAGATCTCTCCAGATGATTGCAAAACCGGGATGACAAATTTGAAATTCAATACGTTTGCCACTACGCCGCTGTCGTTATCAGGTAGGTATAACACGTATAGAAAGGTATGTACATGATTTATTTTTACTTTAAATGTATATTGTTGCAGTAACAATATGTTTATTTCATATTCAGGACTGATATCAAATTTCAGCAAAGTCACAATAAATTTCATCGATTCCAGACTGGAAGCTGCCCTTTCGAGATAAAGTCAAGTAGGTCACATGTATATATTAACTTTACACTATTTTCTTTATCCATGTTCGCTCTTAAGATGCTACCAACATGTTATGATACATCCTATATACCATAAGAAACTCAAACTTGTAACCTCTGGCTGTAAAAACTATAATATTTTATTGTTATGTATTAGCAATATTAACTGTTATTTAATATGTTAGCTTGCAAAGTATTCTAAAAATTTTGGGCGTGAATTTTTCTCTCATTTTTGAGATGTATCTATTATAACTGTGCCGAGAAACAAAAGTAGACTCGAGATCTTTGATAAATCCAAAAGGAGTTTCTAAGACGGCATCGAAGCCGATTAACAAGCTACTTCGTTCCTATGCTTGCATTAAACAAGCTCCAGTTTATTTTATGTATATTATTCTATGTTCATTACTTTTCAGCTTCTGAATAGAATAATGGTCTTGTCTTCGAAATACTATATCTTCGTCGATGAATCGGTTGCATATATGTATGTATACACGTGTCTATACAGTTTCTTATACTAATATTCAGACGCAGTACAATTCATGCGTTTGTTGTTTTGCATAAGAGGAGTTATGTACTTTAGATATTATATTATATGTTTTACAGACAGGTAACCAATTAATTGTAGGTAAAAAATATATTATTGTACTCTGTACACTGTACGACACTAAGAATCCAGTTAAACTGCGAGATAGATTTATTTTTATACAAACGGTTGGAATATAATTCTCCTTCGTTATAAAATTGTGTTTTAAAGCGTAAAAAACTAAAATGTAACAGGTAAAAGAAGAGTAAAACTTATGGAGAAATAGCACAGTTATTAGTAAAGAAAAAGAATATTTTCGGATAACGTGAGATATAGGGGATAAATGTTACTGAAATAACGGTGAGCAAAATATATTTTAGACAAAGCAAACAATAACAAATATTACTAACTAATACTATAACTAAAACTGCACGATTAATACGCGTGGGTCATTCCACGCCGAATCGATCACTTCTTGACATCACCATCTGCGATTTTGTTTTAATCAAAATATGTTATAGTCTACGTGAAAGTAGGGGGGGTTTAAGTCATCATTTTGCCGATTTAGAATTTGTTTGAAAATTACAAGCCTTCAAAATTTGCAGTTTTTGCCTATTTTTGCAAAAATAGGCATCACTTACGAATTTTTTTTTCAAAAACTACTCGTCCGATTGAGCTAAATTTTTTTTTTGTTTTATTCATAAAGGATTGGGCTACTATAACATATTTTTTATAAATTGGACAATTTATTATGTAACATGAAAAAATTTAAACAATTTCTTTTTTTATGTTTTTCAATAAAAACTACCAGTTATTAAAATTAAAAAAAATATATTATATTCCCTGAAGCTTCCACTTTAAAATGAGCCTTTCAGAATAATGGAGGGTCGAAAATTAATGTCACAATAAGCTGGAAAACGACGCGGTGTACCTCCGTTTCAGGTAAGCGAGTCGTGCAATCCGCGTTCACTGGTCTTGATCAAGCCTGGTACACGACTAAATGACCCTGACTTTACTTGGAAAAGTATATTAGTAACTATTCTTGGCCAATGACACATTTTTTAATCATAACTTCATTTATAAATATTAATTTCCCCATTTATTGTTCATGCTCTACAAAAAAGGCGTCATTGCTCAATGGAAATCGTGAGAAGATTGTGGTTTCCTTCCATCGGAAAGGGATAAGGATGGGTTATAATGAAAATTATCGAGAGGACCATTGTGTGGGTAGACTTAGAAATTGTAAGAAAACATAAAATGACAACTATTTCATTACACTAAATACAGGTCTATCAATATCATACGAGCAAGTCTTACATAGTACTACTTTATTTGTTAATAATTAAATTTTCTTGCAATGCGAGCTTATAAACAATCGGAATGTTCAATATATTATTTTGTGTTACATAACTAAATGACACATTTTTTTTTATTCATCATCATCATTTTAAAATATAGCATTAGTTATGTAACACAAAATAATATATATTTTTGACAACTTTCCCATCGTTTCTCGGGAAAGTGATAAGGATATTTTTTGTTCCTTGAGAGACACTCTAAAAGATCCTGCATGAGTTTTTCATTTTCAAACGATGCCAAAAATGGGCATTTTTTAGCACCCGCCTTTATAGCTTTAACCGCTACAGTACAATAGCGGATATATCGTTAAAAGGTTTAAGGAAAAAAATCGTATCAAATTTAAGAAACCAAAGGGACAACTTCGAATTTCGAATGGAAGAGGAGCAAAAAAATTAATAGTAAGTGTTTAAAAAATCCACACTGTAGTACTGTACAGTTACGAAAACCGTGCCTAGAATAATGAGTAAAAAATTAAAGATTGTGACATTATTTACGTTGACGAAAATAAATATTTACTTTTAGTTCGAATGCGAAAAATATAGTGTGGCGAAGGGTAAATGAAGCTTTAAAGCCAAAAAATGTAAAACCTACTTCAAAACATGAATGTAAGAATGTGGTTTATTGCTGATATTTGTATACATAAGTGCTGCGACACGGTTGGTATACAAAAGAGACCGCGGGATCGTTCGACCCGTATTTATATGTTTACCAATCGTACGTTCGAGAACATTCCGATAATATTCGAGAACATGCCGAATTGAAATATTAATCCAGGGGCTGGTGCCCCTGGCACCAAAAAAATTAAACAAAAAACTATAAATTTTCAATATATTTTTTTAACAAATGAGGTTTATTAAAATTGTCTTTTGCAGAATAATTCCCTATTTAAAGACTCACAATTTACAAAAAAAAAGCTTTCCATTATCTCCTTTAGTTCCAAAGATATTCCCAAAAATATACTTTCAGCACTTAACTTTGAGGGCTGTTATCACCCCATCAATGTGAACGGTGGCCGATATAAAGAAATGCGTGTCAAATATTTTCTTGAGAACTGTATTCCACATAAGTTTCATTAAAATCTGAGTGTTCAGGTTGGATATGTTCCCTTGTAAGTACAATTTAATATCAACTGATAATTATATGCGTAAAAAAAGTTACTAAGCGTGTATACTTTGAACGTAGTTTATGTTTTATTGGTAATCATTAATTGGCGACATCATTATCAAAACATACTTCCGTTCGCCGGTATCGAAAAGTAGTTCCTTACTTGTCCCTTGTAGACATTCTTTTCACCGCATCTTCACACTTGTATTCTTCGTGCATGTATGCACGTATGTAACGGCGAAGCGATCAGAAATGTGTTAGTGCGCGCACGCACATATACATATGTATACCCTCTCGAAGAACGGCCACTTCAAGATGCACGAGCGCGACGAACACGTAGCATTCTGTTCGCGGCACAATTTTCGAGGATCGATATATCGAGCGGTGTGTCCCGTCGGTCGACAACGATGTCTTCAAATAGCACGGTAGTTAACGTCTCTAAGAGTCACCCTCAAGAAGGGAGGTGGGAGAACGGGAGAGACTGCAGGATCCTTTCTCTTCCTCTTCGATTCTTCTGCTCTCTCGACATCCGTGACGTTCTTCCTCTTTCATTCTCTTTACCTTGCTATCTTCTTTAGTTCTTTTTATGTTTCCATGCTTCGACATTTGATTACTGTATTATTCTTCACACGAAGAGTGTATTTAATGAACTGTGAAAATTTATTTTTTCGCTTGCTTTAGCGGCTTATGAGGCCCCGAATTGTACGTTATTTTTATGCCTGCTTTCCTCAAAATGTCTGTTATATTTTGCTGAGGTAATGAATGCTTGTATATATTAATTAATGCTTCAGTATTTACTTATTTATTTTACCATTTCCCTTTCAATTTAAAATTATGTATACATTTAACGCCGGTAATTGTCGCGTTAATCATGTTCTAAGACGTGATACGTGTCCGTGTTACGTTCTCTTACCCCACACAATAATTTCATGTATCAAAAATCTAAGAAAAGAACGATAAAAATATATATCATTTTTAATAAGTACCTACATTTTTTGGCATAACAAATTGGTTACCAAATAATGTCTTATATTTAGAGTCCTAGATGTGCGAATAGAGAAATTTTGAATGTAATGTACTAAGTACTATGCGCGTGAACACGGGACTCGTGTTACAAAGAATTTTATAATGAGTAATTAAAAACAACTTCTGAATTGCAGTTTTTAGCATGAAGAATTTTTTACAACGAACAATGTAAGTATATTCTTTGTTTACACATAACTTCAGGTGCTTATACAACTTTATGATCGTAGTGAAAACAATTTTAGAAGATGATAGTGAATAAACGGTTTTCTGATTTCGAATTTTCTTAGTTTTCTAAATAATTTTTATGTCCAATCTAAATAGTTATTAAAATGTTTATTTCCGACTTTATTTATTATACGTTAAAATGATCCATTTTAAATCTTACATTATAACTTACAAAAATTATTTAGATGCTTTTGTCGAAATGTATATTAATGTTCAACGAGATGAAGAATAATATAAAATATTGTATGCATTATCCATTATTTTTTTGTTGCTAAATTTTACTTTTTGTCTGAAAGTATCTGCTCATCGGACGTCCGTTAATCTAGTATTTTAGAACGGAATGCGTGCATGTAAGATTATCAACATTGTTCCAGATGAATATGTAATAAATGCAAATAAAATCTTTCTCACGAGATAAGATAATCTCGCGAAAAGATCTTGATCGACAATTACAGCCGCGAGCTTGACTTCTTGGCATTTAAGCAATTAGCCTGTTCGTTACGCGCAACTCCGTTGAGGATTGTACCAAATAAACACGTTTTTATAGCTCACAATACAGATAATATCACTAGCGACTGAGACCAATTAGCTGTTTGACTGAAACTTTTATTGCGTTTGTCTCAATTCCAATAAAGCTTGTAGCAGAGTTCTAGAAATTAAATTTTAAATTCTGTATATTTTAGTTTTTTAAATAATATACACCATAACATATACTATAATATATATGTATATATTTTAAAATCCTTTTTATTAGTACTATCTAATATAGTGATTATTATTTATGTTATGTACCATTCAACAAAAAAATACAATTATTTCGCATGGAGAAATAGTAGTCTTATACGAATAATTACACAAATTACTATAAGTATTTTTAATGTTAGTTTAAGCATAAAATCAGAATCATTTTCGATAATTTTCTTGATAATTATTACTATTCCAAAATGCTTTTAGCAGACTGTATATAATTTCGATTCATAATATACGTTCCATATTTTCGAGATTTAAGATTTTATTATCTCCAAGAAAATATAAAATCCGCTTTTCGCATTTAAAAAAAAAGGGGGCAAAATATAATAAAAGCGGTCAAAAAATTTGTACTTATTTTAAAATTTTGTTACATAACTGCAAAAAAATAACAATACAAATAAAGTAAAGAAAGGGCAACTAAAATAATTGAAATTCGCACAATCTTTAAATTTACTTAATATTTGTGAAATCATAAAAGTATAACAGCATAAAACTACTTAAATGAAGTCAAATAAAAATGTCTCGAATCTATATGAAATATAAATTACAAATTTTGTATTCGATTTGCTATTTTTCTATAATCATAGCCTTTTTACACTGTGAAAACATAAATATAAATAATATAGTTCGCTTGATTTAGAACAGGGCACATTTCCTTTCGAAAAACTTGCTAATTTTTATCAGCGTAAGTCGTTCTGTTATATGATCTCATAGGCTCAATTGTACCACAATATCCTTATACCTAAGGTGATTTCGAGTTATATTATAAACGTTTCTAATTAAACAGTTAAGTAATTTTTACAAACTAATTTTTATGAAGTTTCTTTAAATTTATTAACCGATTTTTTTTAGCAAAAATTAAATTAACATTATCCGATACTAATTATATATATTCGATATCGTTAAACCAAGAAAATATAATATTCTATCGAGATAAGTATTATTTTGACGAAAATAAATATGTAAATCACTTTAAGTACTCTGAGCTGTTAATACCAAGTTACGTTAATACCAACTCTCAACTGTTATTATAGCTGATAATCGTTTTAAATAGTCACTAATCTTACTGACAATTAAATCTGAAAAATCTGTTGCAAAGTTTCTAACAAAGAAATAACACTCCATTTCTTCAACACAGTAGCCGCACATATCGGTGGATCCGAAGAATCAAATCAAGAACGTGAATCGCGTGGCCTCCATTCAAGCGTACGTTATTTATCCCCTTAGCATTCATCGTCGCAATTAGCACGTTTGACAACGTGTTCGTATTGCACGATTACGTCCGTTGACGATGCCACATTGGGCATACCGCATTGGGGTAGATTCGTGTCGTGGAAACATCGGGACGCCACGACCCACAGGGATTACCACCACTTCTTTTCTACGCGGTCCTCCGCGATACTTTCGACCCTTTCTAACCTGCCTTCGTGTAGCGCGTCACGAGCGCGAGTTACCCCTTCTTTCTTTTCTTCTTCCCTCGGTATCGAGTTAAGAGGAAGAAGCGGGGCGATGATGAGGTATATCGGTACTACCGGTGCTGGTGCTGCTGCTGGTCCACCACCTCCATCGCCACCACTACCGCTACCAATGAGTATCCACCTCCACCGCTGCTTCTCTATAGTCGACGATGAGGATTCTGCAGCTTCGACAAAGTCGTTTGAAGAAGTCAGTCGACGGTTGCACGTCCTCGCGATTCGGGGATTAACGATCAGGAATAGGCAAAGGGTTTGACCAGCGAAGAGAGGGAGAGAAAGATAGAGCGCCGTTTCCTTCGAAAAACTTTTTTCCCTTCTTTTGTTTATCTTTTTCGTTCGCTTCCGTTACACGCGCTATACGCACCCAACTGCTTTTGCGTTGCTTCTCTCTAACTCTTGGTTTCTTCCGCTTCTGGTACGAAGAAGATGCGTTGAGAAGACATCGACGAAAGATGTCGATGGACGAGGCACATGGGGGCGGCATGGTTTCCGCGATTCTTTCTTCGGTTGTACTTCTCCTCATTCTTGGACGCACCGCGGATGCTCAGTAAGAATATTTCAAACACTTCATACTCCAAATGCCGCCATTTTAAAGTACTAACAGCACCTTCTTTCGGGGGCGCCATCGTTTTCTGTTTGAATATGTACCAGCAGATTCTTTCCACGAATCTTTACTTTTCTCCCATCAAGATCTTACATCATCAGTTTCTGTCTTTGAATTTATATTCTTCCGCTGAGATCGCAACTCGGCAGGTTCTCCCTGTAAGTTCATGTATTCACATTTCATATGTACATATATTTCTTTTATATCGGAACCTAATACTTCTTGTTCTTACCTTCTTCGTACTGAACTCACTTACAATAATTTCGTCGGAAAATTGTATCAACTGTACCTCTCGTTGAATTTGTACATTCTTTCCATTGAAATTTCACGCCCCCGACTTCTTCTTCTCTTTGGAATTTTTTTTTCGAAAAGAAGAAAATGCCATATTCTTCAGTGTCATATTTCCTTTCTTAGAACTTATGTTTTTTGGAAGGGTTTTTACGCTGCAATTTTAATTTCTTCTATCTAAAACTCGCACTGACTGCATTATAGAAAGAATTCTAGAATGAAAATATTTAATGTTATGGAGGTTTGCTTTTTGTTTTCATTGGCATACGATGTCCTCGTACAGTCGTTGCTTATAGGAAATACTTTCCTCGGATATGAAATTCTTCGTGTGTCTTTAGACCATAAACGCGAACTTTCAGACAACTGATATTTTGTTTGTTTTTATATAATTTATTTCATGTACATGAAATTAATGTATATTTTATTTTTCTCCGATATTATTTCACTGGTGATACGTATTTGTTCTGTATATGTAAGATAAAATAGGTATTATACTTCCATCTTTTGTGTACGTGTAGATTTGTTGCACAACTATTAGTGCTGAGTAAAGACATTGTTAATTAATTGCGAATCACAACATTATGAGAATTATAGCTTTCTACGACATGTTTCTGAAAAATTACACTTTATAAATATAATAATATCCTTATCGCAGTGTTGACAATCTTCAACATTTCCTATTTTGTATAATCTTATTTGACGTTAATTACAAAATAAAAATAACGTTCAAGTTTGGAAGGAGACACAAACATTGTACACAATAGTTTAAATTAGATATTTTGTTTAGCTGTTTTTTTATGTGGAATCATATCGAATCGTTCGTGGACAGAAAATTTTATGAAACCAATGCGAAGATGCCGCGACGGTGAATCACGATAAAATGTTCAGTGCAGTGCATTAAGTTTGATAAAACTAGACATGATCTGGGAAAATAGTGAATATTGTGAAATTTTTAACAACTGTGCAAACGTATTACGTTAACATGTTCGATGTTAAGCTGACAGTTAGTGCTCGACAGTGACAAAGCATAAACATAAATTAAATATTAAGCGATGGCGCTAAATAACGTGGTGGCCCTGAGAACTGCATACTGCATCCTAGCTGAATATATTAGAAAAATATATAATATTAACAATCTACTAAATATTTTGTTGTGCTGCCTTAAATTTCGATTTCAAGTTCATGTTTCTTCACGTACCTCCTAAATTTCTATTTCAAATTCGTTTTATATTCCTCTATTGAACAAATTGATTATATTTAAGTACACCATGCTCTCGTACGTTTCTCTGAATGTATTTAATGTATGACGCACTAAACAGTGGCAAGACGTGATAAATATCATGCAATTGAGTGTTAAAACATCACGGTCTTTTTTTGATTCTAACTGTGATATCGTGTATGTCCGATTTATAACGTTAAAAGTGTCACCAGAAAAAAACATATTATTTTAACAATAATAATTCTAACATTTATTTTAATAATGCAATTTCTAGAGCTTAAAATATCATTATTAAACAATTTTTTGCCATGTTAAAAATGCTTATTCATCTTTATTGGTTTAACTTTGTGTGAAAGTTTGTATGAAATTTTATGGCTCGATTAACAAAGTGTTTCTGATTTTATTGAAGCTGTGAATCGAAATTGCAGGCGCAGTTTGGAGTTCTTCGATCTTTTACCGGAAGATCCTAAACTTTACGATAAAATGCGACCACCTAAGAAAGATGGACAAGCAACCGTCGTTTATTTCCACGTTACTGTCATGGGACTTGATTCAATAGATGAGAATTCAATGGTATTATTTATTATCCAATTTCAATCTTTTATATATAAGGTTTTAATGTCGATTCAAAGCAACCCAGTTTTGCGAGAATGCATTGTATTATTTGAACTTTGGATATTCGGATTCAAACAAATTTTCTTCTCGTATTGTCTTCTTTTTTGCGCTTTCGGATGACTATATGGAAATAAAAATATAAGCTAATTCTACTTTAACCAAAAATGTATAAAATCTCGATTAATTATGGAGTTTCGCCAAACTTTTTAGAGCGTATATATTTCACTGAGAAGTAGAATGAAGAATATAAAATGCTGAATGTATAGATTGTGTTTTTTTGTCGTTTTCAGACCTATGCTGCTGATATATTCTTTGCTCAAACTTGGAAAGATAACAGGCTGCGATTACCAGAAAACATGACATCTGAATATAGGTATGTCAGTTTTTTTTATATTGTAGTGGAGTGTTTGTAATATTTATATATTTAAAACTTATTACAAACTTATTAACATTTTAACCATTAATAAATCGAAAATATAAGTGATAATATGTTAAACTGAAATGCTAGAGGCAACATCTTTCATGAATGTCAATCTATTATACTAAAATGCTAGGGACAATGTCTTTTATATAAAGTTTTATATGGAACTATGAATGTCACTAATTTATGTATTGAAAAAATATTTAATTAATATTAAAACAGTATTAGTTTTATCCAAAAATATTCTTAACTAAACATCATAGAAATAATTTTAAATGCAAGAAGAAGTGTTACTTAACTTCATAACCGAGTGAGTTTTTTTTATCAAGAAAAAATATTTCAACTCTGTATTTGTAATAAAGAATTAATTAATGCAAGTGTACCTGTTTTGTTCAGATAAATGCAAATACCATATATTCTGTTTCGAAAAAATATATATGTGGAGACTTAAAGATAAAGATTTTTTAGTACATGAAATATTATATACTGAAAGTTGATTATTATGATGGCGAATTAAGTGATCATGCAAGGTTAAGTGGTTTAATTGGTAGTGGATCGGGAGAAATAGGCTATCACAATCAGAGTTAATTAATCGGTGGTTTAATATTTATAATAACGAAAATTAAGTTTATTTTGTAAGACAAAATTCTGGTTATGTGGGTCACGTTCTTGTGTGGTCAGGAAATAACAGTAAAAATATACGGAATGAACTATCTAACTATTCTTGAACGAGTAGATTTCAGATGAACTAGCTCTATTATTTTGTTATCAATGGACTTATTTGAAATATAGTAATATTCTGTGAAGTCTTCAAGAGGGTTAAAGTGAATTTTTTTACTTACCTTATTTTGAAAGTTTTCAAGGTCATCCATAATGTATCATAAATGAACTAAAATTTGCTCATATTCATTTTTTGACAAAAATTGAAACGGTTTTGCCATGCATCTGATATAGTTGATTATTCGAGCAGTAATGAATTCTATTTACCTTTAAAACTTCGTGTATAAAGAATTAAAAAGGATGCAACATAATCGTGATGAAACCTTACGTAGCACTATTATCGAAAACAAATTGCTTCTTAATTGCTTCTTAATAACACTGTCCAACAAATTTTAACTTTTTTCCGACGTTCTAAAATCCGATCAGTTATCATTATAGTGTATCTTGCGCTGATTACGAATCTGCAATCCATTTTTCGCCAGCACGTACAGTTTTTGAGAAATTTGGTTTTGAAAAAAAGCACATTTTCGAAATTCAAACCAATTTTGTGAGGTAACTATAAAAGATTCTGAAATTCCGTTTGCATCAAAAGATTCTATAGACTTTCCTGAATACAACGGTATCTGCGTTTTACGAATTCCGAATATTTAAACATGTTTAAAGTTACTCAGAATCATGTCCATAGCAACTTATGTAACGGTCAAGATCATCGGTGCCGATTTCTTTGTAGTACATAATTACCAAATAGTTTTTCTTAATTTATTATTAAATAGAAAACAAACCTCAAAGGGAGATCGTACCTGAGTGATTCATCGCTATAAATATGAAAGTCAATGCTTGTTTCGAAGCGCGGTGTAATCTCGAGTATGCGGAACGACTACACTTTTCGCGTCCGATCGCACGGATTTAGGGTGACCGTGACGTGAGGTTGTAAGGTTCACGCGGAATGTGCTTCCGACCCTTTGCGGCGCGTTGCTCTGCAGAATTAATCGGAGAGCATTTATTCGAAAGAAACTATTTCCTCGCGAACGTTCGAGTATAATTGCTTCTTGCAAAGACCGAACCGTGTCTTCTGTCCTGAATGACTTGCTCCAACGACAGTAGACTTTCCTTGCTCTCGGACGGTCGAGATAAGGTGTCTAACGATTACGTTTGATGTTACTTGTAACGAACGATGATTTCTAATGAAGGAACGATTTTTTTTCCTTACGAACGAATGTTGACTTCTGGCGACTCGTTGTCGCTCGTACTTCCTCGAAACATCGGAACTGGTTGAAGCATGCTGATTGGTCTTCGTTCATAGCGTTAATTTTCCAATCAGCGTGCTTCTTGACGGTAGTGTCCACCCTCTTTACACCCTGGACGCGCCTTTTTAGAGAGAGGGTGGGAGCGGTACCGTTGCGATCAGGAAGACCCCTAAAGACAGTCCGCGTCTGCCAAGAAAGCCAAGTCCTGGTGGGTTCACGAATCACTAAATTACCATTTGGGAAAAGTCGGGTTTATCACATGAGCGTAGCTATTGAGAACGAAACGAAGAGTTAATAGAAACTCTATTGTCGAAAAAAGGTAAAGGAATATTTCGGTACAGCAAAAAATGTCAATCGCTTTTCGTAGAAGAACCGTCATAAACTCCCTTTGGAAATCCTCGTGTTTCCTGTTCCACGTGCGACGGAACAATGCTAGTTTGATAATACTTAGCGGGAAGTTGCCAAAATCGCACCACTTAGCGAAGTACAGGTAGCCCTCCTATAACACGGCATCTTATAACACGAATCATAAATTGCGGGAACCCTCTTACAACACGGCATTCTATAACACGGTTTCGCTCTAACACGATAAGAAAATTGCAAAAACCTTTGTACGACACTGTACTTCTACAGCCGCGGTGATGCTTGCTGTCTCAAAGATACAGTATTGAGGAAAGCAACAGTTCAGACTATTAAGACAAAATGAAAAAGTAATAAGAAGCGCAGTTGCTGTCAGGATCTTTGACATCCGTATACATTTATATTTTTAATTAAAATTATATTGTTTATGTAGAATTAAAAAAAAATATTTGTTTTTCATAAGTTTTTGGAACGTGACCCGCCTATCTACCGTGTTATAGGAGGGTCACCTGTATCTGAAATATGAAGTTTTCGTAAGTTTGTCTGAAAATTTATCTTATTAACAATTTTATAGAATACTAACATATTTAATACTAGATTTACAGAACAAGCCAAAATGACTCATGACACATTTTTTATTTTAAATTACAAAAACTATAAAGAAGCTTTTATCGAAAGGTATATTAACTTTTGTCAAGATGAAGCCAGTTTTTGTATTATACTTTATTCATTTTCTCTTTTGCTCTAGTTTCAATTCTAAAATAAATAGTTATTACACGTTCGTAAATCAACTGTTAAATAGCCCGTGTACAAAATTAATGGTAATTTTAAAACAGTTGTTCTAATCTCGCAAGCATTTGTAAAACCTAACACAAAAGTACGATTCAGACAACCCGTATCCTAAATCGTTCTTGCTAGTTTCAAAAATCATACCTATCCTTGTTTATGTCCAGATGCATTGGTTGAAGCTGTATTTAGTAATGACATCAGTTATCTACTTTTGGGTTAGTTTTTTTTTTTTAATTCTTCTGTTGGTTCGTTCTACCAACATAGCACGTGCTTTCTTTTCATACTGATACGATTTGAGAAACGACACAGCGGTACAATTTAGGCTTACCGCCCGCTACTTTATAATTATAGTATATTTAACATCAAAGTGAATATTAACAGGCCATCAAAATTTTAAGTATAACAATAAACACTATTAAACTCTTTTTAGAAGAGAAAACGCCACCACAACGTAATTAAAATGTTACATTACTTTTACCTGACTTTTTAAATTCATTATAAACAACACTAAACATTGCTTTTAAAATGTTATTTTAGTTTATGCTATAATATTTACGTTTCAACATATAAACGCTGCTGTTACATGGCGTCTACATTCAACATGTATCGAGATTTGAATATGGTAATGTGGCGACATGGGAGGCTCCGGGTGGAAGGCAGCTTTCTGGATTTTGTCTTCGGCCATTCAGCCCGTCGAGTCAATAGAGTCATAAAAATTATTTCGTTACGCTGGCTCGACGGTCACTGGACGGTCTCAAGAGGTTCCTGTCCCTTCCACCCGGGATTTTCTTCGAGTTTTCGTGTACTTAAGCGCATGGTTTTTTTCCCCGAGAACATTCGGGTTTTGACCACTTTCGCGAGCGGAGTTGATTCTTACAATAAACTGTTTTCGTTACACATACGCATTTTCACTCGTCCCCACGCCTCAGTAAGATTAAGGAGACCAGTACGATATTGGCAACTCCCCCGTATAGTGTACTATACTGTACCCTGATTTGAGCATTTGTCGTCACTATTATACAAATATTTAAAAATCCACAACATGTTGTTACAAATGACAACTATGAATAATTAAAAGTTTTGTTACCGCTAGTAACAAATATAAATTATATAATTAGAACATTGCTTTTGGTTAACAGGAGTTAGTACAGACGATGAAAATTTCATTTTGATTGTTTTATTATTAATGGTTGTTACGGTTGCCGATACAGAATTCTCTGCTTGCTCACTGCACCCTTCATTTAAACCATTTGAAACAATAAGAAAGGAAAATATTTAACCGACCACTGCCATTCTCTTCCGAAAAAACAGAAGACCCTTGCAAGATAAGAGACCGGCCGGAGTTAGACCTATAAACATAGAACCAAACTAAGCAAGTGTACTTGCAGTTAGAATTTTTCTTAAAACAGGACAGGCCCAATAATCCAAATATTAACCATATGTGTTTCCTGGAGATATCCTTAGGAAATTGTTCCATCTGTGGAAATAGTCATGTGATCAATTTCAGCTAGTGTATAAACCCTTTCGTTCGTATAGTCGGGTGGACAGTAGTTAACTTACATCAGCGAAGGGCCAGTATCGAGTGAACAGTATCACAGTTACATATTCGACGTGAACACTTCGCTGTGACGTAAATCAGTTAACTCTCCGTAGAATCCCCGCATTGCCAGTGCGTTAAAACCGTGTACAAAGAAATAGGCAACACACATACACTCTTTATTTCGCGACCGAAACGATTGTAAAAGTCTGATCTTGTAATACATAATCGTGTTCTGTGAAATGTGTTGTCCTACTTGCTATATTAATATACCCAAAAGATCCTAGTGACAGTTCCCACTATCATACATCCTAGCCGCTCAGGGGTGTGAGATTATAAAATTAATAAAAGTTACGTGGCTTAATTATCATTTGAATCTCTCGGCACTCTTCACGCTGTTCAAAGCTCGGCACATAACAATGATAATTTATGATTATTAATAATAATAAACTAGCTATACAAATGTTAATCATTGATCTTAATTATTAGAAATTAAAAAAGTTAAAGTTAATATTTTGTGATTATATCCTTTTTGATCCATTTTTTTGTGTTTTAATGAACCTCAGACAGTATGAGAAAGTATGTTGCAAAATCAAAATTCATTTCGGCGAAAATTCATCCGATTATCATTTACAATCATTATATTACCTGAGAACATTCTATTAAATTAAAGTACATTTTTTATTCGTTTAAAATGTATTCAAAAATTAACTTTGAGAAAGTGTTAAAATAAACTCGTCCATCCTGCACACTTTAACAAGTTTTGCGAATGAGGTACTGTATCTTTACGTATTTATTAATATTGCAAAGCAGATTACATTGGTTTCGAAAATGAGCTAACAAATATTTTAAAACATTTGTCCCACCGTCTGAATTGGAAACTTTTGAAGATATGCCTATACATAATGTAGTGGCACATGGGTAGCAGCGTCGCGTCGAGGGAAACAGCATTAACCACTTACAGATGCTTAAGTATAGGCAATTAGGCCTACCTTAAAATCTGTAAGCTGGCAAAATTATTTTATAATATTTAGTACGGATGTAGCCGAGTAGACTACTGTATCATAAACGCTGCCAGCCATGTTGCGTTACGGCTGTACACGTAATCACTGTGTTACGATTAATAACAAATGGTACGCCTACCGAAAATCAAGGCGTTAACAGAGAAGGCAAGAAAGAAAAGCGCGTCAAGAGTGCAGTAACAAGTCAGTATTGAACACAATCAGTTAGTATAACAATTAAGCAGTATTGAACAGTCTTTGAACGGTCTTCTTTATTCACACAGTTAGTTGTCAGTCAGTTAGTCTTCACTCAGTATTACCTTGTCATAAGTTCGATCGCTCGCGCACTACCGTCATTCAACAAATTCTCATAAACCACGCACATTCGTCGAAAGATTTTGTCTCTCTCCATATTCCATTACAATGACTCTATTATAACTATTATATATTGAAAATAATGTTGAGTACAATAAAATGCAATATAATGTAATTATATAAATATAAACTGTAATACAACTTAATACAATTGTTAGTCGAAACTTCAGTTCATGAATACAAATAAAGCAGTAATGTGATAAAAACTATATTGAACTTTAAATTGTCAAATTTATGGGGACAAATATTTTTTTTTTCATTTGGGAACATATCAAGTGTTCTACAATAATGAAATTAGGAAATTCTTAAGGAATATGCAAAGATATGAACATGTGTGTCTCATAATGAAATCTTTAGTACATAGTCACATATTGTGGGTCACCTGTTAGGAAGTGATTCAATATTCAAGGATATGTTGAAAAGAAACAATACATTTTTTTCGTTTGAAGTCTTGTTTCCGAAGCAATATTTTCCAAAGTTAAGCAGTATACTTATTGTTAGATGTAACGAAAGAGTTCTTTACACAAGCACACATACGCAAACTAAGAAATTTTTACATTCCAACATTTTCGTATTCAGAAAATTTTCCGATTGTATTTTCATTAAATTAATTACGTATCTGTACAACGACTGGAGAAACAGACTCCGAGACTCTTTCTAATAGATTCTGGTACTCGAAATCATCGCATTTTGTTTATAGTTATCGATTATTATCTGGTTATGCAAAAAAAGTTAAAGAAGAGGTGTTCTAAAATGAAGTGTAACCAAAACTTTTTTCTATGATGACGTTGTTAATATATCGTATGCAATATATCGTGTCTTCAAGATAATATGTATTCGTATAATGGCATTAGAAAAATGTAAATGATACTTAACATTTATTTATAAAGTAATATTCAAAAATCGTCTCAACAATTTTCTCGATTATTGTAAAATTCTATCGTTAATTAAAATAACATTTCAAAATCTCAGATGTCATACGTTTTTTCTTGATACTCAGCGAAAATTAAATGATAAATATAGTATGTACAATTAACAGACTTTGTATGGTAATACCGTCTGTACCTCTCAAAAATATTTCGACAAAAATTTTCGTCTTTCATGTATTACATCGGTAATTGCTGGTATTTATGATTGGACATTTTTAACCGCGTGATAAAATTAAAATACCTCCATGTAGAATATAAGGATTTAAGTCGGTAGATTTTGCAATAACAAGGAAACATATCGAACCGGGGCATTCCGATTTTAATGAAACTTATGTGCAAGATACATGGTTCTCAAGATAATATTTGACACGTATTTTTTATATCGGCTTTCGTTCACATCTATCTTCCACATAAGTTTCATGAAAATCGGAGCGTCTCGAGTCGATATGTATTGCCTAGGAAGAAATGTACATCATTAGTTACAGCAACAAGTGTCCCAAGGTATAAAATTTGTATTAAATATTTTAAGGAATGATTGAGCGATTCTCGCAAGAAGTGAAATGTTTAATATTTACAATACACACTGGAGTTCGTCAGAAAATCCACACAGTATTTTGCAAACATATTTTCGACGAAGACTGAAAACAAATTGGAGTATTAATGACAATATTATCAGACATACGATATTTTTAAATTATTCTGTTCTATTTAATTGTTAGAGAAAATAAAAACCAAATATCTTATATTAATGACGGATTATTGTAAAATATATTATAAAATCTTACAGAAAAAGAACAAAATTTGACATGGTTAATTTGAGTTTAACAAAATTTAATGAACGAGTAGTTTGGTTAATTGTTACTAATGTATTAATTCTGCCGAAGGTGACAGTTTTATAAGATGGATTTTCCAATTATACCTGGAATTCTGCTTTTACTCAATTTCTATACACTAAAAACGTGCCATATTATTCGCAGATCTATTCACATATCGCAAAATAATATTACTGGGCATTGTTAACAATAAGTATATTTATCAACAGTCATTTTGAAAGTGTTAAAAATCAGTTGAAATATAAATCTGGACAAATCATTCTTTTTTATCTTAAAACTTTTTAAATATATTTACATTTCCATATTCAAAAAAATACGGTCAAATATATCAAAAATCAATTAATAATTATTTGAGAATTCTAATTCAATCAACTTATGGTAATGTCAAAGTCAATAAACAACTTCTTTAAAAACTGAAAAAAAAAATTCGCCTAAATGTATATGTAAAAGAAAAAAGTAAGATTAAGAAGAAACTATTAAAGATCATACTTAATAAGAAAACTTAAATGAGTTGAACACAATTGCATCCATAATTTACATGTTGAAAACAACAAATTTTATAGATATAGACACTACAGAAATAAAATGTACAATAATTAGAGACGTTTGTCCTGTTAGGATACTAAAAGAAATGCATGAATATTAATCGCGAGAGAATGATGTTCTAACAGATATTTATTTTACGAATATTTAATAAGCCCGTACTGCATATTAGATTATAAATTGTATACATGTATAGACAAAACGTCATGACTGATACTTTGTCATGGCTACTGGGATCCTTTTAAAATGACTGACACGAATTAACCGATATTAGCTTATTTAGATTATGAACGACAACGGTTTTAGCTCACGTATTCTTTCCATAAAGTTTTGATATTTGCGAGTTAACGAGGCAACATGTTCCAATATTCTGTTACTGTATACATATATGTCCACTATAGTATAAATATGCTACATTTCAATATTTCAATATACAGGGTATCCCAAAAGTGTTGAAGGAGCCGGAAATGGGAGGTAGGTGGGGTCATTCTGAACAACTTTTTTATTTGCAAAAATGTCGTATGGGGCTTCATTTTTAAATTATTAACGAAAAACACCGACCAATCAGAACGCGAGAATCGCGCGCCACGCGCTTCGATCGCGGCCACGGCCAATTATAACTCGGGCCTACACTTCTGCCTCCGAGCGCGTGCGATTCTCGCGCTCTGATTGGTCGGTGTTTTTCGTTAATAATTTAAAAATGAAGCCCCATACGACATTTTTGCAAATGAAAAAGTTGTTCAGAATGACCCCACTTACCTCTCATTTCCGGCTCCTTCAACACTTTTGGGACACCCTGTAATATCATATATTCACTACATTCAGTATATAGTGATACAGGATTCACAATATACAAAATATATGAAAAATATTTTTTAAAGAAGTAAGAAATAAATTGATGGTATAGTTCAGTGGAAGGGAACCATTTTATGTAGATATACCAAAAATACAGAAGTGATGCTAATCGAGTTGATAACATGTCACGCAGTGTTATAAATGGATAGACAATTTTTCTATACGATGTTTAAAAATGAATATAAAATTTAAATAAGTTTGAACTGATAAATTGACATGCACGCAGACGTATACATTTTAATAAAACTTTTGCTTGTATGTATAATCTATTATCTTCAATAGTACACGCGGAAGTAAATTTATCGGTCTGTTAGCGAAGACATTCCTCTGGCCAATTAAAGAGACATACACCACCTAACACGAGATAAAATTTCATTTTTTCTGAAACAATTAAGACATTGTTGCATAAACTTCAACCATATAGAATGATAGCACTTCTAATTCATTAATGTGTCAACAAAATTTTCGTATGTGTCACTTTTGTGACAAATATGGTAAACATGCGTGCTGTAGATTCGCATCTACTGATATAATGAACACATGTATACAATTAAGCTATTAATGTTTAACGCTCTAGTGGGTTTTGATCATTTTTGTTGGGTTGACAACTAAGTTACCGTCATTTCTTTTAAATCTTGTAAAACTTAATTTTTCAATACAAATTAACAAATAATTAATCATTAATGTATTCTCCCTTGTTGTTTGTAAGTTCTTACTAACGTTCAACAAGATTTTCAATATCTCGTTGGTAAAAATCACTCGGCTTCGACTCGAAAAATTGAGTTGGTTTAACCGTTTTTTATTCAACTCAATTGGACGATCAGAATGAGGTGTGTCTTTAAGACCAACATTTCCATTTTTGCACTTTGCATACCAATCACAAGAGGTCCTCTCAGCTGTAGCATCCTCTCCATACACGACACAAATGTCGCGAACCGAGTTTGCAGCCTTAGAAATTAAATTAACAGCGAAAGTATGGAAATGTCGAAAATGGATCTTTCTCAACTTGACATTACATTTTAATGGTCTGAAAATTAACAGAGATCAATATAAAATATTTCGAAAAAGAAAACAAAACATAGATTCCGAAAGACCAAAACATCCTCTTTCGAATGACTTAAAAAATTGTGCTAAAAACATTTATTAATAATATGCCGAATGTTAAAATTTAAAAAAATCGGAGCGAATTTAATTGCTAACCTAATATCAATTAATATATTCTGGCATTCATATGACATGAAAAATAATGAAAATCGATGTTATAAATAATTATAAAATTATAGACGTTATTCTAATTTTTTCTTTGCAAGGTTTCTCTTAATCACTTCACAATATAAAAGTTCTAAAGTAAGAACTAACAAATGTCTTCTATAATATCTTTTAACCGCTTAAGCGACTTGAGCTCGATGTTTTGTGCAGCAGAATCGTCTACACTCATAATTTTTAAAATAACTTTAAATATATCAGCAAAAATTGGTGCGTCTTTGGGGTCTTTAATACTTTGATCGCTGCTTAAACCTGTTTAAGGTTAAAAGTTCAAAGATTTTTGTCGTGTAAAAAGCCACTGAATAGATGTTATGGTAAAAGCACAAAAAATTCCCAAAGTTGAAAATTTGCAATTTTATTAAACATTAATTTTCTCAAAACCTGTACGATCTCGAGAAACAAGGATTGCAGATTCGTATTTGGCTCATAAAAATTTATGAGAATTTTGTAGTGGCGATTATGAAATAAAAAAAAAGTCTAAATTTGTTGTACAGTGTAATCAGTAGCACCGCTTCTTTGACTTAACGGGCGTTTTACAAATACCTCAATTCAAAACCGTAATTGAATAGAGTAGTTTCTATAGCAAAATTAATTTCGATATTTTTAATATACTGTGAATTAAATGTAAGTAGAAATCGCAACATGTGATATATTGATTAGGGTGTATTATTATATTATCCGACTGATTGTTCTGTTAACAAAAAATTTTTGTTAACCATTTTACCGATGTAGCATACGTTATACGTTGTATCATTTTTAGTTTCGTACTTCGGTTTTCGGTACAATTTTTAACGATTTGTGCATAAGCGAGAATTGCTTAATAGTTACTTTTTTTAATCAATTTTGAAAAAGATTTCACTTTATATTTAACAAACTATGTGTTTAACAAATAGTACAATCAAATTGAACAAATTAAAATACTGTTTGGAAAAATAATCAATCTTAAATAATGCTACACCACAGTACGAATGATGATGCAAATATGTACATACATATGTATGCACTAGGTCTGTTCAAAAAATAACCGAACTTTATTTTTCTAATTTTTTTTATTTGATATATAACTTATTGGTCTTTGTCCCCTTCAAAATACTCCCCTCCTCTATCTACACACTTATTCCAGCGGTGCTTCCACTTTACCATGCAGTCCTGGTAAGCTTCTATAGGAACATCCTTCAATGCCAATGACGAATTGTGTTTAATGTCTTCGACTGAGTCGAAACGCCGTCCTTTCAGCGCTGATTTTAATTTTGGGAATAAGAAGAAATCGCAGGGAGCAAGGTCTGGGGAGTAGGGAGGCTGGGGGAGGACAGTCATCTGATTTTTTGCACAAAACTGGCGAATTAACGAGGCTGAGTGGGCAGGCGCATTGTCATGGCGAAGAAACCATGTGTTGTCTCGCCACAACTGTGGTCTCTTTTTGCGAATTTTTTCACGCAACCTTTTCAAAACACTTTCGTAGTACTGGCGATTAATTGGCACTGATTTCCTCAATGCAAGTGTTATCGGTTGCGGTCAAAGGCCTTCCTGGTCGAGGGTCATCTTCAATTGATTGACGACCATTTTTGAATCTGATAAACCATTCATAACACTGTATACGACAAAAAGCATCACCTCCATAAGCTTGCTTCAAAAGTCTAAACGTTTCAGTGAATGTTTTCTCCAGTTTCACACAAAATTTCACGTTGCACCGTTGCTCCCGTGAATCACACATTGCGAAAATCGCAGCGCACACTGAAACACCTTGCACTCAAATTACAATAACTCGGAAACTAAACGCGATATAAAGGATTTGTAAAAAGCATGTAACGCAGAAGGTTATGGCAACTGAACTGCTGTAATCCACTCGTCGCTATGACGATCCATTGCCGCGTAATTAAAAATGTTCGGTTATTTTTTGAACTGACCTCGTATGTACGTCAATGTACTGAGAGTACGTTCGAGTGGTACATACAATTTTATTCTTTTATTGAATGTTTTAATTCGATCACCGATTTTTATTATTTTTGTTGTTATATGCAGGCCGGAACAAATTATTTAAGAAATAAATTATAAAAATGCATAAGAACCATCACACATCAATGTGGTCACTATTAACGGTAACATGTATTTACTGTATGAAATACCTGCTGATACATGCAGGAGCTGACGAGATTCTAATTAATTTCGCATATAATCCAAGTATAACTACTTCACATATTGATCTATCTTAGCTTTAACATAATCTTACATCAAATAAATATCATGCCAGTCTAACGGACATACTGTTGTTACTTTATTGAGATCTAACCAAACTGTAACTAACCTACTTCTAATCTATCCTAATCTCGATTCAAACAGATCCTGGTATAACATGCGAACAATCAAGTCAAACCAACTGTAATCTATCTTTAACCTAACCCTAGCACACGTAATCTAACAGCGATTTTACCGAACCCTGATCTAAAACAACTTAATCTAAACTTAACTTAATGGTCTGGTATATATCTAAACTTAACTTTTCACTTCTGGGATATTAATAAGGACAGTATTTATATCCCGATGACGTACCGGAAATACATAGAAATTATGTATACTATACTGTAGACGATTTTTGGTTGTAGATATATTTATTCAAACGCTCCTAGAACACGC
This sequence comes from Coelioxys conoideus, assembly GCA_947623535.1. Lineage (NCBI taxonomy): Eukaryota > Metazoa > Arthropoda > Insecta > Hymenoptera > Megachilidae > Coelioxys > Coelioxys conoideus. The sequence continues at coordinate 639,702 of OX392459.1, read as the reverse complement.
TCGTGTCGTTCCGTGGCTTTTGCGGACTGTCGCGCTCTCATCAGGACGTTCGGTAACATGGATCGGATCACGTGGTTTCGGATTTTCGAGAATCTTTCAATACCTAGAAATTCACATTGTACCCGTTATATTTTAAATGTATTTTGTATGTATTTATGTGGTCCATGGTGAATGCCAACCGACATATTTTGCAACTGTGGTGTTTATAGATTTAATTATAATTATTTGTCGGAGGAGTTCGTGTCTCTACAAACTGTATAGCGGAGTGATCTGATTGGTAGTTAAAGGGGTTGTAATCCGGATGAAGTTATTGCCCTTTTTTGTGTACGAGAGATTCATTGACAATCTTAGGTTACACCGAAACTGAAGTATTGTAATTACAATTTTGGACAAGAAACCACTGTAACCACTTTTTTCTCTCTATTTGGGCCTTGCCCTCGAAGAGTATATACATAATATATCCTTAGTCCAGTGGGGGAGGATGACCTTAGTTCTTTTGATTAAGTAACGTGCGTAATGTGTTTTCGGCGTTTGTAACTACTGCTAGAATGATTCGGTAGTGCAAACATTAAATTTTCACAAGATAACGTGCCTGGTTATCCAGCAAAGGTAGTTGGAAACAGCAGTTTTAGTTACAATTTCGTCGATTGTAATTTATGCGTTCTAATCATTGTGTTAGCGAAACACTTTATTCAGTAGATAAAGAAAAGGAGTCATAATAGATACAAAAGAAGCACAAGCATAAATAGTAAATGAATGAGCAATATCGTAAAAAAGTGCACTATACAGGAAGGCACCATAAGACAACTGAACGATGGGCAGCGATCTCTCCCACGCATACATGTATTACCAATATAATACCAACACTTCCCTTTAAGAGTGTATATTATTAGATCGCGTTTTCATTAATATCCTCGAAGTCCCAAGAGCTTCACGCAACGCTGATGTTTCGGAGCCTGTAGACCTTTTGTAAGCACATCTGCGACCATACTCTTAGTAGGTACATGCCCGATTCGCAGCCCCTTACTCTTCACTAGACCTCGAACGAAGTGGTGTCTCACGTCGATGTGTTTCGACTTTCCGTGAAGCACAGGGTTTTCTGCCAACTGTAAGGCTCCCATATTGTCGCTATATACAACGATGTCGACCAGGTCTGCCGAGTTCAGATCCACGAATAATCGCCGTAGACAAATTGCCTCCTTCGCAGCATCTGCGAGTGCCATATACTCCGCTTCGCTTGATGAGAGAGCGACCGTTCGCTGCTTTCTTGACTCCCAACTCAGGGTCCGCCGGACATCATAAATACGTATCCCGTATAAGAGCGTCTGCCCACCACGCAGTTGCCCCAATCAGCGTCCACATACCCTGTTGGTCATTCGTTGCGCTTTTCGAAGACAATTCCGAGCTCTGATGTCCCCTTCAAGTACCTCGATACCCTTTCCGCGGTGACCCAATGTGCCCTGCCAGGGCTTTCGCTGAACTGGCTCAGCGAGCTGACGATATGAGCAATATCTAAGCGAGTGGCAACTGCCATGTACATGAGGGATCCAAGCAACTCCCTGTACGGTACCTTGCCCCGGTCATCGGCGTAATGATCTTCTTCGTTGATCTGCAACTTCGCTCCTGGGTCACTCGGAATCGTGACCGGTTTCGAGTTCGTCATTCCAAATCTTTCCAGGATCGTTTCCAGGTATTTCCACTGCAAAATACTTATCTTACCATTTTTTCTCTCGAATTCCATCCCAAGACGGTACTTGACAGCACCCAAATCCTTGACTTCAAATTTTTCTGACTGCTCCTACCTAAACTAGGACGAAAGTCTTCGGTTGTGTGATACGACAAGGATGTCGTCGACGTACACGGCCACCAGCAGAAGATCTTCCCTTCGCTTGTAGAAGTGCATACATGGATCAGCTGATGTCGGTTTCAGTCCCAACTCTTTTAGCTTTTGGTCCAGTTTCTTGTGCCACTGGCAACCAGCCTGACGCAGTCCATATAATGCTTTTCGGAGTCGGCAGACATTGTTCCCTTGTCGGTACTCTTCTAGTATTATTTACGCTTTCCGACCTGTGGAGTTCTTCACTTCTCGACGGACTATCTCTTCCAGCGCTTCATCCAGTAGTTCTTCCATATATATTTCCTCTTCTACGACTCCGTTCAGGTTCGCTGTTGTAATACCCAATTTGCTGACTTCCATGTTTAATTGAACAGCTAGAGCCATCAAAATATGTATCGTGTTTAGGTGAGCTACCGGAGCAAAGGTATCGTGATAATCCAAACCGGGTCGTTGCGTAAAACTCTTCGCGACCACCCTAGCCTTTCTTTGCTCCAGCGTTCCATGAGGATTGTATTTATTTCTTAGCACAATACGACGTCCTATTGTTTCGGAATTTTCGGGACGAGATACTAGATCCCACGTGTCATTGCGTATCAGACACTTAACCTCTTCAACTATTCAATTTTTCCATTGCTGTGCGTCGGCCCTCTTGATCGCTTCTTTCAACGACACTTCAGCCACACGAGCATCCGGTACAAGAAGATCACTTTCGGAAGAATTCTGCTCACCTGCTAGATGATAGACTTTTCTTGGCCTTCCTCGGTATCCAGTGCGTGTAATTCGCGGGCGTCTTCGTCCTCTGCTTGTGTGCCCCTGTTCCGAAAACTCCGAAATGACTTCTCCATTTTCGGGCGCTTGACATTCGTTTCGGCCATCCGGTTGATTCAACGGTGGAACAATCATGTATATTTCTGCGGACTTACCTTCTATTGGCATTCCCCTCGCGTCGGTCTGTTCGGCGTCTTCGCTCAGGATTTTCTAGCGACCGTTTCCTGTTTGATTATCAATGAAGTCTTCATGTTTTTCAGAATCGGCGAATTCGGGAAGAAATCTTACGTCACGTGTAATCTCGATATTCCCCGTGGCAAGTATCCATATTCGCTAGGGCTTGGACTCCTCCGAATATCCTACGAAATACCCTTCCATGGACCGTGAGTTAAATCAACCATTGTTCGGCCGTGTATCGAGAGTGAGGACTTTTCTTCCAAACGTTCTGAAATGCTTCACGTCGGGGATTACTCCAATCCATTTCTCGTAAGATATTCGCCCATGCAGACTTCGCGTGGGACAACGATTTAGCACGTAGTTCGCTGCATTTATGGCCTCGCCCCAAAATGATGCAGGCAAACCCGATTGCAGAAGAAAGCACCGACCCATCTCGACCAGAGTCCTGTTTCTTCGCTCGGGGACTCCGTTTTGTTGTGGAGTATAGGAGACGGTGAGATGACACACGATGCCAGCTCGCTTGAAGAATTCGTCGAACCTATAATTCATTGTAATTAATAATTATATTCCTTACCGTTGTCGGTCTGTAGGCACTTTATTTTCTTTCCAGTCTGAGTTTCAGCGTAATCTTTTTACTCTTGGAAAGCCTGGAATACGTCACACTTCTGTTTGAGGAAACGCACCACGCACCATCTGGAACAATCGTCTATGTATAAATACGGTAAAATATCTAGCCCTCCATTCAATCGTGTCTTCATCGGGCCACATACATCCAAACGATCTGGAGCGGATCCGTAGTAGCAGCATCGCGTAGACTTTGGAAACGAAGCCCTGACCAATTTCCCGCGAACACGCGTCTTCCATACTGGCAGCGTCTCTTTCGCTCCGTAACTCACACCTCTGACAGCTCCGATTTTTACCATATGTTTCACTTCCCGTTCATTAAGGTGCCCGAACTTTTCGTGCCATGCCATTAATTTGGAAGCATTTATCTCGGAAACAGTTTTGCATTCTATGGGTCCTTTTTCATTCACATAATATAATTCGCCAATTCGGACGGCAATTAATTTTATTTCCCCACGAACAGAGATGGAGCCATCCACGATACATGCTCCATTTTTGTCGAATATCACTTGATAACCCTTGTCAGTGATTTGACCAACAGACGCCAATTACGTCCTCAAGTCCGGAACGTGTAAAGTTTTTGTAACGTTAACGAGGTTTTCTTCAGCGTTCACGTCCGCGGCAACCTTCACTTTACCATCACCCAAAATTTTCGTTGACGCACTGTTCGCTGGATTTAATGTTCCTCGTGTTAATGCACTATAGTTTTCGAATGCGTTTACATCTTGACACAAATGAGTGGAGCAACTACCGTCAAGACACCATCTTGCATCTTCGGAGTTATTTGTCAATTTACATGCTACATTCGAACCCTTTACGTTCGTTGATGCGAAGAAATTCGCCGCACTTATCCTTTTAGCGGTTTGTTGTGCGCCTTCTTTTCGTAACGGACGGTTCGCGTATTTATGACTCTTCTTTTTGCACTTGTGACACATATATTTATAGTTTGATGCGTTCGATTGCGTGCTTTCGGGTTTCACTTCACTTCGCGAGCATTGTTTATGGTAGTCCCGATTGAATCTTTTGGCGATCATGGCATTATTCGCGTTTGTTTTTTCTTATCGAGTTTGGTACTCCGTTACGATCTTCACCTTTAATTCTTCAGGCGGCGGTAACGCATCACGTGTTTCGATCACGCACCTAAAATTTTTGAAACTAGTGCGGTAGGCTGCAGTATCGACAGCAGATTCGATTTTATTTCCTTCCCCATATCGGGTAATTTATCGATCGTGGTAAAAAATCTGTTGGAATGTTCATGTTGGAGGTCCCAACTATGTATTTGCACCCTTTTCTCTTTACCATGCCATTTCCTTTTTCGTATCCTTAAACTTCGGCCGTTTCCCTGTCACCAGCCCTAGACCGTCCAGGTATTCCTAACTCCCACTCCCCGAAATCCATTTTCCCTCCCTTCTTTACCTCACCCCTGTTCTTTTCCTCCACCCTCGTACAAACATCTTTTTAACCAATAGTCTTTCTGTAATAAGTTTGCTCGTAAGTCACTTTCATTTCGTAAATCAGATTCCATCTAGTACTCTTCCGAGCTGGTTCAAATAGTTATTTTATATATCTTACGTTAGGAGCTAGACTAGGATTAAGTTATGATACAATAAATTAACTTGTACAAGAGTTAATCATTCTTATTCCGAATCCGGTTTCCCAACATTCATGTAGATCGTCACTTTCCTGCATTCTATGGATAATTAGTTGTTTGTACAGTGCTGCCGTTCTCGCCGGACTTCACGATTCATAAATCGATTCGAGTTTCAGCCATGTCTCGTTCGATGTTTTACAATTACGAATCGCGCTGATTTCAGACGAATCAACCATCATGATTAACATGGACATCGCTTTTTCGTCCTCCTCAGTCGTCATGCTTGGACTGTTTCGGCGTTCGTTGCGTCTAATTTAGGTTTCACGCATTTGCCGCATACATATTTCCGCAGTCCTTGAATTTTCAAGAAAGCCTTCGTTTTTATCTTCCAAGAGTTTTCGCGATTTAGCGCCTCCAACTTCAGCCTATTCACGTTCATATTGAATCTCGAGCGTTGATCTTCTTAACCACAATTTTTGCACTTGCACTTTCTTTTAGCCTATTTTCTTTATAGTACCCGAGCCCATGGTGTAAAAACTATTATTAACATATTACATCATACTATGTTTATATAATACATAGCTACATATAAGATATTTCAGCATTTACGGTTCTATTTCGATTCTTACCTTGATTTCAGTGATTTCTTCGTGTTTTATTAGACGCGTGGTGTCGTAGGTAGGTGTAATATTAATGAACGCTTGGTAACTCCGTTCTTCACCAAAATTTAAAAGTCCGCAAGCGTGTATGTAAATGCGAAGTTGACCTTCTTGAAGACTAAAACTCACCGACTCCACGCTAGTTACTCCTCCTCCCCGAAAACTCATTGCGAAAAAGGATATAAATACGGATAGAGAGAGAAAATCGAGAAAGTAAGAAGGAATGCAGGCGAGCGTTGAGAAATTCGGAGAGAGTGAGGCACAGCGGAAAAGAGTCATAAAAAGAAGTGAAGAGGTTCGCAAGGGCCTAAGAGTTGACATTAAGCAGGCCCGGGGAGACCCTGTGGAAAACCTGAAGAATTAGAAAACATAAATCTAGAGAGGATAGAATTATGTATGAACGTATTTATTTTGCACTGATGCGGTTCTGAATTATTTCGAGAAATACAGTTTCCTCCAGGCCCGCCGTGTTTTAAGATAAAAGGTAATAATTTGTCTTACAAATTGTCCCTTCGCGTTTCGTTTTCTTTCACATTTGCCAAGTCATCAAGAAAATAAAAACTTCCAGTTCCATGATCACGAAGAATATAGAAAGTATATGATACTATTTAATTTTTATTTCCGATTAATAAATATTACAAACGTTTCTACTTCGGTGTTTTATAACACATTGTTTGAAGAACAATTTGAGACACAAGATCAAAATTATGAAAGCTTAGGAGAAACAGCCATTTTAAATCCAGTCTTGATTATTTCCAAGGTAAACCACAATATTTCCTGCCACTATACGCTAACATTACGAACATTGTTGTCTCTCAACCATATTCAGCCATCTTGAATGAAGTCGAATAAAATAATCTAAAATCAAAAAATGTAAGCTTAAATTGGCTTATAATTTAAAAAAATTTTACGAGTATTAAAAAAGTTATGGTATATTAACCGATCTTACAAGAAGTGAATCAGGACAAATGCAGAAGGGTGTCTCTTTAAGAGTATTCTTAATACCCTCTTGTATTTACCGCAAGGGCTAGAAAGTTGGTAATTGGCCACTTATATTTCTTAAAACAAATCATTTTATTTATTAATAATGCAGCCAGTTGTAATATTCATCGTTTCTGTGACTATGGAAACCCGTTATTTAAAGAAAGGATACATATTAAAGAGTAATTTTAGTTAGAATTTAACATTGCTTTTTCGGAACTATAAAAAGTATCACAATTTCAAACAATATAAAACTAAAAGTAAATATTTTTTATTCTTCATATAATTTTTATTCAAATGTGTTACTTTGTAAAATATTATTTTATTTTTTACTCCTACTGTCGTAATTAAACTACTTCTTCCATCGTGTCAACAGTGTATCATAGGCTTAAAAGGAGTGTCATTTATAGTCTCACAGTTTCTACATAGATGATGCCATTCTTTCAACTTAAAAGATTCATCTACCTACAATTTTTCAGAAGGATATTATGAACAATTTCGAAATGCATTAAAAAGTACAATGTCATTTTATTTATAAAAATAAGCAAGAACAACAATTAAGAAAATGTATTTATTGAACTGGACTAATTAAGTGCACTGAAAAATAGAAACTAGTTTTTATTCTATTTATGTTTACGGAAATACGCAACATTAGTTAAAAAAACTTATTTGCTTGCCAAGTAATATATTAAATACATTGCATGCTTTTCGAAACCAGCGCGATCTTAGAAATATCTGAATGAAAATTGTTCCCGTTTATGATTTGATTATGGTACGACGAAATTAATTCAGTTATTTAATAAGTAGCTTTACTAATAAGTGAACTTATATCTACCTTTTCAAAGTACCAATAATATTTTTCACAAAAACGATAAGTAATTGATTATATGTGAAAATTGCAAGATCGCCTCATAGCATTATTTGTCTTGTATTTTTACGCAGAAGAAGAACGTAATATTATTATTTACAATATTATGCTACATAAAAATGAAGTAAACTTGTATTCTTGATCAGCAGCATACATATAGTATGTACTATGTACAAATACAGGTACATATATATCAAATTACTGTGTCAATAAGTGGAATAATTTGTAATGTCTATTTTTAATGTAAGTTAAAATAGAATGAATTGTTAGTATAAATATTTAATTGAAAAGGTAAATATTATGTACTTATATAAAACTTTATACATATATTTTTACATGTATATGCTATTATCTGCAACTTATTTGCATTACAAAATATTTTATGATTGTTTTTTACTATGAGCGACTTATCGAATTAATTTTTATATTAATTTCGTAGTTATAATTAATGCATTAATACATTGCTACATCGTTTAACTAGTACGTACAGTAGGCGGTAAAATCAAAATTTAATATTCCTGCTGTTAGACATTAACCAATCTGCATTTGTTGTACAATACGTCATGGATACAATACAGTACTTTTGGAATAATATTATATTATAACATCTGAAAATGCAAATTACTTTCTTTTATTACTGATATACCGTTATAAACATGAAACAGTTGTGCAGCCAAATATGACTATGATTTATTGTGTAAAACGTTAAATTTGTGATATATCATTGTAGTTAAAAACATTGAATGTATTTAACAATGCAAATCTACTGAAACCGTTTGAACTGTTTAAGATTGCTAGAGGTGGACTGGTTGAAGAATATGTGGCGACCGGATTCCTTCTTCAAGAATGCGAAATCAGTGACTTTTCAAACGATGACTATACCGAATCACTATTTGTGGCTGTACAAAGACAAAACTATTCTATACATGGTCAAGTAAGAAACTTTTTACTTAACAAACACGTATAACAATTCTGCATTCTCATTAGATTTTTAATTTTTCCTCGTTTCGTAAATTCCGACGTTTTATTTCGTATATACCTTATTTGTTCAATTAACAGTTAATTATGTTCCAAGTAAATATATTTCTATACCATTGTGTAAGTATTAATGTAAGTGTCAATGTTTTGCAAAAATGAATTAAATACAGTTTCGTGTTTGTGAATAATTAAATATTTATATATTCTATATCAAAAGTAAACGTTTCAAATACTATCTACAAATGACTCTACTGATATTTTTATTGTTAAAAGTTTAAAAAAAAAAGAATCTCTGCAAAACATTAGAATCATATAATTGTTAGTAATTCAGTATCTTTAATTCTGTCTTTCCGTAATAAAAACGAAATCAACAGAAATAGCAGAAACTTATATGTATATTTAAATTAATATAAACATGAATTTCTTAATATTAGGTGTACAAATAAGTTTCCGCGGTTTGACAAAATATGGCACTACCAGAAGGTCATATTGAAATTGTCAGATATGAAACGTAATATCGAAAGGTTCGTCATCTGGCAACACCATAACTTTGAAGTATTAGTCGTTCCGCATCAGCATCACTTAATTTTTTTCGTACAAAGATGTCAAGTTTTGTGCCGAATAAGCATAATTTGCGGGAACTTTTAATTTGCTTCTTTAATTTAAAAAAATCTGCAGCTGAGGCGCATCGATTGCTTCTAAAAGCATGTACTGAGGTTGCTTTAAGAGAGAGAATTTGTCAGGAGGGGTTTCAAAAATTTATGAACGGTGAATTTGACGTGGAGGACAAAGAACGCAGTGGAAGGCCTAAAGTGTACGAAGACATGGAATCGGCAGTATTATTGGCGGAAGATTCGTCCCAAACGCAAAAAGAAGCTGCACTTACATTACAAGTGACTCAACAAGCAATCTCACATCGTTTAAAATCGTTGGGAATGATTCAAATACAAGGAAATTGGGTTTCATATGAACTTAAGCTGGGAGACGTTGAACGTCGATTATGCATGAGTTAAATGCTGCTTGCCAGGCATGAAGAAAAGACTTTTGTGCATCGTATAGTCACTGGTGACGAAAAATGTATCCACTACGATAATCCAAAGAAGAGAAAGTCATGGGGTAAGCCTGCCAAACCACCAAGATCGACAGCCAAGCCGAATATTCATGGAAAAGACTCATGCTGTGTATTTGGTGGAATCACCTTGGTGTCGTGCATTATAAGTTGCTCAAACCGAACGAAACCATTACTGGAGCTCTCTACCGAACACAAATAATGAGATTGAGTCGGGCACTCAAGGAAAAACGCGCCCATTACTACCCCAGACACCGCAAAATTATTCTCCAACACAATAATGCACGTCCGCATGTTGCAAGTGGGAAGTTCTACACCACCCGTTGTGTTCACCAGACTTAAATCATTCTGATTATCACCTGTCCGAGTCGATAGCACATGATATGTCTGGCCAGAGCTTTACATTATATGAAGGTACCAAAAATTGTATAGATTTGTGGATAGCGTAAAAAGACGAAGAGTTCTTTTGTTATGGTATTCGAATGCTACCAGAAAGATGAGGAAAAGTGGTGGCAAGTGATGGGACATACTTTCAATGAAACGTAATGTACCGTTCCTTCACAATAAATTCCTAATTTTTTATAAGAAACCGCGGAAACTTATTTGTACTCCTAATACATTTTCAAGTGTCAATATACCAAAATCATAAATACTGACGTCGGTACATCTTGCACCAAACCGCGGGTTTATATCTTGAAATTTTTATATTTAAGAATCGAACATAGTGGTTTACAAGTTCAATGTATATTTATTTTTTGCTCATAACGAATCTGTAATCAATAAATTCGTTATTAACCTATCCTATTAAACAAAATATTATGTCACTATGTTTCAGATTGACACTGAAACTCTCTTGCGCCATGAATTTCTTGATTTATCCTCACGATACGCAGGAGTGCAAACTACAAATGGAAAGCCGTGAGTAAAACAATACGTCCAAACAGATATCAAATTTCCAAATATCACTGTGCATTTAATAAAAGAAACTTAGCCAGCATATTTGTTTTTCACCTGCAAATCCATTAATGTGTTATTAGTACAGTAGTCTGCATTAAACGTGGCAGATAAAATATTGCCGCACATACTGTATAATCAAATATGTTCTGGTTAAAAGAGGGAACAGAGAAGTGACATGAGAAAGACATTTTTATTTGGAATAGAATATAAAACTAATCAGAACACTGTTTAACTTCCAATTCATATTATTAGATGACTCAACTATGTGACTATAGCTTACGAGTAATATAATTATATCGTTTTTATATTTATATGTTTTTCCGTTTATCTTTTTACAAAATTTTATTTTCTTCTTTGAAATAGTTTTTGTTGAAACGAACATCAATATACACACTGACAATAATATGTATAATAAAGTACGATGCTATTAATGTACCAATCATGTTGATTTCTTTAATTATTATTTCTTCGGGTATAAAATTAAAATATTATTAATTCGTATGTGCATTAATACTATGCTACTATTGAAATATTCAGACCGAAATTTACATAAAAATTACATAGAAAATTTACAGGAAAGTGAAACATAATTTTCTAATTACTCAAAAGTAATGCACAGATGCAATAGTAATTTGTAATTTGTTGTCATGTTATAAAAGTATATTATTCAATTATAAAAGTAAATAAAAGTAAACTTTGTCATCTTACAGATTTCTGCCCAGTTGAACATGTCTATAGCCCATTTTTTAGGTAGATAACTACTTGTTCAGGAAATATTCATAATTAAAATTATGTTGGAGTGCGGATTCTTTTATTACCTAACGTATTTACAATGTTGTTCTTAATTCGAGACCTTAACTGAAAAAGAAATAATGTTCGTTCGGTGAATGCAGTATCCGATCTAACGGTACGTTGGTATAGAAGAAAAAACATTAACTTAGGAAAAGAAACTGTTGGTTGTTGTTTAGGATAAGGGCGTGGGAGTTGCAGGGGTCACTAGTTACTTTTTAGGTAGAGTGGTGGTTTCAGGAGTAGTGCTAATTTGGGAAGTAGAGGGGTAAATTATTTTAGAGATCCTTGGAAAGGTCTGAGCGCGATGGAAATTATCAAGAAAGGCATGTTGGGTGACATAAACCAGAATGAGAAAGTTCGAAATTAGTGGGCAATAGAGTTAGGAAAAAGAAAAAGGGTCGGCATGGAAAAAAGGAACAACATGTGCGTTGCGATTTCCAACAATTAATTATTCCGCGCATAAAAAATTCTCCGAATGAACACAGTTATGCATACATACATATACATATACAGGGTGTTTCATTATAATATTTCCACGCGATTATCCCGCAATATATTCATTATTTGAAAAAAATATTTAAACTAAACATGTTTTGTCTGGAGGGGGATATTCAATGGTGTACACTGTTTTTTTTTCAGGAGTAGAGACACTTCCGTGATTTGAAGATGACCTTTGCTTTTTTTAATGGAAACGTACTTTTTAGACAGATAGCTTATCTCAGGACGAATCCATTGATCTCCGTTATATTGACCTTGAAATGTCATGTAATACTTATGGTTAAATACTTAACTACAAATTTAATTTCGGATCAAATCATAAATATCCTACTTCGTTGTAATACTTAATTACATTGGACGCTATTTGATATATTGGACAATCATCAAATTACTGAAGATAGATACTAGAACTATCAGTATTCGTAGTATAAACGTTATAATGCGTTTATTGTAACGTGTAATTATTTTTATTATGCATTATATATGTACATCGACATCTTATGTTGTGACATCGAAAAAGTAGTGTAGAGTATTTTTTTTACATATTCTATTTATTATTTTTCACTACTTTATATTTCTTCTATTGCATCGTATTTAATTATATAACATTTAATATTTATATTATAACGCTCATTTTCATCTGATCGTTTTCGGACATTATAATGACATATACTGAATTTGGCTTACTCACGACTGTTTATAAACCTTTTTTGAGTGAAGTTATTGAGTCATTTGAACAGACCATTAGATTGTTATACATATATTGCTTATTTTTGGGGCTCTGATACATTCCTGACTTACATAAATTATTGAAAAATAGCAATAAACAATTAATATGTATATTTAATATAATTTCGCCAAAATGTACAACTTTTTAACAACTCCGCGATATACAGGATGTTCTGTAACTGGTGGTACAAGCGATGGAGAGTGATCCTATATGAGAAAGTACAGTAAAAGCTCTCCTCGTGTAAGTACTACTTGGTCCGCTCCGCCCGAGGACGAACGTCTCTTCCTGCGCCAATGCGTACGGCATCGCTACGCCCGTGTTCGCCTCGCTCGAGCCAGTTCAAGTGTAACACGATTCTCGCCGCGGTCCCTTTGATGGGAGCTGACAAATCTCCAGTTCCAAATTTAGCAATATAATTTTTTAATATTTATATTTTTTTGACTGCAAACTTTTTTAACATATTCGTGAGGTTCTTCCGATCAAAATAAGACCAAACAAGGTATAATTACGATCACAATTACCTGTGTAACAAGCCATAAAAGTTTCGGACGTTACAATTACGGCAGAGATACAAATAAAACTTTATGGATTGTTACACAGGTAATTATGATCGTAATTATAACGTGTTTGGTATCATTTTAATCAGAAAAACGAGACGAATACGATGGCAAAAGTTTCATTTACGAAAAATCAAAAATAAGAATTTATAATTTTTAATTTAAAGGTCTGAGCTCCGCCTGCCTTTCATCTTTTCCGAACGCTTCAACCTTCTGCCTCTCTGTCTTTTCCACTCGCCGTCCTCTTGCACGTTAAAAACTTTAATCACCCGTTAGGTACGTAATTATTAACGCAATTACATCATGTTTGGTGTCATTTTAATCAGAAAAACCTGACGAATACGATGGTACAAGTTTCATAACAAAATACAAGGAAATAAGAACATTTTAATCTTTGTCTTTGCTTATATTAGTATGTGTCTCACCTATATTCAACCCTCGTCGTTTCGTCGGTCGCGGTCCGTGACGAGGAAGGCACGGCCGTCGAGTATCAAATTTCGCTTCTACGGCTCTCGCCGAGTACACTTTCGATTTCGGTCTGCTGTACACGACAAGAGCTTTTACTGTATGTCGAAAATGTAGAATAAAATACAATTTTTGTGCAAGATTTTGTTTACGAGAGTATTTTTTTTTTATTTTCGCCGGGAACGAGTGCACTTGATGGTATTTTCCTCTACTTTATTTTTATCTATGAAGCCAGATTAAATTAATTACGTTTTCTGAAATAATAATAAGTTTCGAGCAATTAAAGTAAAAGCTTATTGCAATGATTGGTACAGCCAAAAACATAAGTTCCTATTAAAAGAAAAATACAGTTGCATTTTCATGATATGCCGATGCACAAAAGTGCATAAAGTTAGTTACGCATTATATGTACACAGTCTCATACCATTTAACTTTTACTTATAACATCTATTTCCAACTGCTTAGGAGGTACAGTCTGTTCCAGTTGCGAAGAATATTCTGTACAAGCGTTATAATAAAATATAACTGTTACAAATGACGGAAATTTTTCTTAAAATAGAAATTATGAATAACTGTAAAATTAATAAATAAAATGTACATACAAGGTCTGTCAGGAAAGTAATGCAATTTGTTTATTTCCGCCAATTTTCCTTGTTCGAGCGTGTTCGAACTTGGGATAGATGGAAGGGTCTTTTAACATCATTTGTTTACAACCTCGACCTGATCCGCGCTTCGGGGGCGTCAGAATACTTATAAATGTTAACTTATTGTCAATGCCTGTGTCACGACGCGCAATGAAGGAAACGGTCGAACAACGTTATGCGATTAAATTCTGTGCTAAATTGAATAAAAGTCTCGCCGACACCTACTAAATGGTTAAAGAAGCATACAGCTCCCTGCCATACCGCTCTGCGCGTCCAAGAATTCTTACATTAGCCAAGTACAACTTGGTAACGTTACCACAACCCCTTTACAGTTCTAATATGGCTCAAGCAGATTTCTTCATGTTCCTGAGAATTAAAGCTGATCACAAAGGAAACCATTTTAGAACCGTAGAAGTGATTCAGTCCACCGTGACGAAGTCATTAAACGAGGAATCCATCAACGCTTTCCAGGATGCGTACCAAGCATGGAAAAGTCGCTGGCAAAAGTGTGTTGATGCCCAAGGGGAGTACTTTGAGGAATTTTAAAGGATTGTACCAATAATACAAATAAATTTTTATTTACGTACTTAATTGCATTACTTTCCGGACAGACCCTGTTACAAGACAGGGTGTCTCGTAACCCGCGTAGGAACCGGAAAGAGGTTGTAGGGGAGGTGACTCTAAGTAACTTTTTCCTTCGCAAAAATGGGGCCTAGACTCTCATTTTCGAATTATTAAGGAAAAACACCGACCAACCAGAGCGCGAGAATAGCCCGTGCTGAAACGCGAGAGCGATGCTATACGACCGACCGCAGACGCGAACAAACAAGTTAGTATCATGCTATGTTAAATTAAAATTAAATCACATAACGAATAAACAAATTCGGACCAGTTGTACTTTAAATTTCAAAGAGAGTGTAAAAATAGTAAAATAAAACTCACCTATTTATTTGAAAATAATCGTGCTTCTGTACAAATGGTTCTTCATTACTGGATTGTTTAACCGATCCTGATCTTTCGTAAAAATAGTATGCACCCCAAACAGCTGATGTTACAGTTAGGTCAGTGAACTAACTTTACTTCACTGTCACTTTTCGTCGCCATTATTCACTGTAATATTTTGTTGTCACTTTTCACTAATTACCTAAAAGTTACTTAGAATCATCTCCTCTACAACCCCTTTTCGGGTCCTACGCGAGTTGCGAGACACCCTGTAGAATAAATACCAGCAAATTTTTAGTACCACAGTATAAGATGTTAATATATAATAAAAATTTATGATAAACATCAATTAAATATTATAATAAATAAAGTATAATTAAAACAAAGTATTTAATAGTATCAACAGTTTCAGGAATTTGAAATGATGTCTTGAGTAAGTAATATGTAGTTTACGGTAAATGGAATGAAGAATAATTCTGTTATTATAACATAAGATGTTAATGTATGTAACGAATAATATAATTTAAATACAAGTTAGTTGAACGATGCTTCGATATAATTAATTATTAAACAGAAAATGGGCCATGTAGGATTTGGACTTAAAATCTTATAATTTTTAGACAAATATCAACTGCGGAACGTACTGTCTATACACACGAGTATGATATTCTTTCAAATAAAAAAGTAACTCACTTCAAGTGTTAAAATCTTCTGAACAATTAGTCGGCTGCGTTCAAAATGGGGCAAGTTCAGTTTGATAAATTCTATAAAATGAATAAGGTTCTTGAGGAAGGAAGTGCAACACATGGAAAGTTCGCCCTATTAATTAATAATTTATTACACAATAAACAAAAGGAGTCACAAACGGGTCATTCCACTCCCGTATGATCATCATTCCAAGTGATGATGATGGATATAAAAAAATGTGTCATACTCTTCGAGGTATGAATAGGGTCATTGTTGCATTACTTTAAAGAGAGATGCATCAATTTATACATATTATTATCGACACAAGACTTCGAAGACCCCTTGTACAAATCCAGGTTCAGAATTTCTATTTTTGTACGGCAATAGCCAAAGAAATCCGAACCGACCCGTACCAGCAATAAGTTTATGAAACCATTGACCATCTTTCTTTAGAAAAAATATCTTCGCGACGACGACCCAAGTTTATTATTTTGGGTTCAACATGCTAATCTTTGATTCCGTTAATTTCAACCTTCGTACTCAGAGTCAGAGCGTTTCTCCAGCTTATTACCTGCTACGGGTTTTCTCCCCAAAACACGCGGGCATCCGTTACACGTCACCCCCCCCTTGGTCGTTGCCACCTCCAGGGATGACCAGCACCACTACGAGGGCGGCAACTTCTAAAAAGTCATGGCCAATCATAGCCCTCACCCCCTTCCAAATCATCAAATCGAAGGTGACGTCAACGGTGATTTTTGCGACAAACGGAGAATACGTTAACAACACGAGTAGAACACGATCAGAATACATTATAACACGAAGTAGAACACGAATAGAACACGTTACAACACGAATTAGAATATTTTAAAACATGAACGCAAACACTTAAAACACGAATCGAGTATTGTACGGCAACATGAACACTTACAACTATCGAAGAAAAACTCTTGCATCAATATCGCGATCGAACACTACAAATCATGTGCATTTCAATCAGATTCAGGCTCATTAAATTGTGGCTGGGTCAGAACTAGCGTAGGGTTGCCGAATCCGCCCAGTTCACGCAATAGTCATTTAGTCGAGTACCAGGTCTTCCTGTATTGCTTTGGGACCAGTGGTATGAAACAGCCGATCATGAACGCGGACGATACAACTCGCTTACCTGAAACGGAGCCACGTCGCGTCATTTTCTAGCTTATTGTGACGTCAATTTTCGAGGCTCCACTGTTCAGGAGGGCTCATTTTAAAGGGAAAGCTTCAGGGAATATGACATATTTTTCTTAAATTTTAATCAGGTATGACTTTTATTGAAAAACGTAAAAAAACAATTTGTTTCAATTTTGTCATATTATATAACAAATTGGTGAAGTCAGAAAAAATATTCTATAGTAGCCCAATCCTTTATGAATAAAACAAAGAAAAATTTTGCTCCATCGGACGAGTAGTTTCTGAGAAAAAAATTGGTAAGTGATGTCTATTTTCGCAAAAATATGCAAAAACTGCAAATTTTGAAGACTTCTTTCGCTTATGTTCCCGTCATATTTACTGTAACTAGGTTAAAAATTTAACCAATAACACTGTATACCAAATTTTGACTTTTTTTTATTCCACAATTGCCACTAAAAAATTATTATAGATTTTTACGAGCTGAATACTAATCTGAAATTCGTTTTTCTCCAGGACGTACAGTTTTTGAGAGAATTAATGTTTAAAAAATTGCAAATTTTCAACTTTGGGAATTTTTTGTGCTTTTACCATAGCAGCTATTTACTGACTTTTACACGAGAAAAGTCTGTGAACTTTCGCGAATAAAACGATATAAATTGTTCTTATAATTATTATTTTAAACATTTAAATATGCTTAAAGAGTGATCAAAGTAAGAAAGACCCCAAAAACACACCAATTTTTGCTAATGTTTTTAAATTTATTTAAAACACTATGGATCTAGGAGAAAATGTAACCATTGTACGTGATAGGGCAAACATTTCTGCTGCAGAAAACATCCAGCGAAGTTGCAAAATCATCTTCGTTTTCATTTTATAAAAAAAATAGTTCGGTAAAATACGAGTCGCTGCTAGCAGTACTCAACAGCGCGGCGCGCTATAACATTAATGACTTACAATTTAGCGCTATCGTAGGTAATTTACAAATACTGTTGCAAAATTAATAAATTGCAACTGAGGTCAGATGTTTCATCTTCGAGATGTTTAAAACGTTCCTTTCAATACACTGGTCTTTCATACTATCATTCTCTACAAATACGTAAGTACATGCAACCATGTATTATACTTTCGTTTGTCATCACTCTCAGCGTAAGTTCTTACACTCCTTTTTGTCCGTTTATGAGTATGGAAAAGAAATAACACTTGTCAAAAAAATTTCCGTGAAATTCATACACGTGGTTGCAAGGCATAAGTATAGAGCAAATTCACGTTTACCTCCTTAAAATTGCTTACGCGTGGAAGTATTAATATTGATATTATTAACTACTTCACATCTTATTTCAAACTTACAGTAATACGGATTATTCGAAATATTGATCGATTCTTCTATTAGATCGAATCTAATACATCAGTTTACTATTTCGAGTTAATAATATTTTTTTAGTTCATCCTCATTTTTGAACTATCGGATTATATATTTAATTGCACATTGAAAGATTTTTTCCACTTTTCACATTTTAATTTTAATCCATTTGCTTCAAACACAATAAAAAATAATCATTTTATTGACAACGCGATGGAACTTCCGAAGCCGTCCGAAGATTCGAGTAAATATTGTATGAAATAATTAAACAACAAATCGAGAAACGATGTGAATTCATTTGAATATTTGGAATATGAATGGTAGACAATGAGCTTTTTAGTTTTTACACCGTGAATACCGGTATGATTTAACAAGAACAAAATAACTCGGTCAACAGTGTCGCACACGACGGATGAAATGATCTTCCAGTGGGACCCTGATGTGCCACTCGTCGTTGATGAGAACATCGAGCTGCCGCAGTTGCAACTGGTTAAAAATTACACGGCCGATTGCACGCAGGTCTACTCGACCGGTAAGTGAATGTGTCATGTCGACGATGTTTTGTTTCGCGAAACGACCGTTTTAGTTTTCCCTAATTAACTTTCAATTGAAAATAGTTGAGGAAAAAGAAGCATACAAATGAAAAACAGATTGATTTTTGCGCGAATGTCTCTGTAAAGAGAGCGATGCTTGTGAAGAATAATATGGATGTTCCGTGGGTATTCATGTTTGCAGACAGATTGTGAGAGTACATTTGAATAGAAACTAGAAAATTACAAAAATGTTTTTGTGAATGTAACTGATACACAGTTACGACGACCAGTTTAACTGAACAAAATGAGAAAAAACATTATATTACGTTCGTTACTTAATATACAGTGTGTCCCAAAAGTGTCGAAGCAGCCGGAAATGGGAGGAAGTTGGAGTCATTCTGAACAACTTTTTGAGTTACAAAAATGTCGTATGGGGCTTCATTTTTAAATTATTAACGAAAAACACCGACCATTCAGAACGCGAGAATCGCGCGTCACGCGATTCGATTGTGACCACGGCCAATTATAACTCGGGCCTATACTTCTACCTCCGAGCACGCGCGATTCTCGCGCTCTGATTGGTCAGTATTTTTCGTTAATAATTTAAAAATGAAGCCCCATACGACATTTTTGTAAATGAAAATGTTGTTCAGAGTGACCCTACCTACCTCCCATTTCCGGCCCCTTCAACACTTTTGGGACACCTTGTATATTTGGAATGTTTTTAAATACGTGTAACAGTTCCTTTGTTTTTGTTTTAACCTGCTTTTGTTAATTTAATAGTGAAAACCATATTTTAAGGAATTTTTAAGCAAATATGAAATAAGATGTGTGCACTAATAACACTGTACAATAGATTTTGACATTTTTCTGAGTTGATGAGATTTTTTTTTTCTCAGAGTTTTGCGAGTTGCATACGAATCCAAAGTCTGATGCAGCCCAGATAAATTAATGTTAAAAAAATTGCAAATTTTTAACGGTGGAGATGTTTTGTGCTTTTACTATAGGAGTTATTAAGTGGCTTTTTGTACGAGAAAAATCTATGAACTATTCGAATAAAACGATATAAATTGTTATTATATTGTAAACATTTGAATATGTTTCAGATTAAACAATGATCAAAGTAAGAAACACCAATTTTTGGTGTTATTTTCCAATTAATTTCAAAAACTATGGGTCTAGACGAAAATCTAATCACTGAAAATATGTAGTTTGGCTATACATATACGCGTCGCTGCTAGCGGTATTGAATGCCTAATGTCGTGGCGTAAACGAATAATTAAACGGCGCGATGCGTTATAAAATTGAATACCGCTGGCAGCAATGCGTGTTTTGCCGAATTATTTTCCTTATTAACTGAGAAAGAAAGTGATTTTATAACTCGCCCCATGAATTTTGCAGCAGAAATATCTGCTCTATCACGTATGATGGTTAGATTTCCTCCTAGATCCATAGTTGTTTAAATAAATTGAAAAATGGTGGGTTTCTAGCGTCTATCTATCTTTGCCATTATTTAAGTTTATTTAAATGTTTACAATGTAATAACAATTTATATCATTGTATTCGGAAAAGTTCACAGATTTTACTCGTACAAAAAGCCACTTAATAACCCATGATAAAAGCACAAAATATCTCCAAACTTGAAAATTTTCTTCTAGAAAGTTTCTTCTAGAAAGAAACGGATTTCAGATTTGTATTCAGCACGCAAAAATTTGTAAGCCTTTCATAGTAGCGGTATTATATCCAGTTGGCTGCCGTATACAATGTATGTTTTGTACAATAAAGAAAAATAAAGTCTTGGCCTAAACGTTAGCATACGTGTGCTGTCTCTCCAAGAAAAGTGAATTAGACGCATTATTGGTAAATGATAATAAAATAAAATTTTAAGATTTTATATGAAAAAATAAAATAACTGCTGGTTTTATTATTTTATTTTAAGTGAATTCCAATATAGCCTTCAATATTTTATAAAAAGTAAATTTGAATGCAATTCATATTACTTAGTTTACCTTAAATAAATTTAATTTCCATCTTACCATGATATCGTATAGTGTTCAAATAACATTGCCGCCTCCAGTGGCAGGTGTGACTCAAAATTTCTCCGTCTTTCCTTAAGTCGTGGTAATAATAATGAAAGCCTACATCAGTCTTATATTAATGTTATCATTAGTGAATATGATACTTCGTCATTTTTTTATTCATTCACACATACTTTTCTGCAAACTGCAAACAGCGAATTTTATATTACTGCTTAAACTAAAGTTTTGGTTGTAATTTCTGTGGCTGTAGATGTTTATACGTGATAATTTAACATTTTTTGCGGTATACCTTACAGCCCTTACTTTACTTGTTAATCTAACATTTTTTACAGCCATACTCAAATTTATACATACATGCTTTTTCTTCTTTCGTTACTTTACTTACTTAATTATATCGTCCTCGTTGATCTTCAAAATAAACAAAGTGAATAAAAAAAGCTAAAGCGAAATAATAATGTTGAATAGAGATTGTACACAGTCATTTGCACAGATAAATCTTGTTGTAAAAAAAAAACAACAAATTTCCATGTGCAACATGTGATTGTATTACAAAAATATTTCATGGTATTGTGGAAAATATCTTATCTATGAAAGTACAATAGTTATTACGTTATGATACTGTTATGTCATATTATGTCTTGTTACATTTTTCGTTTTTTGAAATTGACCTATTTTACATACAACTACATGATATCATACATTTGGTTATAAAATATATGCAAGAACACTGTATAAATTCACGAATTAGCGATTAATACAAGTTTTTTTTTTGTTATTTAGGAAATTTCACTTGCCTCGAGGTAATCTTCGTCTTAAAACGTAGGCTTGGCTACTACTTGTTTCACACTTATGTTCCTACTTGCTTGATCGTCATTATGTCGGTAAGTTTTTGAATATTAAACCACGAAATCAATACAGAATAAAATTAAACAGTTGTTAATTTCCTTACAATATAATATTATGAAATGTTAGGCTCCAATTTTGGAGGATGATATAACTTAGCATTCGTGTGCCATGCGTTAAAGCCCAGAAATGTCTCAACAGATTATAGAAGGTATTGTAAAATGTTTAACAAATGATTTTTCTTTGCTAACTTTGAATGAAACCATAATTTATCACTTTTGGAATCATGTGGATCCACAAATTTCCGGAAGCATCTAATTTGAAAAAATGTTGTTCTAGGGAAAAAGAAAGCTTACTAGTCGATACAATATTTTCTATAATTTTGTTGCCATAGTCGATCATACGAATCTGTCCTACCAAAGCTATGAAAATTTTCTATTACCAAAATGTAGTTTTTCAAATCCAAAAATTCACTGATGATTCATCAAATAAAAGCTGGGAAATTACTTATAGTCACGTGATGGTAGCTATATGCATGCATATTAATTAAAATCAAGAAATCAATTAACTGCAGATAATTAACAAGCTAGTGAATTTGCACTCTACATGCATAGAAAGATAATGATAGAATATTTTATAACTAAATAGGAAAAAAGATTTTCTTCGCATGATTTATCTACTTATCTAAGCAAAACTTTAAAACTACAATACAGGTATCCCATAAATGCTGGAGAAGCCGAAAAGGGGTGGTAGGTGGGGCCATTCTGAGCAACTTTCTCTTTTGCCGAAATATCGGATGAGGCTTCATTTTTAAATTATTAAGGAAAAAAGCCGACTAATCAGAGCGCGAGAATTGCGCGCGTTGACAGGCGGGAGTGAAAGCTCAAGTAACAGTTGGCCGTGGTCGTGAACAGGCGTACGGGCATCGCTGTAGTAACGCAGCGTGTCGGTAACGCAGTGTGTAGGTAACGCAACGTTTCGATGCAGTAGGAAGCTGTTAGGTGAAAGTCGAATAAATAGAAAAATCGAAATAATTTTTGAATTATTTTTCATCCATGAATAACAAATAAACCAATAAGTACTTATTGACGTAATCAGGGTAAATCGTATTTATACGATATCGTAGTTCGTAATATGATGTAATATCGATGTTTTAATACCGATTCCCGACAATGAGAAAATAAAGTATCATTAAACATATTTCTGAATAATCGTTCACGCATTTGGACAGTTCGTGTACGAACAGCTGATGTTATAACTAGGTCCATGAAGTCTCCATTTATTCTACTGTAATTCTATTATAGAGGGTATTTCACCTTATTTGACTACCTTAAATATATCGCTCATTTTGTATGATAGAAAAAATGTGAGGAAGGGGAAATATTCTGTTCGAAGGGGCCAACACGGTGATGGGTCGAATCTTGTTCTCAAGGTTATTTTTTTTTTCTCGAAATTTCAAGGTCATCGTATTTTTTTTCTAAATGGCACTGCACATTTTTACTACAAAAATCTTATAGTATATAAAATGACGATTCCAACGAGATGTAATATGTTGACCTTCACGTGACTTCAGCGAGGACATTGACCAGACATGCACGAGACCTTGGGAAAATTGAAGGTTGCAGAATAGGCAGAAAGTGCTTAAAAATACTGAAACAAAAGAGAATGTTCGAAAAATTAACATTAACAAATTTATAATATTAAATAACAGTATAAGATTAACATTTCTGTGATATGGGGTGGATCAGCGCAGATTTAAATTTTGACCACCAATGCATTTAAAATCTTCATGGGCTTCTCACTTGTTATATGATTAGATGTACATTCGCAAGTTCACTAGAACAATAATAAATATACACACAATTTTTAGCTGTTTCAAATAATTATTATTATATCAAACAAACTATTACGGATTTTCACTGGCTTATACAGCAAATATTTTAGTAATGTATCGATTAAACGAGCAGTTAAGATAATTGAAATTTCTTTTGTATTTAGGCCATATAAACGTATAATTAAACTGTATTTATTCGGAAGTGTACTGACGGGCGTACGGTTCAACACTGCATGACGATTAAAATGTCCGAACCTTGTAATCGGATATGGATTTAATCAAACGCGACTCTATTCGAATGAAATTGATTTTAAGAATAGTAGTTTAACTGATTGTGTCCGAACGTTGACACGATAAATTTTTCTACGATGCGTCCGAAACGAATGACGTTAATATTTTGCTAGACAAGCGTCAGGCGGCGATGACGCGATAATATGTCGTTGAGAACATATTACTTACTTAGGTCTTTAAGGCTTTAGTGTATGACTTTATAATGTAAGAAAAACGATTAACAGTATATTATACAATTTTACGTTATGTTTATATTATGACGAGTTTAAAAATACAACGAATTATATTTGTATATTTATTCTTAACATAATTGTGTAGAACATAAATCATACCTACTTCAATATAATAAACATTCACAATGTTATACATTCATTAATGTCGCATGATACTTAAGATCGGTATTTAAATAAAATTAATAAGAAATAAGATTAATTTGAATTTTCTGTTATTTAATAAATCTGAAACAACTTTACTATTCATAAAATTATATAATATTAATGAATTAGAACATTAGCAGAAGTACTACCAGGATTGCTTCATTTATTATGAAACGAATTTAAAAACAATGAATTTTAGAGTGTTATACAATAATATTTCTGCGTGATATAAGTATTGTTCTATAAATACTGAAAATTATATCGATGTACAGCTACTTTGTTAATATATTTTGATTTGTTTAAACCATTAAAGTACGCAAAAATGTTGTTATTAATAAGATACTTAATTTTAAATATTTAACTTTGTAATAATTTGAACAAAAACATAATATCTTTGTATTCGTCAATTCTAAAACATTTCCACATCGTGAACATTTTGCTTTGTGACGCATTACATTTTTTAAAAGTAAATAAATAATTAATTTTGTAACAGGACAAAGAGGATGGCGGTAGGAGTCGGAAGTTTTTTCAATTAAATTTTACACGGTCGTGATTATTTAATAATTTAATGTGTTCTCGTCGAGCGATTGATCGAAACTTTTTTGTTTTCGAAAACCGTCTCCCGCTTTTATACAATTTGATCGTTTTTCGTAATTTGCCGCAAAAGAACGCCGCGAGTTTTTGGCGGGTCCGACACCCAAATATACCGTGCCTCGACACTTCAACGATCGACTTCTACAATTTGTCATATTTTGTTGTTAGAACTGCCTATTCATACGATTTCATTTTTGCATGAAAATTGTGTAACGCAATGAAATGTTTCAATGTTCACATCGATTCCCAATGAAAAATGTATGCGCAAGCCCTACATTATTTATGGAATATAAGAATTTATCTTCATAATAATTTTATTAAACAAGACGTAATACCTAACATCCTACGGAATGAAAATGCAGACAATAATTTATGTACTGCTGAGGTACAGTAATGTAAATACTAAAATATCTAAATGAATTCGATTATTATATGCTTAGGAACAAGTTGTTGAAAATCACGATTTTTATAGTATATTTTAGGTCATGAAATGTTGGCGGTGATTGCCTTATTTTGCATAATTATCCAAATACTTTCTAGTCTTACTACCACAATTTTACGATTGTTCTTTTACTATAAATTTCTTGGTTTTAAAAGAAAATAAAGTCACGTAAATAATTTTAACTCAATAGTACTTTTGACTTCGTTATACGAATATTATCTTCAACGTTTTCGTTTTTAAATTAATTAGTTTGTATTCCACACAGTGGGTCTCTTTTTGGATAAAACCGGAAGCAGCACCAGCGAGAGTAACATTGGGTGTAACATCCCTGCTCACTCTATCAACGCAACACG
Organism: Coelioxys conoideus; assembly: GCA_947623535.1. Taxonomy (NCBI): domain Eukaryota; kingdom Metazoa; phylum Arthropoda; class Insecta; order Hymenoptera; family Megachilidae; genus Coelioxys; species Coelioxys conoideus. The sequence continues at coordinate 614,045 of OX392459.1, read as the reverse complement.
CAAAGAGTCAAGCATCTTTACCTCCTGTATCATATTTAAAAGCCGTCGATGCATTCATGTCCGTTTGTACGGTTTTCGTGTTCATGGCGTTAATGGAATACTGTCTGGTGAATATCGTTCTCGGCGATTCAGACGCTCCAGCGGCGAAACCTGCACCTCCTCCTCAGCCGCCATCTTCTAGCGGTACAGATACTACGAAGCTTGACAAAATCTTCGACATCGCCACAAAGGTAACGCCTGGATGAAAATTTGATTGTTCCAGACAGCTTCTGTGCCTCGGAGAAAAAAAATTGAGAGTGAAACCGATAGTCAAAGGAAGTCCTTCTCTGTTCGAGTCTATTGCTATGCTACTGTACGTTTCACTATGCAGAAGAAAGATGTACAGGGTGGTCTGTTCATCAAGGTCGTCGGTGCTTTTTGATGTATAGCTACATTTTTTCTGATTGCATGGTATAGTTGATCGACTAATACATTTAGGTATGTACGTATAATAGTATGAGCTTGAAATGACCTTGATTTTCGAAACTTAAAGTTTTGCGTAAACAAAACTTGGCAGATATTGGTCCATCAACTCCATGCACATTACATAACAAATATTTTTTGTATAACAATAACCCGAAGAAATATTTAGAAGGCCTTACTTGAAGGGACCACCCTGCTAGTTTCTCCGAAGTGACAAAAATGTGGTCTATAATTCAACAGTCAAATACACAAGAAATCGGACAGTATAATACATCTGCAAATGGAAAAGATCAATGGATATCTTATAGTAAAGTCCCCTTGTAAAAGAATTTTTGAAGATTGAAAACTTTAGAGATAGAAAAATTAAAAAATGTCGAAGTTTAAAAACCTAGAAAATCGGAAATATTAAGGACTTTAAAATTTGGAAATATAGATATTTCGTAATACACAAATTAGGCGATTTAAAAAAGAAGATGGTCGAGAATTCAGAAAACTTTGGAAATTAGGGTATTGGGAAGTTATGAATGAATAATGTTTATAAACGTAAAAATTTCGAAATATAAAAATATGGATATTTAAAAATTTCCAAGTTCACGTACTTATCTATCCTTGTCCGAAAGAAGCCTGTGTTTACGTGCTCAAGTACCTACACATAACAGAAAAGCGCTTAAAAAGTGGATAATATTAGCGATCACACATTCATCTCTACAATATCTCCGAGGCACAGAAGCGTTGTCTGCATAGCGGCGGTTCAAGTTGTGATCGTTCTCACGCAGGAGAACGCAATGTTGTTATCCGGTCGATCGCAGAAATCATCCGCTGGACCACCGCCAGGCCCTACACCAGCCCAAAGGGCGCGAATGCGTGCCCTGAACATCGATCGAGTTTCCCGAGTCTTCTTCCCCTTCCTATTTGCTGTATTGAACATCACCTACTGGATTATGTTTGCCGAATATATTTAAATACTCGCGAGAACAGTAACAATAGCAACTTTCTCGACGAGCTTGGTCCGAAGAAGCTAGCGTTATCAGAAGAGGACAATGATGCGATACGACTAGATGTACCGAAGAAAGACAAACTTTGCTACTCCGATCATTGAACGTTTTTTTAAGAATGTCGCGTAAGAGTATAAATGGAAAGAATATACATATTGATTGTGAAGGTGTGCTTTAAGATTTTGGAAACAACGTTTACGTTGATGTGATTGATCCAGGCTGTTGATATACAAAGTTTAAAAAATGTTAAGGGTAGAGATCTTGAATAAGGGTTAAGTAGAGTGGATGGCGAATATCGATGCAATCAGAAAGGAAATGATTATTGTTTTCAAGTTAAGTGAAATCTTAATTGATCAGCATCTTTGAAATGCGTGGTTCCGACGAATCGAATAAACACGAAAATAAATACGTGCAATCTAATTGGGCAATAATTCAAAGTATTTGTTACGACTAAGAAAGGAAAGGGATATTGCTCAAAAACATTGATGAAAATATTAAAGGATTAATTTATGAAAATATTTGAGTATATACTTTTTATTCCATATTATGTAACTATTATAAAAACTAGAAAATTAAAAAAGATTTGTATGGACTAAAAAGTAAAAAAACAGTATGATGAACGATATTCGAATTGAAAATAATTGTCAAGAAATAAAATAAGAGCTATAGATAAATAATAAATAAATAAATTATTATTGTCAATAAGTAAATAATACAAAATATAGGGAAATTTAATTGAATAGAAAATTAAATAACTCAAAAGCAAGTTTCACTTTACGAGTGAACACTTAAAACTAAATTAATAACGTTAATTATTTTAATTAAACGTAATTACGAGCAAATACAAGTGTACTCGACCGCATTTCAAAATATTTTTTCAGCATATCATTGCTACAATACTCACTTTCTTTACGATTGTATCATTATTTTCAGCACTTATCGCGAAGAAAACGTGATACTTTATGTAATAAAAGTCGTCTTCAACTCATTAACTTAGTGTGATGCAAAATATGTACTTCAGTTATTTATACGTTATAAACTTGTTTATTAAATTGTAAATTTAAAAATAGATATCGACGAAGAAGGTACGGGGAAACAAGGGATGATTACTTGCAATCAGTGACAACAGTAGTTGTCATAACCCTCTTAATTATGAGAGAAACCAATAAAACAGTCGAAAAGAAAGCTTGTGTAGTTTAACATGTACTAAACTCGTATAAATATCGAAAATTTACGTTATGATCAAAGTATGCTGAATGGAATTATCGAACTGTCTGAACGCGCGGTTTGATCCTTCAAGCAAATAATTAATATCTTGCTGTCTCCTTCATCAAATGGAATAACGACGAAGCATATTATATCATCTAAAGATTTACTATTAATTTACTTTAAATTTATAATAATTAACTAATGTTAAGCAATACCGTTGCAATTACTAAAAAGAATGTAGCCATCATTTTTGTCGAATGCAATTATTGAGTATAATCATTAACGTAAATTCAATTAAATTATATATAGATTTTATCACCAGCAAATACACAAAAAAAGCTACAAGCAACTATTCACTTCCTCCGCTTCAAACTTTCTTCAAAAAGAATTCTCATACTTCATCGTGATATTATAGTTAAGGTGATTGTATTACAAACACACTTTCCTATGAAATTTCTTTAAAATTTAATTAGATACGAATAATAATGATATCTAAACACACGTAAAATTTAAGAAGTCAACTTATTAAAACGAAAATAATTTTCATAACAAATTTTAACCACGTAACGTACTTGCAATACAGAAGAGAATATATTCTCTAAAACTGTTACACGTGTATATTTCAAGCAATTTTTAGAAGAAGGGTGTCTTAGACAAAATTTATATGATGTCAAAAGAGGATTTACGATAATTAATATTCTGGAAATCGATCTTTGAAACGAAATTGACCCCCAGTTATTTGAAAATTCAGCTATACTTTTTCGCTGCAAAACTTATTGTTAGTTCTTGATATCAGGAATTAATAACGCAAAGTTATAAGAAGTAACCTCTAGATCACGTGTATTATTAAGTAAGCAACAAAGTAGCTATAAAGTACAAAATAATACTTTTGTTTTAGGTACCATTCATACGAGAAGCAAGTAAAATAATAAAACATAACTAACTCAAATAATGAAATAATTAAGCATCGCAAACATCCTATACCCAATTATTTATCATCGAAATGATGTCAAAAAGAAATCTTCACTTGAAGTTTTTAGATTCACTACATAGTGACCAAGAAAAATGTATTCTACGTGAAGATCGTCACCTTCACTTGGTTTTAACCTGAAAATTCTACATATTTTATAGAAAATTTAATCCGATAACTCTTAATTTAGTTTTTTTTTTTAAATATAATTTGACTTGGAAATAATTTCTCAACTTCTAAATTAAATTTTTAAATTTAATTCCATTGAATTCCTGCCTTAAAATTTTTTTTTTGTATAAATAACCTTTCTCCAAAACGTACATTCTTAGGGAGGAAGATATAAATGAGGATAATTATTGTTTATTGCTGTTGAACATTTTTCTTAACATTTTTTCGCAGCAATCCTTCCACCCCAGATTAACACGATCAATAAGAAAGTAATTTTATGCGGAATTTATGCTTGCACAAATAAAAAGGAAACGTGATTTCTGGTCAATATGATTAAAAGAATTAATTAAATACTCTGAAAATCTGTTTTTTTTTTTTAATTACCTTTTATATTAGGCAAGTAACACACGCGGGTTACCAAAAAATGGTGATCAATATAATTATTCGACCTTTGACAATATTGAATTTCTTTCAATTAAAATTATAAATAAATACAGGAATTAAATAATTGACACGGTCCGCGGTTTGATCTATAATACAATAGATACTGTGGTACTTTGATCGAACACATTTAAAAATGTGGCAACAAGAAGTTATAAATCTTTATAGGTGGCATTTGTTATGATTTATTGCATTTTTTATACGACGGATAGTTTCTTAAAAAATCAGGAAAGAATATCTGCAAACGTTTTTTTAAATTTACGTCAGTTTTGAACACTGAAATGCACTTTAATTTTAATATTATATTTTCATGAACAGGAACTGGAAGAAAATATTTTTATATTAAAGCACCATATATTATCATAATTTCAAGCAATTGTTTAAGCTTTTTACATGTTAAGCTGCCAATGGCGGTACTTCTCGCGCACCCTTACAATAATTTTAAAATCACTTTTATATTGACATCTTGAAGTTGGTACGTTAACACTTTTTAATCCAAATTTGTCACTGGAGTCTAGAAACGAAGTAGCAAATGCTTCAAAATATCAAGTAAAGTAGTTATACAAATTGTGAGTACTTAATACGTCGGCAGAGAAAGAAAATTTAATCATAAAAATCGTAGAGTGTCACTTGGGTGTCATTTTTTCCAGTTATTCGAGCAATCTCATATGTTGTGCACATTGTTGTTTTACTGTCGCGATACAATCACCTTAAATTACTAGTTCGATATATATAGAACTCATAACACTGCAACATTAACAACTCGTAATACTTTAAAAATCGAGTACATTCGAAATTCATAAAAATGGAAAGAAATCTGTGAAAGCTTTGAAAACGAAGAAATGTTAAAAGGAAGGCAGTTGAATTCTCTTCGGATATTTATAAGGAAGACAGATTATTGTCCAACAATATTCAACATTCTTTTATGTTCTCTGATAAATTAAGTATGCACTTCTCATGGAGTTTTATATACTGATACGAACCTTAAAACTTTTTTTTCTCTATAAATCTCAGTTTCTGAGAAAGTAATAAATGAGAAATATCCAGCTATGATTACTCGTAATACATTCGGTGCTAGCTCACCACTGAATCATAATATTGGAATGATATTTTGTTGTCACTTGGCGCACTTTATCTTCTGATCGAGAAACAGTTCCTACTGAATATTTTCCGAAAGGAAGAATACAATATCTTCAGTTCTAACCGATTGATTAACCATTCATGAATTTTATGACTGTCTGTAATGAGATGTATTTTAATAAAAACAGTAAGAAGAGAAAACTCTGTTTTGTTCTTGTTTTTCATTTTATAATTAAAAGTACAAGAATCATTTTTAATTTTGATAACATTTTTATGAGATTAAGGTCTAATTGTGATTCATAAGTACTGTAAGTTTCGCAGATGAATAATAATTAGCGATTTACGAGCGACAAATTTAAACCACTTTAAGGGATACTTTATTTCAGAGTTAAGTCAATAGTAATAAATAGTTCAAACCGCACGACATGTTAATTTGGTCTAACCCACACGAATTGAAAATATTGCATGTCATTTAAGCACCATTTTATAAACTTTAAAACAAGAAAGATGTTAAAAAGCATGTTATTACTTATTTTTAGGATAAACTATGACCAAATTGCATTACTAAGAATTTGAAAAAGAATGTGTAAAATCAGAAGAAACCATAATACTACAGGGTTATTGCTGAACCAGTTTCTATGTTCCGTGTTCTTAAATAATTAGCAATAAATCCTTAAAAGAAATTTATGACGGTGGAATTGTGGATTTCACGTTTTTATTGTTATTATCTGTACAATAGTATATGAATAAATGAAGTAAGAAGATGACTGACTTCGGCAGCTATTTTATCCATAAGAAAATTAAATAAACTAAAATAAAATCATTATTATTTAAAATTATTGCTGACTCATATAGTGAATTTAAGTAATTTAGAAATAAATGATATAACAAAATACACTGCACAACAAATTTTGATTTTTTTTTTATTTAACAACCACCACTATGATATTCTTATAGATTTTTGCGAGGGAATACGAATCTGAAATCCATTTCGCTCAATGTCCTACAGTTTTTGAGAAAATTGTTGTTAAAAAAAATTACAAATTTTCAACTTTGGAAATTGTGCTTTTATCATAGCAGCTATACAGTGACTTTTCACACGAGCAAAATCTGTGAACTTTCCCGAATAAAACGATATAAATTGTTATTTCATTGTAAACATTTAAATATGTTTAAATAATGATCAAAGTAAGAAAGACAGCGAAAATGCACCAGTTTTCGTTGATATTTTTCAATTTATTTCAAAAACTATAGCTCTAGGTGAAAATCTGACCATCGTACGTGATAGAGCAGACATTTGTGCTGCAGAAAGCATTGAGTGAAATTAGAAAATCAGTTTTGTTTTCATTTTATAAGAAAAATAGTTCGACAAAACACGCGTCGCTGCCAGTGGTACTCAATGCCTACTGCCTTGGTATAACGGAAGAACTGAACGGCGCGGCGCGATATAACACTGAGTGCCACTGGCAGCGACGCGTGTTTTGTCGAACTATTTTTCTTATAAAATGAAAACAAAACTGATTTTCTAATTTCACTCAATGCTTTCTGCAGCACAAATGTCTGCTATATCACGTTCGATGGTCAGATTTTCACCTAGAGCTATAGTTTTTTAAATAAATTGAAAAATATCAACGAAAACTGGTGCATTTTCGCTGTCTTTCTTACTTTGATCATTATTTAAACATATTTAAATGTTTACAATGAAATAACAATTTATATCGTTTTATTCGGGAAAGTTCACAGATTTTGCTCGTGTGAAAAGTCACTGGATAGCTGCTATGATAAAAGCACAAAAAATTTCAAAAGTTGAAAATTTGCAATTTTTTTTAACAACAATTTTCTCAAAAGCTGTAGGACATTGGGAGAAACGGATTTCAGATTCGTATTCAGCTCGCAAAAATCTATAAGAATATCATAGTGGCAGTTATGAAATCATTTGGCTGTTGTACAGTGATATTGGAGTATAATACTTGTTCAAAGACAAAAACGTGTTCTCCATTATTATTATTTCAATTTAGTATTAGTAACTAAAAATATAGTATTTAGTTATTAGAAGTTGCTACAAGTTAAGACATATTATTATTGTCAATAACTTAACAACATGAAATCAACAAATTCGTTATGCCGTATTTCTTAAGAATTCAATGTTGACCATTAAAAATCTTGTTTACACTTCTTTTACAAAAAGGACTATGGAAAATTTTGAATAGTAGCTTATCAATTTCGACTTCTGTGAGATACAAAAATTCCACGTAGGCATTTACTTTTGAATTTTCATTTTCTAAATTTCTGATTGACAAAAAACATAAAAATTTGATCTATTTATTTTAACATTTTTAAATATTAGAGTATATTCCGTTAGAAATAATTCCAAAATGCACAAGATTGATTAGAACTGAAGCCACAGCATATAGAAAATAAAATGTTTTCACGAAAATCAACAATGATATTATCGCCATTTTTTAAATCTTCAAGAAATATTTAGTTGGAATCTTTTTCTCGATCAAAGAACAGTACATGCTAGGTTTCAGTAAAATTTCGTTGCATCAGAATTCGTGTAGTGAGTTGATATCAAATTAATCTTGTAAAGTCTCCGTTCCAATTTTCTTAAATAAATGTCTGTCCTACTGTATAATGAATACTTTATGTATTGTATTGTAAAACACTTCATATCCCGACATTATTTTCCGTATGGTAAATTAAAAACTATTCAATATAATTAAAACATAATTATTATCACTTAAACATTTATAATTTATTAACCATCGATGTCGGTGTGTTTCAAAAAGTCTGAATATCTTTTATAATCGTGACACAAAAAGGGCATAGGTAAAAATAAGGCTAATTTTGACCTTAGTCGGTGGATGTAGATTTTTCCGGAATATCATTCGACGTGTTTCAAGAAATAAAAACTGCATAATCATTTACCCTGAAGATGATGGAAAAGTTATAAAAAACAATAATGTGGAATCACAAAACATAAAACATAATTTACTGATTAAAGGGACTTTGTTCTAAATCAAAATAAATAAGGAACATGGAAAAGGAAATGTTATTGTTCGATCGTTCACGAAACTCACTCTATTCCAATAATAATTCTTTCATTTTCTCTTTAAAACTAAGCTCGCTTCTTCCTTTTGTTTTTCATGTCGCTAACTGCCAAAAATCATTCGTTCCCACAATAAGAATGTCGTTGTTAATAAAACTTGTTAATTATCGTTATATTTAGCAGATGATAATTCGTTTCAAAACGTCCGACAAAAAAGTCATCATAAATTGATGTCCAGGAACGGGCTTTTGCATAAAGAGGGCTTGGTGACAAAAAATGTTTTAGAGCCATAAATAATTTTTCAAAGGTATAATATCATAATATATTTTCACAAAAGCAATAAAACTACACTTATTTCCCGATTTACGCCGAAGATAGGTTTCTCAAGAAACTGCACAAATCGAAATCGTGTAAATCGAAATAACTGGCAATTAAATCATCAAATATAGTCCAAATTAACTCACGCCTGCTATCTTTAAAACCAAATTTTCGAAATATATTGGTAAAGGTTTCATAACGAAAAAATCAAATATATGTACATATGTCAGTTTTATCCTTCACCGATACTGTTGAAAGGTACACTTTATCAAATTTTTCTTTATATGCAGTATTTAAAAGACTATGTGAAAGAGAAACCATGTAAATAAAGTAGCGTATGCTTAAATCGGGAGGTAAGTGTAACAAAAAAATGAAATAAAAAAGTAAATGAAAGAAATAAAGAAATATTAATAAATTGCAGTATGTAATTTTTTGACCTTGTCTACACCTTTTTTCTTACTTCCCTTGTATCTCTGATGTTCCTGTTGACATGGAACATATTCAATAAAGCATAAAATTATTATTTTACTGATACTCAATCACCAATTCAGTATCATTACAGCTTGCAGGTACATTATTTCATGGATTCGAAACTGTACTCTTAAACTGTAAATATCTTCGTTATTTAAACTCTCGAAACTCGGATAAAAAAATTTGTAAAATCAATAAATAAAGAATCGTTTGCAGCATGACTTAAGAATATTTGATTCATGTCTTGATGCATGTCCTGAATATTCTCTGTATACTATGGTATATGGAACTGTAGGACGAATGCGTGTAATCTAGGTGAGTGTTCTAGATATATAAAACAATAGGAATTTGTGCTTTAGTACGGTATTCGAGATACATAAAGTGATAATAATGATTCTTTAATACGTTATACAGGCTTGTCTATATCCAGGTCAAGAGATATTAATATTAGCCGGTTTGGGTGAGCACCGTGCAATTAAGTGTCCCGCTTAAGGGGGGACCTCTATGTAGATGGACTCAAAAAAGTCATTTTTTTTTTTTTATTTAAAAAGTTACTTTAAAACCTATAAAATACGAAACGTATTGGTATTTGGAGTAAAGTGCAAAGCTATTGTTTAAAAACCTATACATGTGACCCATCTTCTCGCCGATCCGAGACGCGCACGGCAGTAATGATCAAAAGTTTGTTTATTTACTATCCCTGTTTGAAGTGCTTCTATAGCTGTAATAAGGTTTAGTTGGATGTTCCGGAAGAAGTACTTACGTAGAATTTTCGAAGTAATGGTAGGTACGAAAACCATTGAAATAATAGCAAACTAGCCGTTAAGTCGCAAAATCACATATTCTTCCCTAACCGAAACTTTAAACGCGATTTTCTCGAAACGAATTTCGTCGCAAAGTTGAAAATCGGTGTACACGATTACTCGAAAGTTACTCGACCAATCGGTCTGAAATTTTGTACACATGTTAATGATAGTTATGGCTCCTGGATGAACCTAAAAGTAAGTTAAAATCATGGAAATAAACATTTTTTTTATTGCAAACGAGACTACAATTTTCCTATAAAATGTTCAACTTTTTGTTCCGAAGTCTGCCATTCTTCCAATTTTTAATATTTTTTCGATGTCTTAAGTTCATCCGTTTACTACATCTATGTACTAATAAAATCTCTTCGTTTTGGCTGTTTCGGGTAATAAGAACCGACATTAGAGTGTACACCGTTTTAGAAGTCGGTTCATGATGCTTCTAGCACAACAGGCTGTATTTCCGCCATTTTGTATTTTATTTCCACAAAGAACTTCCAAAATGAAGTAGAAGTATTACTTAAATAGTCCTCAAAACCATCAAAATATTTATTCACTCCTTACCTTTAAAAAAATTTATTGAAAATCGACTTAATTTCGGCGTACTACATACACTATGCGGCCGACAAGAAGTCCGGTGAGGAGGGTGTCCTGAAACATAAGACGTACGCGATCGCACCTCCTACCTCCACCTAGAACTGTCGAAACTTGACACCGATTGACGATTGCAGACTACTGATTGTTTACGGTCCTCGGGTCAACTAGTGTGCGTGACCGCGCGAACGAATAAATTCCGTCGCCGAAAGGCGTGAGATTCGATGCGACCATCTTTTTTTGGTCGACCAATTACTGCCGTCGCGTCGGAACGCCTGGGGAAACCTCCTCACCGGCCAAGTTCAGGGTTGCCGGCAGTAAATGGTGCGTTGTATAACTTAATTTTCCATCATTCACCAAAAATCAATGTAGAAATGTATATATTTACAAATGAATTTCTGTACATACAATTGTTATTTTTGTCTCCATAGTGCATATGTTAATAATAGAATCGAAATTAAATCAATTTATAAAAAATAAACGAATTCTTTAGGTATTATTTAGGCACCAAAATGTTTCTATGATTAGCAAAGGTTGTTGAAATGTAATTTACTTTATAACACTACTAAACGTATTAATATTATGGCATATAAATACATTGAGAATCATTGAATTTTGGTGAGGGATCAAAACTTCTTACGAAGGTAGCAGTGATCTTTCCCAAAAATTAAAAAAAAAGCAGTTTATAAGAGTAATTGGTGTATACAACCCCAGTAAGAAGTGCATAGCAAAAGATAAGTTGGCTGTTGAGTCGTGTTTTCTGTACACTGAATTATTGTGTATTACATAGTTAAGTATAGTTACTAAGACATTTTAAATCCACGTGTATTGTGAGAACTGATATAAAACTTTTTTTAAATTGTGAATCTCCGTAAAGAAACAAGTAGAAACGGATCTACTGACGTTTAAAAGTTCTTTGTTCATCATTGAACTCCATTTTATGTTTTAATATAGTTATTCTACATTTCTCAAGTATGTTTAGTTTCTTCCCCTTTATGATAAATCAGTGGCAAAAACACATTGGTTCAACGTTCTTCATACCACATAACAGTTAACCCCGTAACTTATACTTTTATTGGAGAGTGCGTCAAGTAGAGCGATTTAATTATCGTTGTAACGCTAAGACAGACAAAGAATGTTCAAATATTAGGAATATTTTGAACACCACGATCATCGATGGACGGGTTGTAATTAAGATTGAGCTCGAAATACAATCGCGGTGAAAATATCAGCCAAGTTTGTCGAGCATCAACAATTATGTACATCATGTGTGGGAGACGATATTATAAGGCAAGGGGTTAAGAGGGAACAATATAGTGACAAGTTGACAAAATTAGATATCTTTGTTCTTTTTTATGATTTTGAACATGTATTAATATATTCCTATTATAATATTAAGTTGATTCTTACACTATTAAATCGAAGTCCTAAAATATTAATTCAAACATTATGTAAATAATATACGTACAGTATTTTTCGTTCCGGCGCACGTAAATCTGGGGAAGATAAGTAATGAAAAAGCAGTTGGCCAAATAGTACAAATATAAATACCAATATTCGTTCAAGCAAGAGTATCTATTCAAAATTTAAAGGCAAATTCATACTAAACTAATAATACGCAAAATAGAAATATTAAAATGTTTAAATAGTCACATATAAACTAATAACGAGAATTTTAACGCTTTGACACTTTCTACCATTGCTACGAAAACAGCAACACATTGAGCAGCTTATTTAAACACATTACGCAAACTGAAAATGAAAGTTGGACTCACAATGTAGAACTATTGCGCTGCCGACGACACATAGTACATTGATATCACTAGCATATGTTTTCCAAGAAATCTTGGTATTCACAATCGATCACCAATGGCCAGAAATGATAAATGTTGTAATCCCGGAATTAATAATGCAGGACAAGCCAATGTTTTTAATAGTTTTTGACAGGTAAGTATAAAGTTATTGTTAAACATATTTATGTCAAAGAAAAGTAAATTTGTATATTACTGTTTATTTCAAGCCTACTTCTCAAAGTTGTACACATACTTACTGTCTTATCCGCTAGATGTCACTAAATTGGAGGTACTGTGGCGACACCTATTTCCGGTCAAGCGTCCCGCCGGAAAGTATGCTTTGCTGCGCGTAACTAGTCCCGTTCTCTCGTGAAACATACCACAAATTAGTCGACTTCTGGTGAGCGCGTGCAAGATTAAAAGTTTGTAATCATAGTCAGTGTATTCAATAGATACAGTAATATTTACTAGTTATTCCACGTATAATAAATAAATCTATTTAAACCTAAAAAACATAAACCAGAGAATTATTTCAAATAACACCAGAACAAATTTATCGGTAGAGTCACACGGCCCGAATAGGACTCTACAGTACTGTGGCGTACTGCTTCGATGTGGGAAATAAAATTAGACTAAATATAACTTCTATTTAAAATTGATCCGAAGACTTTCTTTCACTGTAGTGTACTCGGCGCGTGTTCTTTATGTTCTGTTTCCTTTTTTTGCTGTCGAGAAAGTTGAGGGTGCGCACCCCTTAAATACAAGCTTACCAACTACTATATACAAAACTTACAAACTAGTGACTACGCTAAACTTAAACTTAAACCTAACTAAAACTAGTTGGCGCGACTACTCTATTACTGTGGCGACTCCGGTCCCTACAGTACTAATGGGGATCGATCCTAGATACCCCGTGAAGGCCAGAGAAACTCAATACGCTGCGTCAAGTTATTTTAGGTTTATTCAAACATAACTGACGAAGTATAAAAGCCTCAATGCGTTACTGTGTCACCCTTGCCCGTGCACGCATTAGTTTCACCGAGAGTCCATCTAGGTACTTCATGGAATTCACGTGTACGCCAGAAAAGGAAACTAAATCTTTCGACAATGATAATAAGTTTTTTAACAGACACAGGTGCAGACATATCAATTGTATCTACGACTGCAAATGAGCGTTCTAACCTTTCCGAGTTAGCATTTATTCTGTGTCCGGCAACCAAATCAGGACGCGGACGTGCTTCCTCACCCTATCGGGTATACGCAACATAACACCCCTCTTTCAGACCTTACTTTTCACTACACCTGAGAGTCCAACTCCAAATAGGCATGGCATCGGGCCCAGCGAACCCGGTGGGGCTTCCACACCACCCTCAGTACCTGTGTTGGCGAGAAAAAAACTACAAGCCACGCTGAACAGGTCAGTGCGCACTTCCTCTACAACACTTCTAATTCTTAGTGGCACCCGTTGCTCAGAAACCTGAGATTGTCTCAAACGACGGCGGTGCACTCACCCTATGTCGAGAGCTCACCCAAGTCACCTCTCCCACGCAAGTCTGCATACCAATGGCATCTATTACCCGGGGATCCGGGATCGGGTAGCTCCGTAGGTAAGTTTTTAGGGATGGCGGTGCGTGGTCTCCGAGATCTCGTCTCGGATACTAGGGCTAAACCCCGACACCTCAAAAGACGGTCCCGTCACGCCATCCTTTGGGAGCGAGCCCCCCCCCCCCCAACTCTACCACATCTTCCTCTGCCGGAGGTTGCACTTTGTCCAGGTTCCTGGAATCGCGCGCCGTCATGCGCGGCAGTTTTATGGCCCAGGGGACTGTGGTCTGCCCAAGGGCCCAGCCCGAGTTAGTGTTTATTATAAATCCGGTCCACCGCGGTGGTACGCGGATGTACTTCCTCGGCAACTTAGGGCATACGCAATAAACTACCCACCCACCCCCAGCTAGCCACCGCTTCCAGTAGGGGCAGGGTAGATTAACGGCTGAGAAGACATTGCTCGACTTGGCACTTGTAAGGAATTTTATTATTGCCTCAATGATCTTTTTGTGGATACAGACTCCCCCAGCAAAGTTCTCAGAGTCGTATAGCCATCACCCTGTTTGCATACCGCCCATAAAGAGCGGAGTTTCCAGGTCACATCACGAGGAGGTGGGGTTGACGCTTGGCAACACTAGGAGACACCAAACCCTGGAGTACCTTTGTGACCCCCCCCCCTCCCGAGTTAGTGTTTTATTCTGTGTCCGGCCCAACGTAGAGGGAACGTGGACGTGCCTCCTCACCCGAACGGGTATATGCAACAGCTCCCGAGTTAGTGTTATTTGCTGAAAATGGATCAAAAACTACGACTTTTAGGGAACGAAGAATGTATTTGGACATTAGATTCCGACCCCAGATGCGCTGACTACTCACCATGCCATGGAGCGATCATAGGTATGGACATTTTGTTTCATTTCTACCTAGTTACGAATGTCTGGCATCGAGCATTAATTGGCGGAAAAAACTCGTTTCATGATTCGGAGCATTCCGATTTTACCACGATTCGTTGATCGTCGCTGGGCAGGCCATACGTTGTCTTATAAGCTAATTTCGCAGGGTTACATTACATATCATCGTCGCCAATGAAAGACACGTATAATGTTGAGCAACACATAGAAGCAACGCGTTCGCCGTTAATTGCAAAAGCCAGATAAATTCAAAGCCACTGTGAGATCGAATTAGTACAGCCGGTCCAGCCCCATTACTAGAGAAAATGGAAGTCATCAAAAAAAATTTTCGAAATCGGAAAATCAGTCTCTTCAGAAGACTATTGCGCGGACTAAGCATAAGAAAAATGTTGAAAAAACCAGTTATACAGGGTGGTCCTTTTATCTTGAGACAGGTTAATATCTTTTAAACAACATATTTTTGAAAAAAGTGTTTCCGACAAAAGTTATCGTGTGTCAGGGGGCAAATTGGATGGTAGGAATGGATTTTTTCAGGGAGTGCTCCTGAAAAACATATGAAGGTCAACTTCATTTTTTTAAATGGAACCCTCCATTTTTTATTTTACCATCATATTCTCCAGGAGAAAATAAGTAACTTTTGTCCGAAACATTTTTTCGTAGGGTGTCTACTTCTTGAGACAAGGTACTAAATATTTATTCAATAAACATTTTTATTTATTATTTAAGAAGGTGCTCAAAGTGTTTATGGCGATGATGGAAGTATGGGGGCCATGCTAATTGGTTTTTCCCCAAAAATTAGAATCCAATCAACAGATTCTTTCAAAAATTGCCACTACCCCTACATCCTGGGTCTATTGTAAATGTGCAGTAGTGACAATTTTTAAGAGAATCTGCTGATTGGATTCTAATTTTTGTGGAAAACCAATTCGCATGGCCCCCACACTTCCATCATCGCCATAAACACTTTGAGCACCTTCTTAAATAATAAATAAAAATGTTTATTGAATAAATATTTAGTACCTTGTCTCAAGAAGTAGATACCCTACGAAAAAATGTTTCGAGCAAAAGTTACCTATTTTCTGCTGGAGAATATGATGGTAAAATAAAAAACGGGGGGTTCCATTTAAAAAGATAAAGTTGACCTTCAGGAGCACTCCCTGAAAAAATCCATTCCTACAATCCAATTTTCCCCCTGACACACGATAACTTCTGTCTGAAACACTTTTTTCAAAAATATGTTGTGTAAAACATATTAACCTGTCTCAAGATAAAAGGACCACCCTGTATATGTAGACGGATGAAAGAGAGTAAACGCTTCAGAAATTGAAAGACGAAGAAGCTTGTGCTACAGCATTTGCGGTCGATTCGCAATTTACACCGATACGTCGGATGTAGCAGTAGGGGCGGTATTGTAATGACGCACTAATCATTGACCAACCACTTAGTTGTTTCTCTAAGATATTATTTTCCGCGGGCAGAAAATGCAGCGCATGTGACCGCGAGTTATTAGCCATATTTAAAGCGGTTAAACAATTCCGGGATGTGATCGCAAGTCGCAAATTTTACATACATTGAGCAACAAAATTAGCGCAACAAGAATTTTTATCAAAATTTCACTCAACTTTAAGCAATCGTAACTCCGCGAAAATGATCATATGTTACAAATTCATTTTTCATTTTAATGTTTGAAGTTTCTACTTTGAGCACAATTTATCAAATTTGACTTCCGCCTTTCCTCACCCCCGCCACCTCCTTTAATGTGAGGGCATGTTTAATTTAAAACGTTTGCATACTTTGATTCGCTCCATGCAGTGCAATAAATTTTTTTCGCAAATGTTCTAAAAATTGCTGCTAAGTACAAACTTTTTTGCACAAATTGAAAAAAAAATGAAGTCCCTACGATTTTTTTTTGGCGGAGTTATGTACGTTGACAAGTTACCCATGCATTTTAGCCAGCTTATGCTTGGTACCGCCAACATTAGCGTTATTCGATGTACACCACGAGGATATTGCTGGTTGTATTTTGTGCATAGTGTGTACGTGTGTGTGTGTGCTTGCTGTTTTTGCGTCGGTGTGTATGGGCAAGTGTGTGTCTGCCTGTGTATGCGAGTGCGCGTCTGTGGAGGCGTGTACTATGTCATGTAATATTGTGTATTCCCAACTCGTTTTTGAGCAACTAGAACTCAAAATTTAGAATGACCGCCAAATATCCTTTAACAATTAGAGTCAACATTACAATACGAATGGCGCGAAATTCCTCAAGATGCAATAAGATCCTGCATCAATATGCAGGAACATCTTCAGGTAGTTACTCAAAAACGAGTTAGAGTTGGGAATACACGATATTACATGACATAGTACACGCTTCCACAGACGCGCACTCGCATACACAGACAGACACACACAGATGAATACACAGACAAACACACACACACGTACACACTAGGCACAAAATACAACCAGCAATATCCTCGTGGTGTACATCGAATAACGCAAATGTTGGCGGTACCAAGTATAAGCTGGCTAAAATGCATGGATAACTTGTCAACGTACATAACTCCGCCAAAAAAAATCGTAGGGACTTCAATTTTTCTTCAATTTGTGCACAAAAGTTTGTACTTTGCAGCAATTTTTGGAACAATTGTGAAAAAAATTTATTGCACCCCATGGAGCGAATCAAAATATGCAAACTTTTTAAATTAAAAAATGTTCTCACATTAAAGGAGGTGACGGGGGTGAGGAAAGGCGGAAGTCAAATCTGATAAATTCTGCTCAAAGTAGAAGCTTCAAACATTAAAATGAAAAAAGAATTTGTAAGATATCACCATTTTTCGCGGAGGTACGATTACTTAAAATTGAGTGAAATTTTGATAAAAATCCTTGTTGTGCTAATTTTGTTGCTCAGTGTATTAACATAGCAGAAAGTCATGGTTTCGCGTCAGACCGTCCCGGGTGTGCGAGTATCAGCAACAAGAGCTCAGTAACTTTCATATATCTTGGGTGTAAGATAATAGGAAAATGGAATGAACGATGAAGTTTGCACTTCATCGAATAAACGTTGTGTGGGCGTATTTAAGAATACTATCTTTCTTTATTATCTCTACTCTCGGCGAAAGCCTTTACAAGAATGTCTTCAGAGACACATCTTCGTACCAAGGACACCCTCGTTAGTATGGTCGTTCTTTAGGGCACTAGGGCCCGGCGAAACTCCTCTGAGGGAGGGGAAGCGCTGACGAAAAGCATATCGCCTGTATCGACTATTCGTTGATTTCTAATTTTCTTACATGGGATACACGAGCAATATCCAACACATCGATGGAAATGAAAGCACGATTATGGTCGCGTTGTCACGTATCGAAACTTTGATGAGCTTTGACGTTAACTACAGAAGAGATTATCTGCGAACTAGCAACTGATGCCGAGTTTGAAAAATTGTTGTAATCACGTTCATCGGTGTTGAATTTGCATAATTTGTTTGTTGACAGCGTCTAGCGAAGTGTCGTCCTGCAATATCTCGAACATAAGTGTGGCGGTCGATACCACGAAATCTAATACCGCTCACACACGTTCCTAACAAGCATCGCCGGCGGTCGGTCGATGTTAAAAATGCCGGCGGTAAGCCGCCAGGGACCATTGCGACATAAACAAATAAAACAGAATAACAAATTCGGCGCGACGTGGATAGCAAGCTAGTTAGTCGATCGAAAACCTATAACTACTAAGGTATTTCAATAAGTACTGTTGCGGACCAGTTTGAATTACGCATCCTTACCCATATTAGTATTAGGTATCAGGATGTATGTGCCTGTATTATTTCAAACACGCGTTTCTGATTTTAGTATATACTATGTCCCGTCCAGGTGTGAGTATTGCGTGACCCTGTATAGTTTGTATACTCGTTTCGCCAAGTAAAAAGTGTGTTTTATAAATCGCGGTTATAAATCTATTTTGACAATAGTAGATTGATTTTTGTGTTGGGCGGAGGCAATACTAATTATAATTACAGACCGCGGAGCGCAATTCGAGGTCGCACTTTGCAGGGTACTGATTGAACTCACCGGTGATCACCGATGAAGAATGAACACTCATCACCACTAATCGAGCGATGGCATCGGTGCTTTAAGGTATCAATTGCATGCTGTTCAGGAATACTAGAAATACCATTATTCTAGTTATAAGATTAAATAGATTAGACCGCTAATCCCGTTACCGGTAATTCCTAGCCGTCAACAGACCTTCTCCCTTTCCGCATCGTTAGAAGGTTCTAGAACCATTTGATAATAATATAAATACCGCTCCGCTGAAACGTGAAACCATTACCATTAAATCAACCGCCACGCCAAAATTCCAGCCGCTATCGAACCGTTCTTTTTTTGTAATTTTCATTCGTGCGTATTTCGCAGTATCATTGTTTAATCGTTCATCGCATTACTGATTGTGTTAAAATAAACGTTATTTACCAAAAATTCACTGGTCACCTCATTCATTTGCTTGGGCGCTAAAATAAAATACGCGTGCAACTCCTATCCGCGAGTCATCTTGCAAAGGAGCAACTCTTCCTACCTCAAGAGCAATCGCCCACGCTTTACCAGCGTCCGAAACACGAGCCATTCGCCTAAAGAATAGATTGCTGTATTGCTTGCAGTTTTCCTGAATTTACAGATGGCATTCAACGAGGACATTAAAAGTTCTCCAGTGGAAATGACATGCGGTACTGTGCTAAAAGTCCTAGCAGAATTCATTGAAGCTGAGGAGCAAGACAGTTATACGCATATTTTTGTAGATTTTCAGTGCGCTATGCGCAAACTATGATCCACTGCAGCCTTACCCATATTAAGAAAAAAATTTACCAATTTAAAGACATTCAAACATATCCAAATATGTTTTTCGCAAACTTGCTAATCGAACTTTGAAACAGCCATATCTTGGACCGCATCATGTTATCGACAGAATCTCAGATCGAGCGTATAAAATTGATTATAACGGTCGAAAAGAAATTGTATCAGTAAGCTCTAAAAGGACGTCAGTCTTTTGGCGCGTGGCACATCAAAGTTGCCTTTAACTAGCGGTACCATCGTTCGACGATCCCGTTCAATGACAGATAGCAGGCTGTTGTCCAAATACACTCAGGGCGGCGTGGAATATCCGTGACTGAAATTGGGAGCCTTGTAGTCTTCTGCTTTAGTGAGATTGCTTCTAGCCAACGAGTGTTCCTGTCAATAATTATCGGACAGTATCTATATGCCTGGGTAAGCGCCATAACAACGAAATCCACCTGCATGTAATGAAATTGTTCAAACGGGATGACCATCTGCTCTGGAATTTTCTCCATTTGACGCTAAAACTTGCTGCGTTGGTAAGCAAAACTCTGGATATACGAGATGTCCATGTTCACGCGTAGCCATAGGAATCTCTTCGCAATCTAAATTTTCGTAGTTGTACACCCCTAGAAAAATTCTACGCCATACGAATTTTGGGGCATTTCTTTTTCAACTAACGGTAATAATTTGAAAGGAACTGTTCGATGTTTCATGAATGTAGGCTTAACATTATCTTTGAGTGTTAAACGTGCTTGTCGATCTTTAATACGATCTAAAGCGGGCTCAAAAACGTCTTTATACTTCTGTAAAATTGTATCTAATTGTGCCTTCCTGTCGATACCAATTGCGTTTACGGTAATATGGTTCAAGGTAAATTTACGCAGTTCATTCTCATTTAATAATTGGCGTAGCCATTCACGTCCTAACAACGGAACTGTAGTTACGTTTGTAAGGTATATTGTTGTACGACCAACTCATCGACAACAAGATAGCTTATCACCACATTGAATCATCCTGCGAAAAACATCCTGATTTCACTCCTCAAACGCCAACTCATCTAACCTTCTTAGTCATCCTGTCCTACGCGCTGCCCTTACACTATGCTTGCACTTCCATTACTCACCCTCATCTCGATATATATAACTAGGCTTCTTTCTACATTTAGACAGTATTCCATAATCGGTACTTGCGTGCGGAACTTATCGTCATCGAATAAAGCCTCCGAGTTTATATTATAAGTGTTGTACTTATTCCCTCATCCGGAATCCAACAATATATTTAATTTACGTTCTGTACCACCGTAATTGACGCACACTGTTATGTAGTCTTCCGCGTTAAATGTTCTTTTACAATATGTAATTAACTTAAGTGTAGTCGGATGTATGATCGAACTTGGAAACAACCTAAGCATGTAGGCTTTACTAGCAAGTGTAACGGCCGCTCCGCTGTCTACTTCGAATTTTAAAAGTTTATCATTTACCTTAAGCGTAGTAAGAAATTTATTTCGGTATTGTAGAGATCTTGGTGACAAAAGGAATCTTTTTAGAAAAAACAAAAGATATTTAATATATGTAAAAGCAAAATACAGTACGCGTTCTCACAATTTCTCTCTTTCTAATCTCGCACGCAATTCTCTCTTTTAACTCTCAATTCTCACGATGAACCTCTCTGTTTTAACTCTCACGCTGAACTCGTCTCTAGTAACTCTCTCGCTCAACTAACTTCCTTGCATCCTTGCACGCTTTTCTTCGCCGAAAACCCATACACACAGACACACCCGCTGACCCATTCGCACCACACGCATTCCCATTGCGAAGAACTATCACTCGGTCCAAACACTCTTTATTCACACTCTCGTTCCAAACACTCTACATCCGCATCTCGCTCGAACGTCTTTATCTCACACTCCACAGTATTTTGCCTGTTCTAACTGTGTTATGCCTTCGTCCGGCGCATTGTATAAAATTTCCCTAACGTTGTGGTTGGTCCTTTATTTTTAAAGTAGACTGATTGAAGATGACCTCGGATCCTACAAGCAGTGCATCGAATATTGCGATTTAAGGTGCATTTTGCCACTACATGCCCTTTTCCACACCTAAAACATGAAATGCTCTTATTACCGGTAAACCTAAAATTATTACGATTATTAGGATATGTCGGCGTGGGTGTTGAATGTGGCTGATGTATATTCTTCGAGTGCTTGAACTGGCCAGTTGGTTGTCGTCTTTGAAATTTCTTGGTATCTGCTACTTGAACTGCCGCTGTTGAACCCTGTAGTTGATCCGTGTGCTTTGCCGACATTTTCATGCTTGTTG
Organism: Coelioxys conoideus; assembly: GCA_947623535.1. NCBI lineage: Eukaryota > Metazoa > Arthropoda > Insecta > Hymenoptera > Megachilidae > Coelioxys > Coelioxys conoideus. Next base: position 592,104 of record OX392459.1, on the reverse strand, counting down.
CCAGTTCCACGGCCTGGTCGAAACTCAATTTTTTTGTCTCAAGTAACCTTGACTGCATCCTCGTACTTGCGATGCCAAAAACTAACTGGTTGCATAACGCCGTTTTCAAGTAAGCACCGAAATTGCAATTTAGACTTAATTTTTGCAACGCCGCAACGTATTGCAGTATACTTTCTCCTTCTTTTTGTCGCCGCTGGTGGAAACGAAAATTTTCTGCAATTTCCAGTGGTGCCGGAGCGTAGAATTGTCCGAACAACTGAATCAAATCTCGGTAGTTTCTCGTGTATGGGTCGTCAGGCGCACACTTATTGCTTATTACGTCGAAAGACGTAACGTAAAAGACGCCCCAATGTAGTGCAGTAAATATAGGACTTTGTCGTTATCTACCACTTTGAAAAGTTTAAACGGGCCTTCTAAAATAGCCTGTACACGTGACTCAGCTATCGTGTAATTTATGCTGGTTGCGATTTATGATCGACAAAATTTTGAACGATGCAAAAGAACAAAATTGTAATCCGTAACGTAATGCGTAATGTACTGTGTAATGTAACGTGTAATGTAACGCGTAATGTAATGCGTACCCTTGAGCCACGTGGCGCAATTTGTAAGTGAGGTTAGCGTCCTTCGTGATCCTTCTCTTGACATCTTTTTTTTCCTCAATAGGATCCTGTCCTCGTCGCTAATTCTTCATGTGGTCTATTAAACAAGAAGGGTTGATAGAAAACAAACAGCACTTTGGTATCAAAGGTTTATATTCAAAAACGGGTCGCATAAAAACGCCAGACAACTATCTGCTCTCGTTGCACGTGACTCCCTGCGTACTTCGCCTCCACTCGACGTTCGCATGTTACTCCTCAGAGGCACGAAATCCCGCGCAAACGGAAAGACAAATGAATGAGACCAATATGGTGGACGGTTGCGCGGGGCCTTCGAAATTATCCGTAACAGCTACGCTCATGTCATACACTCGACTTTTCCCAAATGGTCATCTAGCATTCCGCGAACCTAACAGAAGGGGCTATTTGGCGGAAAAGTCCCAAACGTGGTCGGTCTTTGGGGGTCCTCTCGATCGCGGCGGTATCGCTCCGACCCTCTTCCTAAAAAGGCGCGTTCAGGGCGCAAAAGGGGGTGGACACTACCGTCAAGAAGCATGCTAATTGGGAAATTAACGCTATGAACGAAAACCAATCAGCATGCTTCAACCACTTCCGATCTTTCGAGGAAGTGCGGGAGACGAGTCGTCAAATATCAATCATTCGCCAAACGTTAAACACCTCAGCCCGACCGTTCCAGAGTAAGGACAGTTTACGTTACGAAAATTAATCGCACGGAAATCTTAAAACGCAAGTCCATCGTTCGGGACATAAGACATCGTTCGGCCTTTGCAAGAAGCAATTATCCTTGAACGTTCGCGAGTAAATAGTTTCTTTCGAACAATTGCTCTCCGGTTAATTCTGCAGAGCAACGCGCCGCAAAGGGTCGGAAGGAAATTCCGCGTGAGCCTTACAACCTCACGTCACGGTCACCCTAAATCCGTGCGATTGGTCGCGAAAAGTGTAGTCGCTTCGTATACTCGAGATTACACCGTGCTACGTACAAACAGATGCCGTTATTATTTAGATTATCGGGCCTATCCTGTTTTCGGGCATTCTAATTGCAGATGCACTTGTCTAGTTTGTCAGTTATTTATTTCTAAATCTAACCCAGGGCGACCTCTCATCGTAAAGGGGCCTATTATTCTTCGGGAGCTCGGGTCATTGGTCGTTTAGACGTTCCCTTCCTGATTGTTGGGATGCTTTGGGTGAATAATATGGCAACTGAGAAATTATTTTTATCGGCAACCGCAACAGTTTTCTAGACGATAGATAAGTAGAGGAAGTCCAATACCTTTTCCACTCAGATCGCCAGATTTAACGCCTTTGGATTTTTACTTGTGGGGTTACATAAAAGTTTATGTAAAACAACCAACAACAGCCGAAAATGTGAAGGCTCAAGTAATAAATGCTTGCAGGAAAATTACTAGTGAAACTTTAGACCAAGTTGAACTGTCATTTAGGGATAGAATCAGTTTCTGCATAAATATTCAAGATCGTACTTTCGAATTTAGAAGATAAGAAACATTTTCTGGACGTTCACTGAACAAGAAAACTTTAAACTATAGAAATGACATTTCAAGGTCAACATAATGAATATCAATGGATTTGTCTTGAGGTAAGCTATGAGTCTAGCGTGAAAAAAACTACGTTTCAATTTAAAAAAAACAAAAGACATCTTCAAATCACGGAGGCGCCTCCATCCAGAAAGTAACAGCGTACACCATTGAATGTCTCCCTGCAGATAGAGCATGTTTATTTTAAACATTTTTTTCGCGAGATAATTGCGTGGAAAGATTATGAGATACCCTGTATATTCAATATTATATGTACGTATATTTTTCCGTAATTACAAGTATTACTAAATAGTGTTTCTGCTCACAATATTTATATTCATATTTGTGTAACGCTATCCAAAATCCCTTGCTCATACATTTCATTTGCCTTCCCAGAAACTGCGCGCCGCGCTAAAAATCCTTGCTCTGACATTCCACTTCCCTTCCTAGAAATCCGCGCCGCGTTCAAAAATCCTTACATCCACATTCCATCATAGATCCACACCCAATTTCCGAGTTCACCCCCTCCAGTGTCAAAACCTATATTATACAAGTAACCATCGATCCTCAAAGACGACGATTTTGTTCGACTAACGTACAGTGAAGTACACTATTTCGGTGATAACCGTGACATTTGTATCTTAATGTTTTTATTATATGTATTCTATATTTATACTTGAGCGCTTATTCCATTAAATTCCTTTGAAAATTCCAAATTAAAATCATATTTAACTTAAAGAAGCAGAGCGTTACCCATATTTGGATGACGTGACGTCTGGCCCGTCGAGTTGATTCAGAATACGAGACTCACCAAAAGCAATTCCCCGCTTTTAACGTGGAAAACGCATGTGATAACACATCTGTAGAAATCGAGTGGTAACCGACGTGCCATAAAAGTGATATAAGAAGCGCGGCAAGAAATTGATCATAAGAACGATAGCAAAAACGGGCACAGCTGATCGGCGCTCGCTTATTGTCGAGGCGCGTCGGTTTGCGAGCGAGTGCGTGTGAGTGTGTGTGTGCGTGCAGTTCGAACGCAGTAAATATGTAACGGGTGTGAAACGGTTGCGAACTAACGAACGCTAGACTATCGGGCAAAAATCCAAATGTATCCAGAATGTTCGGGCGCCGCGCAAATAAAAGGACGCGACCGCGGCGCGGCGGGCAGAATTTACGAAGCAACGACACGATACGAAGGAACGATTACGAATACGATCTCGATTTCATTTCTCATTTCTATCTCTGTTTCATTTCTGTTCTGTTTCATTTCGGTTTGTGATTTTTCTTGTGCTGTTCGACTTACACTCTATAATAAATGAAGTTAATACCATTCTTGAGTACTTTAACTTCCTACACATCTATTAACGAGTAGAAAAATCCCATTTGGAGAGCGGTAAGCAGCAATACTAGTTTAAAACCGAATTCATATTAATTGTTATGAGCCGCAAAGATTCGTTTAAATTAATAATCATATGAGTTCAATTACGGAATTTGTTTGCGATTGTTAAACATCTGCCAACAGCTGTTTGGAAGATGCGGTCGATATAAAAACGATGCACAATGTTTGTTAAGGCCAACATGCCCTTATGTTTGACAATAGATTTGGAATTTGAATATAGTAATTAACCTAAGACCGTCGTCCCATCGAAGGGTTCGCGGACCGTCCCGTGGCATCCATAAACTCAGGAAACCATAAAGACCCGCGCGTTTTCTATGTAGTTTTCTAGCCATTGTTCGAATTTTGTCGCCAGATTAATATTTTACCTTTCGAGCCCGTTATTTCTAGCATGGTGCAAAACTTGGAATATTGGCGAGTGGAAGGGGCCCGAGTAGGGCGAAAAACCTTGCGTCCCTTCCACAAATTTGTACATTTTTACGTAGCCAATTATAACAAGTCACCCCCGTCGGGTCTACCCGACCGAGATGACATCGAAGAGATATCGTAGAACCTTGACCAGTTGAGTTGAAACATGGAAAGATAGTTAAGATACATATTTGATAATGAATAGTTGGATTGTAGTTGCATTAGACATAGTTGAATTATACACACATAGAATAGTTGAAACATAGATAATTGTATGTATAGTCCCGATCACATCGAGTGCTCCTTCGAGATTATTATAATAAACCTAGTCGGCACACCACGTGCAATATTCAACAAGCCTCGAAAGAATTTATTTTCATCCACGAGCGTTAACAATGTTACTAAAAAGTACATAGTGATTCTAAGAAGGAAGGAGAAGTAAAATAAAAGATATTAAAGTTTTATGCTTTTGTCGTGGACCTGGCGGATGGAATTAAATACAATGTCTAAAAATGACCACTCTCTTTATTAAATTCTTAAACTGATCTTTTCAGGTTGCTGGTTGAGTTCATACTGCTCTTTTGCGAGGTTGAGAGGTCGAGGAACAATTGGGAAGGGAAAAACTATCTAAGAAGAGGGGGTGCTAGGATTTAGGTTGGCTAATGAGGGGATGGAGGAAGTGCAAAAAGGAAAAAGTTTGAGATTTGGGAAGAAGGTTGTTTGTAGCTTTACGGAAGTCCCTGAGACCCAAAAAGTCTGTGGTTTATGTCTTCAGAAGGGAAAGTTTAGGAAAGGACTTCGTTGGTGAACACATATTTACCATAATTTCTACGGACAATAAATTTCACGTTGCATCGAAGGTTTTAGAAGTATCTGACACTTTTTTGAAATAGACAATAGCATTAAGCTCTATTATTTTCTAGCATATGCATAATACAGCTTATTATTACATAAGAGATATCTATGTCCATTATTTTCTGCGTAACCAAGTTGTACATCCAACAGTTAATAAATTGTAGTACGTGTTTTCTTAATGGTCTAGCTGTCACAGAAACCGTGTATCAAATGCGAATCAATTATATGTATACACGTTATTCTACTAAAGATTTCAATGGTCAGTTTTAATACACTGTGTGGCAGAGTAAAATAAGTGTGCACGTGAAATTATTGTGTATAATATATTTTATTTAGATAAACGAACGGCATTACGGACTTCGATGTCTATCCATCCGTCTACAACTTTATTTTCACTAACGCCGTCCGCATATTGAATCGCAAAAGTTTATAAAGCTTGTTTTTTAGGTTCTTATCGTGTACAAAATCTAAAAAATTTCTTAAATACTCTGTAATGTCTCTCAAATATCCTCCAGTAGCTTGAATGACTAAATGTTACTTTTATTTCACGACGCAAAGTAAAATTGTGATAAAAATATGAAAAAAATTGAGAATCACTTAAAGATTGATAACTAATTACTAAATTTAGGACTGTGAATTTTGAACTTACGTGCTACTAGGTATGACCTTAAATAAATGACATAATAGCTTTGGCTTAAAAAATGTAATTATTTTAACAATTTGAAAAAGTTCAATTATTGCTCCAGCGTACGCGAAATATTTACTAAAAGAAACATCCTTTATTCAGTATAATTTTTTACTATAAAATCATACTAAATATATAACATTGTAATGTAACTTTTATTTATTACTCACCATCAGCCAAATGCGTATCAATCACATAGAAGATTTGTATAACGCTTCTTTCTGCCATTATAAAAATATTAATCTGACACCTAAGTAACTACTATTGAAGCATGAAAATATTTAAAGACTAATAGAAAATCTGTGATCCACAATCTGCATGGTTTAGGACTCACGCTCGAAACAATTACGTCGCTAGCCGAATTTAAATCCTGTTACTATTCAAACAAATTGCCCATAGCATTGAATATAATTTTGCGTATACATTTAATATTAACAATGTTAAAATTTTAACAAATCGAGCTTCTCAATTGCGTAAACATAGAGCGATCTTCTGTATTGTTTCGCTAACGTCTTTCCTTACACTGTCTTTATTCTGTTAATGTTCTCTTTCGAACATAAAACCACGCAATTACAGGTAGAGTGTACACCAAATTTTAACTTTTTTTATAGCATAACCGCCACTATGGTATTCTTATAGATTTTTTCGGGCTGAATTCTAATCTGAAATCCGTTTTTCACTAGGGCGTTGTTGTATCCCGTTCGCAACAAGAGTTGCACATAGCGACGATATTCAGGTCATTATGAAACAACTACGGAATGGTCATCGTCAGCTCCGATTAGTAGGACAACATCGTCAGCACCAAATGTATGTCGGACCTCGTCAAAACCCCAATTGTGAATAATATAAAAGGCGATACATCGCCAAGGCGGAGAGTTCATAAGATATTGTGTCACACGCTTGTCAAATAAAGTCGTTTCTTGTTTATACTCGTCAGCCGATGAAGTCCAGTTCTTTAACACTCCCGAACCATATCCTACATACAACAGTGTACCTCGAGGGGGCACAACAGCGTACAGTTTTTGAGAAACTTAATGTTAAAAAAAATTGCAAATTTTCAAGTTTGGGAATTTTTTGTGCTTTTACTATAGCAGCTATTCAGTGGTTTTTTTGGCGTGTCTTCCGAACTATTTTTTTTATAAAATGAAAACAAAACTGATTTTGCAACTTCGCTTGATACTTTTTGCAGCAGAAATGTCTGGGTCTAAGCGAAAATCTAACTATCGCACGTTATAGAGCATAGTTTTTGTAATAAATTGGAAAATATTACAATTTATATCGTTTTATTTGGGAGAATTCACTGATCTTTCTCGTATAAAAATCCACTGAACAGCTGCTATGCTAAATGCGCAAAAAATTCCCAATCTTAAAAATTTGCAACTTTTTTTAACATTAATTTTCTAACAAATTGTACATCCCAGAAAAAAACAGATTTCAGATTAGTATTCAGCTCGCAAAAATCTATAAAAATTTCAAAATGGTGGTTGTGAAATGATTTGTTTCTTGTACAGTGTTATCGCTCATCTTGTCAAATTACTTAATATTATTTTCTTCTTTGTATTTGTGTCTATTGTGTTTATATTGTACAAAGAGTTTAGTGTTCTTTGCGCCGTCGGTATACTATTTTAACATTTAATATTATACTTTGAATATGTGTACACAAAATTCATTGCAATAACGCAGACGGTTTATCGTGCGACGTGTCCATAGCAATATATGTCTAAGGAAGGGATCACTCATCTACTTTTTCTATTAATACAATAATGCACACCTAGTGGTAACATAACGGTGTCAGAAGCCGACCACAAACTGTGCAAGTTTATGCTCTTATTCCAGGAAACGCTTGTGCCTCATTGATTCGTTCGTCATAAGCTTCTCTTTAGGAAGGAAGGAGAAAATATGTCAGAGAAGGACATAAGCTCCAGTATCGAGCGACCAATTCCAAGAATTGCTAGGAATGACTTCTACTCATTAAGGGAATAAAGTACCTGACCACTAAGAGTACATTCAAATATCATAATCTTCAAAATTATACGTGTATAAATGGCAGCACAAAAATATATTGTTCGTATCGAACCAACGGGCTCAATTTAATTCCTTAGTTTTTTCTTAAATAAAGAAGTAATAAATATCAAAGCATTTGATAGTTAAAAGTGACATGATACTTTGTAATGACAGGTTCATCCAGATACAATTTTTTATAAGTATTATATTATTTATGCGGTCTGTAATGAAATATAGACGCTAGTCATTTTCGAAAATAGCGGAACAGTAACAAAATTAAAAGAATTAATATTTTTTATACATATATTTAGTTTCGCATATGTTGTGCAAGAATTATTTTATTTATTGAACAACATTCAAATATTTTTGTTATTGTTGATATGTTACAAAAAACTTAACATACTATCTGTGGTAAGTCTTGATTTCTGAAATACTACAACTAAATTTTAACAATCATTCTTAACTACACTTACTTTCCGGAATGTTACAATCGAATATTACGTAGAATGTATTTCTAAACGATTTAACTTCTAAAAATTTAGAACTCAGTCTTAAAGGGCACTTCTGATTTGTTCAGATATGCATTAGATTAGGTTAAGTTCGACTTCCAAAATTTAATTACTGAAATTTTCATATTTATTCTTGTTTTCAATCAAATTTTTTAAATGATTTCTGATCAAGCCTGATTTCTGAACAGTTACGATCGAATTTTAACAATATTCATTATCTTTTACAATGATAGTTCCTTGTTATACTTATCCTATACATTCTATGTACTATTTAGAGTTGGAAAAATTGCTTACAACATGGCACAAAGGCAACAGAGGATACTTTGTTTTAGAATATAAACCAATTCTAGGATTCAAATGTTCGATTGTTTAAGTTTCGCTTTGTTCACACCGCCAACTTTCTTAGATTATTCAAGTTTATCAGTAAATGTGACCGTTTCAATAATTGATAAGTACACGCGAGACATATTTTTTCGTATGTAATGAAAAAGGTAAGCTCTTCGACGATCCGAGCAGCAGAACTTACATTTCTTTCAAGCGCAATTTTTCCAGCTTTGATCAGTATGTACTAAATGAGCCTATTAATTGTCCGGGAATATGAAATTGATCTGTATTTAATCGCCAATGCGTCATTATACTTACTATTTACAATGAACAATTTATATCACTTTTAGGTCGCTTGAGGTGTTGATACTTTGCTCGAATGCGAATGAGTCGGTTTTGAGCCCATATTCGGTGTCTTTCCAGAAACTGAACACAAGATCTGCTTATAAGCTTCTCTATAAAGTTTGTTAGTACCAGCATAGATGAAAGGATTAATAACGGATGAAGCCCACGCTAATACAGACGCAACCACGTGCAAAATGGGTATTTTCATCTTGTCGTCGATCACGTTAGCCAGCATCAGTGGCATGAAGCACAACAGGAAGCATAGAAATATGGTCAACATCAGTCTAGTTACTCTCGAGTCTTCTCTTCGTTGGAATCCTACCGATTTTTTTCTTGAGATACCTGCGTGTGTCTTCAAGTTCTGCCTACTCTTTCTCACGCGCCAATAAATGCATAAATAAGAAACACTTATCACAACGCAGGGTACGATGAATCCTAGAGCAAACAGAAACTTCTTTGGACTGGTGCCGTTCTTCTTAAGGATAGTGCAGGAAAAAGTTGTCGGGTCCAAACCCAAAGTTCCCCAGAAACCGAGTAATGGTGGCAGAAGCAGGGAAAAACTCAGCGTCCATATGGCGATTAGCATCAAGATTATTCGTTGCGTTGTGTACAGCTGCGCGTACATCTCTGATCGCGATATTAGTATATACCTGAAATTTGAATATCGATTAATTATAAATTTCTTGTTCTTATTGCTTAGAATATTGAATAAACATGCATCCATACACAACAATATCCTAACTACATCGTCATTGTAGATTCTCTCTCTCCGCGTTCATATCGCTCATATAAATTGTAGCGCAAACACGATATCCAGTAAGTACATTTATAAAGCAAGAAAGTTGACGTTCGGAAGGAAGGCAGTTTGACGGATTGTAATATAATAACTTTGCCAAATTAATAATTGTCACGAAGACAAAGTACGACATATTGTTGATCACAAGCATTGCATTTATTGATCATATTATATGGTACGGCATAATAAAGAAACGATTTGGAAACACCGAAGCTAATTATTGTTAATACACCTCTCTTCCGTGTCCTTAGAAAACCATGTAAACCAAAATCGTGGAAATCGAAATTATCACCAATTAAACCAGTAATACAATTCAAATTAAATTGTACTAGACAGCTATAAAAGCTGTCCTTGCATTCGTACTGTCAAAATATTCAGTTCTACAATTTTTTAAATACAAACTAGCGTTCTCATTAAACTCGAAATGATCAAATATAGCGAAAAAAGATGTGTGAAAGACCTTGTGTTGGGATTACTCAACACTAAACATTAAAATACTAATAAAGCTAGAGTATTTTGCTCGTCTCACATGAAGATGAACTTGAAGATGACTTGAATAAGAAATTTTGAACGAACATTTCACTAATTGTAAGTAAGGTAAATATCTTAGTGCTCAAATGAATCTCGATAGTTAACAACTGACAAGTGTGAGTGGAAATGTCGTTAATAATGACATTTCAGCTAACTTCGATCATTTAAACGAATGAAAATGTAATGATAAAGTGTATTAGCTTTCCATACGTACAATCATAAGTTCCTATAATTTAATACTTACAGAACGCAGAAATATTATTGTACAATACTGCAGGATTCAATATTTTTAAACTCCTTTCATTATGACTCGAGTAAGCAAGGGAGTATTCTTGTTAAAAATCTAATTAATTGATACGATATCATTTCTTTATATAGTAACGTTGCTTTACATTTATTAAGTAATAAGCAATTCAAATAGATTGGACTTCTTATTAATTTTGCTTAAGTATTGACATTAAATATGTAACGCGACAACTTAACGAATAAACGGGTATCTCTATGAGGCAGTGCATGTCAGGTATGGAGATTCAGGAAACGTACTATGATCCCCATATACATATAAATACATACAAAAAGGCATTTTGCGAGCTTATTGCAGATCTGAAATCCGTTCTTCACTGTCAGCGGTACTCAATGCCTACTGCCTTGACGTAACGGAGTAAGTGATTCGCGCAGCGCGTTATCACATTGAGAACAGCTGATAGCGGCGCTTGTTTTGCCGAACTTTTTTCCTTATAAAATGAAAATGAAAGTGATTTTGTAACTTCGCTCGATATTTCCTGCAGCATAAATGTCTGCTCTATCATGTACGATGGTTAAATTTTCGCCTAGACCCATAGTTTTTTAAATAAATTTAAAAATATCGGCAAAAATTCGTACGTTTTTGGGGTCTTTCTTACTGGGATCATTGTTTAAACATATTTAAATGCTTACAATGTTATAACAATTTATATCGTTTTTTTGGAAAAGTTCACAGATTTGTCTCGTGTAAAAAGCCACTGAATAGCTGCTATGGTAAATGCAAAAAAAATTCCCAAAGTTGAACATTTGCAATTTTTTTAAACATTAATTTACTCAAATACTGTATATCCTAATGAAAAACGGATTTCAGGTTCGTAATCAGGGCAAGAAGCACTATAACAATCACTCATTTGATTGTAGAACGTCGATTGGCTGTTGGACAGTGTTATTGGTGCATATGAACCAATAGTATTTATAATTAATTGGTGTATATGAACCAAAAGTATTTATAATTTTACATTATCTAAACATAAGAAAAAATTGCAATTGTCTTAACTACTTCTTTTATAGTTTGACCACTGTGACATGACGACTGAGACCTTACGGTTTCGCACGTAAAACTGAAGAACAGGGCACAGTATATGATCTAAAGATTTTTTAATTCAGTAGAAGCCTCCTGACAAAAATTTTCTTTACGACTTTATTATTTTATGACAAAGATAACACAGATACAAGTTACCACCCACTTGATGTAACAGCCTCAAATCAATATTTATTCATTTAGAAACAGATACCAAATCTTACTTTTTTAACGTATCAATATGTACACATTATGGACAAAATCGGTAAGATGTACAGAGACGCTATTGCCAATATCAGCATTGCCCATTCCTGTTGCATAAAATCTATAGAAACTGTTGGTTAGTGGATTTGACCCGCTTTAATGTGCGTGGAGAGAGTGGACAGTGTCAACAATAACTTCTTTGTGACCTTTGCCCGATTCGAAGTGGGTACTGTTGACGATGATAGTTTTATGTAGGCTGAGCCACGACAAATTGAGTTTTTTAAACATTTTCACTACAAGTCGATTTGGCATTAAAAAACACACGAAATAAAAGAAAGTATCGTCCTACATCCCCTAGTTTCCAAGATATTCCAAAAAACGTATTTTTAACCCCAAACTTTGAGGGCCGCTATCACCCGTTCAACGTGCACGATTACCGACAACAAAAAATACGTGTCAAATATTTTTTCGAAAATTATATTTTCTGTAAGTTTCAACAAAATCGGCGTGTCCCGCTTGAAGAATATGTTCGAAATCCGCAAAATGATGATTTAAACGACGTCAAAAAGTGATCGATTCGGAGTGAAATGACCCATAGATGACAAAACTAGACGACCAATCAAACCGAACCAAGGCTTGTTAGCTTCAGTTTTCTATGCTCTTCTATTTGAACTAAAAAGATTAACGAAAAATAATTCTGTGCTGACGTACGTACGAAATCAGCACTGCGTTACGATAGAAATGTTTTATTCTCCAGTGGTACAAATTTAATCGCACGCGGTTCTGTTCAAAAGAAACTAATCTTTTGGACAGTAGTTGGAAACCGTGTCCGAACGTTGACATGGTAAGAGTGATTAAGGTGGTAGATTTTAATAAATATCTTGTTCGTCCGCAACGATTGACGATGTGTATAACTCAGACTTCCGCAACGCTTGAAGTACTATTTTATTCAAACTTCCGTATCGTTTGAAGTTTGGGTTGATTCTGGCGTGTCGCTCTCGTCTCAACGTCCGCGAAAGTTGGAAGTTTTTTGAGGCATACTGATTGGCTCTTATTCGGAACGTTATTTTCCAATCAACATGCCTCGGGACTTGTGTCCACCCTCTTTTGCGCCCTGGACGCGCCTTTTTAGGAAGAGGGTGGGAGCGACACCTCCGCGATCGAGAGGACCCCCAAAGGCCGACCGCGTTTGGGACTTTCCCGCCAGGTAGGCCCTCGAAGGCCAAGTCCTGTTAGGTTTGCAAATCGTTAAATTACCATTTGGGAAAAGTCGAGTTTATGACATGAGCGTAGCTATTGAGAACGAAACGACGATTAAAATATAAACTCTATTGTCGAAAAAAGGTAAATGAATATTACGGTATAGCAAAAAGTGTGTATCTCAAAAATAGCTTTTCGTAGAAGAACCGTCATAAACTCCCTTTGGAAATCCTCGCGTATTCTGTTCCTCGTGCGACGGAACAAATTCTAAACGATTTTTTTTTCCTAAAAAAGGCACATTTTTTTTTCAAACACGAGAAAATTTTACAATTTCACAATTTTTTGGGTTTTTCTTAGTTCATCTAGAGGAAAAATATATGAAAATTAAAATTCTCTTTGGTTTTTTACTTCAAACGAAAATTACGAACTGCATCTTTCCCGCCGATTGGAGACTACAATTCCAAGGTGTTGCACAAATGTGCATAAAACTCGGCTGCATTTGAATATTTTTCTTTAACAAAAATTTTGTTTTCATGTTCAAATATGTAATAACATTATCTAAAAAGTTGACTAGGCTTACTCTTTCCTTTTTGTCCTAAAAAAATTCCACCAAAAACGCTTTTTTTAGGGCTCCTAAAGCAGGATGCCCCCTTAATCAAAATATTTAAAAGCACGATTTATTCAATTACTATTTTCAAATGTACAGAGTTACAATCGTTACTAGGAGTGAGGACAGAAGTAACAAAATAGACGGCTTACAAAAACTAGTGACATGTTCCATGTTTTTGAGCATGATTATGTTGTGCAATAAGTAGAGTGTAGTGCGACGTACAAATTATTTAAAAACTATTACTCAATTTGAAGCTATGCATCCAGAAAGGCAAAGTATTACGTTTCTGTCTGGTCTTCTCTACTTTTTGTAACTTCATTTCGCGACTACACAATAATACATTTTCAATTCCTTATAGATATACAGTCAGGGATAAAAATAAGTGCATAGTTACTGCAAATAGGTAAAAATGAAGTTCAATCCAATTAAAGTAATTATACTGAACTTCAGTTTTATTTACTACATATCCTTATAGTATGTACATTATTTAGTGTATAATAATTGACGATCAAACATACATCTTTATGTACACTCGCCGTAATTAACGGAATCGACATTTCGTTTCAAAGTTGTCGTAAGACAAATAATGTATACAAACATTCGCCATCCGTAACGCACAAATACACTGATCCCAAACAAACTTATTAGTAACAACTCAACCTTTGTGAAAGCATTTGTAGACAAATTTCGGAATGACAAAAACGTAAGAAAGAATTAAAGTTACCACATAATTGTATCGGATTGTAGTAAAGAATTACGTTACCACATGATAGCTCAGAAGTACAACATATCCAATAGTGCCGTAGAAAAGAATTTACAAAAAATGTATACTGTGGTAAAAAAAATTTAGAGCTTATGAAGTCAAACACTGATTTTATTGCGAAATGTTGCAGAAATAGCAAGATTAAAAGATTCAACAAAAAAAAAACGAACTGTTAGAAGCTGGATTAACATTCTGCAAGGCTAGACATTTGAGTATGACACGAGCATTCTGGAGAAATATAGTTTGGAGATACGAAAGTAAATTTGATTTGTGGTATTTAAAAGAAGAAATACCAAGCGTGAAAAAAACATGAAACGTACGAAATTGTACGTTACAATAAATTGGCGGAATTATGAATGCAAACAAGTATATTGATATTTCAAGCGAAAATTTAGAAGAAGCAGTAATAAACATGAGTTGCAACTTTGAATTTGTCTTCCAACAGGATAATAATCTCAAACATACTGCAACGAAAAGTATAACCTTTTTTTATGATTCCAATAGTACATTACTTGAATGGACCGACCAAGAACCCAAATTAAATCCTATAGAGAATTTATAGTTTACTGGACGGACATGTGGCACTTGACCATAATGGAGACATCGATTTCTTTAAAAGATTACAGCCTGGATTTGAAAAAATTAGTATAGATTATATTAGTTAATAAAATGCGTTCCCCGATTTCTGACAGCAGTAGTAAAAGCAAATGGCGACAATATCAAGTATAAATTTCATTATGTATTTCATTTATTATGCATTTTATTAAGTGTCCATTTATTTTTACTATTTATTTCTGCTATTATCGTTAAGTAAATATAAACTTCAATCACTTACTAACAATAAGTCATGTATATACCATAAGGATATATAGTATATAAAACTTAAATTAATAGCAGTCACATTAATTAAACTTTATTTTTACCTATTTCCAGTGACTGTACACTTATTTTCGCCAGCGACTGTTCATATGTATCCTGTAATAACCTTCCATTGTTCTCAAAGAAAAAAATGAGCTAATTTCTACCATTTGTACTTGCATGTTTTGTTTATAAAATAGGAAACCTTATTTTAAGTAAAATCGTGAAAGTAACAGATCCATTATATTAGTTTCTGTTGCATGCATGAGAATTTTACGAATCCTTAAATAAAAAGCATTAATAGAGAACAGTGTCGCTTACTTAATGCAAAGAGCAATTTACTAGAGTATCGTGTTTATCATCCAGACATTTAATACTGTTCAAATCGTCACCTCTTGCAATTAAAATTAATGCAATTTAATTTTATAGAGAGACTGAAGTTGCTAACAAAAAATTATAAACTTACTAAAATTTTACAAATTTAGTTTAGAGAAAAAATGTATATTAAATTACAAACCGATTTATTGTAATTGCCACCATACTGAGCAAAGATACTGCCACGTTCCCATAAAAAAATAGTGGAAATATTTTGCATAATGTTTCACCAAGCACCCACGCCTCGTTTAAGTATCTGCTTGCAGTTAATGGCATATTTACTGCAGAGAAAATCAGGTCCGACACGCTCAGACTTATCACAAATGCGGTCGTGGCATGTCGTCTTAGTCTTGTGTATTTTAACAGTGCGATCACTGTTACCAAATTACCTGCAATTAAGAAAAATATGAGGTGTAAGTAATGCTTCGTAGATTATTAAATTTGAATACAACTTAATAAAAATTTATTATTAAGATTTCATGTAAAGTTAAATTGGTACTATATGTATATCTGATTCAAATTATCCTAGTGTTACTTCCAATTAGTATACCATTGCTCACGGCGTTTGACTCGTCATTAACAGCCAGATCGTTTCGACGCATTTCGGTTGTCTTGCGAAAACGCTCTGCCGATTCAAACTGCGAATTCGAAAATTCGAGCAAGACCAATAGATCATAAATAGACTAGATTTCGCAGTAGCGACCTTTTCATCCCGGTGCTGTGAAACGTGACACATAAGAGCGGCGTACGCGGATTAAAGTTAATTGAAAATCCTTCGAAGGTTACTGAATTAAGACTTTGGTATTTATAGAATAGATCGATTCGAGTCTGGCCCGAGGCTTCGACACGTTCAATAAAGTTAAACTTTACAAAAAATACGCTTCTTTAATTTTATTTATAAAAAAATGAACGCTTTTGAAAGATACTAAAACTCCAACACCATTAATAGTAACGAACGAGTTTAATTCTGATAAACATGAAGTTTTAAAAAGAACGTATGCGTTAAGAATTTGGATATTATTTTTCTGATACACTTTTATCTTCTCTATCAACTGTTTATTAATTAAAATTTAAAGTAATGTTACAAAATACGTTAAATACATTTTTTATACATAGTCGTATTACCAATGTCCTGTTACAAAGATATGACTATAAATATTAAGTTACAAGAGTCTGATCCCACCAGATATGTCCATATTAACGACCATATTAATCAAAACTTAATTTTTCTGTAACATTTTGGAGGCAAATTTCTAATACTCCTGTTTCATAACTTGTATAAAATTTCATAAATAATATGAGTAGGTATAATGAAAGATTCGATCTAATTTGATGTAAAAACAAGTTGTCACGGGGCAGACTGCGCTTTTTATACTACATCTCCGTGAAGAGTTTTTTAAATAATATAAATTTCATTCTGTTTTTATCTAATTCCATTTGAACTCTGAGCATAAATTAAAATTTTACAAATGTTTATTTTAAACAAGTAATTCGATACATGTTTGTATTATTGTAATTATAATTAAATTGAACGAATTAGATTTTTCTAAATGTTACATGTATTATAAATTTTATTATGCCCTTCCGCATAAACAGCCTCTACACCCTGACTTTTTCAAATAAATTGAAAAATGTACGTAAAAATTGGTGCAAAATCGGTGTCTCTCCGCGTTCATAGATTGTTTAAACATGTTTTAATATTCAGAATGCATGAAAGGCAGATACCGTTGTATTCAGGAAAGTCTACAGAATCTTTTGATGCATACGGAATTTCAGAATTTTGTATAGTTACCTCACAAAATTGGTTTGAATTTCGAAAATGTGCTTTTTTTCAAAATCAAATTTCTCAAAAACTGTACGTGCTGGCGAAAAACGGATTGCAGATTCGTAATCAGCACAAGAAACACTATTACAATCACTCATCAGATTTTAGAACGTCGGAAACAAGTTAAAATTTGTTGGACAGTGTTATACAAGATACGAGGTCGGATCAAATATAAACGAGACTTTATGTTTAAAATAATTTTATTCGGTGTAATAAAATTGCCAAGCACATATTATTTTTCAATATAATCTCCTGCTTTAGCAACGCGTTTCTCCCAAAGGATTGGTAGACTTTGGATCCCAGTATCGTAAAATGAAGAAATTTTTGTCAGGAGCCAATTGCGCACAAAGTCCTCCACCGCTGCATCGTCTTGAAATCGTTGTCCTCCTAGTGTTTCATTAAGCAGTCCAAAGACATAGAAATCGTATAGCAACAGATCAGGGTTGTAGGGAGGGTGATCAAGTGGTATCCACCTCATTTTTTCTAAGGTTTGGCAAGTTAAAGCTGCAGTATGGGGACAGGTGTTATCGTGAAGGAGAATGACGTCTCAAATCGGTTGATCACGTCTTTTGGAACGATAAGCGACCTTTACTTCCCTCAAAAGCTCAAAATAATATGCAGCATTTATTGTACAATTTCGGAAATTGTCAGCCGTCGATCGCCTTCGAAAAGGTCACGAATCGTGCGAATGTTCGTCGGCGTGATGTTGGTTCGAGGACGGCGATCATGTTTCACATTCTCAACCCGTCTACGTCCTCCGTTGAATTTCTTACACCAGGGTCATTCCACGCCGAATCGATCACTTTTTGTCATCACCATCTGCGATTTTGTTTTAATCAAGATATGTTATAGTCTACGTGAAATTAGGGGGGGTTTAAGTCATCATTTTGCCAATTTCGAATTTGTTTAAAAATTACAAGCCTTCAAACTTTGCAGTTTTTGCCTATTTTCGCAAAAATAGGCATCACTTACGAATTTTTTTCTCAAAAACTACTCGTCCGATTGAGCTAATTTTTTTTTCGTTTTATTCATAAAGGATTGGGCTACTATAAAATATTTTTTATAAATTGGACAATTTGTTATGTAATATGAAAAAATTTAAACAAATTCTTTTTTTATGTTTTTCAATAAAAACTACTAATTATTAAAATTTAAAAAAAATATATTATATTCGCTGAAGCTTCCCCTTTAAAATGAGCCCTTCAGAATAATGGGCGGTGGAAAATTAATGTCACAATAAGCTGGAAAACGACGCGGTGTACCTCCGTTTCAGGTAAGCAAGTCGTGCAATCCGCGTTCACTGGTCTTGGTCAAGCCTGGTACACGACTAAATGACCTTGATTTTACTTGCAAAAGTATATTAGTAACCATTCTGGGCCAATGACACATTTTTTAATCATAACTTCATTTATAAATATTAATTCCCACATTTATTGTTCATGCTCTACAAAAAGGCGTCATTGCTCAATGGAAATCGTGAGAAGATTGTGGTTTCCTTCCATCGGAAAGGGATAAGGATGGGTTATAATTAAAAGTATCGAGAGGACCATTGTGTGGGTAGACTTAGAAATTGTAAGAAAACATAAAATGACAACTATTTCATTACACTAAATACAGGTCCATCAATATCATACGAGCAAGTCTTACATAGTACTACTTTATTTGTTAATAAATAAATCTTCTTGCAATGCGAGTTTATAAACAATCGGAATGTTCAATATATTATTTTGTGTTACATAACTAAATGCTATATTTCAAAATGACGATCATGAATAAAAAAAAATGTGTCATTGGTTCAATTAAGGGCTCATTTTAAAGGGGAAGCTTCAGCGAATATAATATATTTTTTTTAAATTTTAATAATTAGTACTTTTTATTGAAAAACATAAAAAAAGAATTTGTTTAAATTTTTTCATATTACACAACAAATTGTCCAATTTATAAAAAATATTTTATAGTAGCCCAATCCTTTATGAATAAAACGAAAAAAAATTTAGCTCAATCGGATGAGTAGTTTTTGAGAAAAAAATTCGTAAGTGATGCCTATTTTTGCGAAAATAGGCAAAAACTGCAAAGTTTGAAGGCTTGTAATTTTTAAACAAATTCGAAATTGGCAAAATGATGACTTAAACCCCCCCTACTTTCACGTAGACTATAACATATCTTGATTAAAACAAAATCGCAGATGGTGATGACAAAAAGTGATCGATTCGGCGTGGAATGACCCACCAAGCAAACACGCGAGCCTTTGACAGCGTTTTATCTTTGAATTGTGCACTCAATCTCTGCAGAATTTCTGTTCTATTCACTTTATAAAACTTCAAGGAGCATAACAAGAGAGAAATATAACGATATGATAAGTTTATTACCTTATATACCGCCTATTCACCATAAATAGTTCAATATGCTATCTGTAAACGAAAACTAAGTTTAAAATATCTTTTTTTATTTAAAGATCTTAACGAAATAATTTTCATTTTTATATTTTTAATATAACTGAAATAAACTCTTAATAAATTTGGTTATTCGTGTATTTAAATGTCTTCATTTTAACTATTACTTTTTACATAAAAATTCATTTCAGTAAAGCTTTTATGTCTATAAAAATATGGACTTAAATTTACTCCTGTTTTTATTTCTTCTAATATGTTATTTTTGAAAGTGGTATAAGTCCATGTGGAGCTAAAAAAATCGTTTATTTTTTCAAATAATTTTAGTAATTATTATTTCATAATAAAATTTAAAAGGTGTATAATGTAAAAAACATCACTCGAATTGATTAAAGTTGGCCAATATTTTTAAATTGATTCAAACGCAAACCCTTAGATATCTCAATATAAGGGATAAAACCAGCTCAATTATGCTTTGCACAACTGAAACGTGCACTTGTTGCTCTGACATTGCGAAAACTATCACCAAAATTTATCTGAACCAAATAACGACCTACTTTCCATACTCCAAACATTCCTAATAATCCATTCTAGAAACGGTAACCCTCTTCCC
Source organism: Coelioxys conoideus (assembly GCA_947623535.1). Taxonomy (NCBI): domain Eukaryota; kingdom Metazoa; phylum Arthropoda; class Insecta; order Hymenoptera; family Megachilidae; genus Coelioxys; species Coelioxys conoideus. The sequence goes on along the minus strand of OX392459.1, from coordinate 571,940 downwards.
TTAAACAAACAAGTTCAGAAAGAAAAGTCTCGTTCATATTTGATCCGCCCTCGTAGAACAAAAATTGTATGTTTAATCATATGACAAAAGTTATCAAATATGTTCAACATCCTAATAAATTATTTAAACCTAATTGATGATTCGTTCTTAATTTAAAAACTTGAACCATAATTACATATTTTAAAAATTAAGTATATTTAAGTGTATATTTGAAAAGGACAAAAAAAAAGTTTAAAACGTAATACAATAAATGACTTCGACCTTATCCAAAACATCTTTCAGTACCCAATTTCAAATATTTTGTTCATAATTATATGCTTATGCACGCTTGAACATTCACACATTTACATTAAATAACGATTTTTTTTAAAATTTCAATAAAATAACATTTAATAATATATAAACAAACACTAATTACATAAATTTCAGATAATCGGAAACTAGTTCCTAAATAATACTTAGATGTTTTTAATAATTTCATATACAGGTACAAACCACTTACTGTATGTAAATCTAATTCTTGTACGTCTACTGAATGCAAATTTAACTTTTTATCAACATATGAAAGTCGACTTCGATGTATTAAATGAAACTACATTTGTTTTGCGTTAGTCAATTTATGTAAATATTTTACATAGAAGAGTATTGTAAAATTCTTGATTGCTTTAACTAAGTATTACTTTAACTCTAACTATCGAGTTAAAATGGAAATCCTTCACCTACAGCTATTCTCTGAATTTCAATTGCGAGACAGAATTATTCCAAAAAAAGGCTTAAATCGAATAGGCACAACCGCAAGATACGCCGCAGACATATTGTATTAACACAATGGCGTCGCATCGAACGTTTAAAGCTAAGCTCATTGAATGGCGCATTTATTCGTCATCCGCCGCTACTAGGAAACATACACAACTTAAATACATACAAAGTTTATACATAAAATTTAACTACAGTTTATGTATACAGAGCAGTCCAATAAAATTTAGGACTTGAGTGTCTCCATTGTAATTGAGAATTATAAAAACGTTGGTATCAAATGTTGTTTAATATTCAGGATGTTCCACAAATGCTAAAGGAGCCGATAAGTGGTGTGAGGTGGGTTCAATCTGAACAACTTTTTCCTTTGTAAAAATATCGGATGAGGCTTCATTTTTAAATTATTTATTAAGGAAAACACCAACCAATCAGAGCGCGAGAATCGCGCGCGCTCAGCGGCAGAAGTGTAGGCCCTAGTAACAGTTGGCCGTAGTCGTGAACAAGCGCATGAGCATCGCGATTGTAACTCAGCGGGTCGGCTACACAACGTGTAGATAACGCGACGTGTCGGTATAATAGGAAGCTGTTAGTTGAAAATCGATTGAATAGGAAAATTACAATAATTGTTGCATTATTCATCATTCATGAATAGTCGGGATAAATCGAATATATAACAGTACTGTAGTTCGGTATCGCAAAGGAATAATAGATAAAATACCGAAAATTATACTGAATAAATATTATGATGATGAAAAAGGACAAACTCTTATTCTGGAAAAAAAAAATTTTCCATATTAAAGAGGAACGAACTTTTCGCTTCAACGAAAAATATTTTTAAATCGAATAATTAATAAATGTAATAAGTTCGTGAAATAACAACGATGCCTTGATAACGATTTTCTATAAAGAGAAAATGAAGTATCATTAAACATATTCGTGAATAATGTTCACGCGTTCGGTGCATTTACCGGACATTTGTATGTTACGCAACCATAAAAAATTCCAGTAGAATAAATCGACAGTTTATTGACCCATTTGTAACATCAGCTTTTCGTACTCTGGCTGTTGGATGTACCCGGTACCCTACCCAACTACGGTACTGTTATAAATTCGATTTATCCTAATTACGTGAATAAGGACTAATTGGTTTATTTGAGTTCTGTTGGTTTATTTATTACTCACGAATGAAGAATAATTCAATAATTATTCCGATTTTCCTACTTAATCGAGTTTCACCTAGCAGCTTTCTACTAGACCGACACGTCCCGTTACTTATCGATTACCGTTAGGTAACCGCTCCGTTGAGTTACCATCGCAATGACCATATGTTTGGTCACGACCACGGTCAACTGTTACTGGCGCCTACACTCCCGCCTTTGAGCGCGTACAATTCCTCCGCTGTGATTGGTCAGTGGCTTTTCTTAATGATTTAAAAATGAAGCCTCATCCGATATTTTGATAAAAGAAAAAATTGTTCAGAATAGCACCACCGCCCACCTCTTTCCAGCTCCTACAGTATTTGTGAGACACCCTGTATATGCTCATACATTATTTTGTTCTAAAATTATTAACTTTAATTCTACATATTTAATATGTATGTATGTTACATATTCGTAACTCGTTTTATTAAATCTTTTAATTAAATCTATCGATGAACCCCGTAAGAAAGATAACTTTTTAAATAGTTAATACAAAATTTTCAACTTAAAGTTAAAATTTATTTTAAATTTATATTTATCATTATTAATAAAATGACATGAAGAATTGGTTACCAATGGAGATGTGATCGTTAAGCTCTTCAGAAAATAAATCCTAATTGCCACAAGAGAAATAAAAGCAATTTTAAAAGAAATAAAAGTAATTTTCTTCGTCGTAACCGAAAAAATTCGTCCCCGAAGAGGTTAATGGGTCCATTTACTTTATTTAAATACATGTGAGTTGTCAATAAATACATACCATGGTCATATCTAAAAAAGTATACCGATCATAGTTCTTATCAGACAAATTTTAAAAGTTATTGTTGGGATCTATGTATAAATATATGTACATTTATGTTGATCGAGAGCGTGCTGTGTGCACAAAAGTGTCGCCCCCTCTAAGGTATTTGAATGGCCCTAATGAAAGCAGTTATTTCTTTTGTACACGGATGCTGTTCGAGATGCACGTGGCATGTGATATAAGCGTATTATGTAATCTTACGTTCAAATATAAATATAAATACATGTTTAAATTAAAAGTGTTTATGACATCCCACACCCTATACGGACACTCGTACCATCAATCTTATGGTACAAGGTTAATATTTACGTTAAAAATTTTAGCTGAGAATAACTTAAATGACTAAGACATTACTAAGAATTTTTTGGTTATGAGGAATTTATGACCAGAATATTTTCCAAAAGTTACAAAGAAACCTTATAACTGATACAAAATTCTTTGGTTGCCGACAACCGTTATCGGTGACCGGAACTATATGTGGTTACCCCTAACCACTTTTGATAACAGAATTTAGGCGTAGATTTCGTTACCGAGAAATTGTTGCAGTTATCGTAAACGAATATCGCTGGCATAAATTTGTTCTGGTTGTTAACATTACGGATAATATTAATAAAATGTTGTGAAATAAAAGTACGTTACAATATCACAGCGTAAAATTAGTTAATACATACACTTATTAGTCAATGTACGCATTTACATACGATTGAGCAGAAGTATGAACTGAATATGAAAATGCATACTATTCCTCATAATGTATTCATTGAGTATACAATAAGGCATATATTTCTTACAGAATGTTAGTGAAAGCGTAACATCAAAAATACAATGTGTAAAAATATAGATATCTTTAAAGAATAGGAAGGATAACTGAAAACATAACATTTTATTGGATCATATAGTGATACTCGGCAGTATAAAGTAAAGTAAATATTTGTAACAGACATTTCTGTTAAGAGAATAGATGAGGTTATGTTTTCATTTAATAAATTTAGAAACATATAGTTATAATTTAGAATAAACACTTCAATTAGATAAATTGATACAAATAAATCATTTTAACAAAATGAGTATCATACATCGTAAAAACACAAATAGTTTTTTGATCTTACAAACCATTTGTAGCAAAAATATTCGTCAATTTTTTAAAATTGTAATTCAGTATCTTGATGTTTGTTTTTCTTATAATAATATATCGGAATTCTACAAAGACGGACGTCACAAGGTGCATTGTAGAGCAATACATCCAAGTTTTATAAAAATAAATATTCGAAGATTGATTTTGATTATAACGATAATCTCCAATTTTACGTAATCGATTAACATATATTTATTATGCTAAAACGTATAGATTATATAATTCATAAGAACAAATACTATCAAAAGTGTTTATTTAACTTAATGCATTTTTGTCTGAGTATGTTTTTACCAAATCAGAATTATAAATGTATGCATTTACCTACTCAAATATAGATTTTATTCCCTGTAAATTGATTTACTACACAGATAAGTGCATACATGGATAGGAACTACTGGAAACTTCATGTACTTATAAAATTAATACTTTTACTGCAACATACATGTACATATAAACAATTACAATATATAAACAAACATAATAGGATAAAAAAAGTGGAGCAACGTGTGCACCGTTATAACTTATATAACCAAAATATGCGTTGCACTAAAGAATGTTATGTACAAAAGTAGCATGGTTTCAAATGATACACTATTTACAGCATTAATTTTTGTATAGGTGGTGGCATTTCAGAAATTTGAAGGTCAACTTTGTTTTTTAAACAAAATACTACATTTTTTGGAGCAAAATATGGTAGAGTATCGAATTGGAAGTATAAAAGTATACACCATTATTACCCCTAAACTTAATACCTAACGAGTAATTTCATTTTATTATTTGAAAATTTGCTTCGCGTAATATTAAGTCGGATATTCAACTTTATATCACAAATTATCGAAGGATATCAATATTTACGTGGCAATGTTTACTAATATGAGTGATCTAGTGGCTTAACGCAACTAATATAAGTGCTAAAAGTTATATGCATTGACATTAATACAGTGATGCGACTTAATTTTAATGTGGTCCACAGAAAATAGTCTAAAGGAGTAAGGTCTGATGAACGCGAAGGCCACAGAAATTGTCCTCCAGGACCAATCGATCGATTGGGAAATTTGTAAAAAATTCGAAGGAAAACTTGTAAAATTTTCCGAACAAAACGATATAGTTTGTTATTACATTGTAAACATTTAAATATGTTTAAATAATGATCAAACAAAGACAGACACTCAATAGTATAGCGCAGCGTGTCGTTCAATTATTGTTACGCGAAGGCAGTAGGCATTGAGTACTGCTGACAGCGACGCGTATATAACCTAACTATGTATTTTCCTTATAAAATGAAAACGAAAGTGATTTTGTAACTTCGCTCGATGTTTTCTTCAGCATAAATGTTTGCTCTATTACCCGCAATGGTTAGATTTTCACCTAGATCCTTAATTTTTTTAAATAAATTGAAAAATATCATCAATAATTAGTGCGTTTTTTGTGTATATTTTACTTTGATCATTATTTAAACATATTTAAATACTTACAGTGAAACAACAATTTATAACGTTTTATTCAGGAAAGCTCAGATTTTCCTCGTGGAAATAGCTGCTAAATTACTGATATGGCGAAAGAACAAATTTGCACTTCTTTTAAATATTATTTTCCAAAAACTGTATGACTTAGAGAGGAGCGGATTTCAGATTCGTATTCAGTTCGCAAAAATCTATAAGAATTTCGTAGTGACCGTTACATGTTCAGTTGACTGTTGTATAATGTTATTATTCCCTACCGTATATTATAATGAAATTTTAAAGTTTGATTTTATTAATTGAAGGAAATAAAGGTTTATTTGAGAAAATTATATTCTTTATTTCTGATTTGTCTCCGTACCTCGACCGTTATTTAGTTGTTTCTCGTACTCTACTACACATTGCTTAAGGGTCATTCCACGCCGAATCGATCACTTTTTGTCATCACCATCTGCGATTTTGTTTTAATCAAGATATGTTATAGTCTACGTGAAAGTAGGGGGGGTTTAAGTCATCATTTTGCCAATTTCGAATTTGTTTAAAAATTACAAGCCTTCAAACTTTGCAGTTTTTGCCTATTTTCGCAAAAATAGGCATCACTTACGAATTTTTTTCTCAAAAACTACTCGTCCGATTGAGCTAAATTTTTTTTCGTTTTATTCATAAAGGATTGGGCTACTATAAAATATTTTTTATAAATTGGACAATTTGTTATGTAATATGAAAAAATTGAAACAAATTCTTTTTTTATGTTTTTCAATAAAAACTACTAATTATTAAAATTTAAAAAAAATATATTATATTCGCTGAAGCTTCCCCTTTAAAATGAGTCCTTAATTGCACCAATGACACATTTTTTTTTATTCATGATCGTCATTTTAAAATATAGCATTTAGTTATGTAACACAAAATAATATATTGAACATTCCGATTGTTTATAAACTCGCATTGCAAGAAGATTTATTTATTAACAAATAAAGTAGTACTATGTAAGACTTGCTCGTATGATATTGATGGACCTGTATTTAGTGTAATGAAATAGTTGTCATTTTATGTTTTCTTACAATTTCTAAGTCTACCCACACAATGGTCCTCTCGATAATTTTAATTATAACCCATTCTTATCCCTTTCCGATGGAAGGAAACCACAATCTTCTCACGATTTCCATTGAGCAATGACGCCTTTTTGTTGAGCATGAACAATAAATGTGGGAATTAATATTTATAAATGAAGTTATGATTAAAAAATGTGTCATTGGCCCAGAATGGTTACTAATATACTTTTCCAAGTAAAATCAAGGTCATTTAGTCGTGTACTAGGCTTGACCAAGACCAGTGAACGCGGATTGCACGACTCGCTTACCTGAAACGGAGGTACACCGCGTCGTTTTCCAGCTTATTGTGACATTAATTTTCGACCGCCCATTATTCTGAAGGGCTCATTTTAAAGGGGAAGCTTCAGCGAATATAATATCTTTTTTCTAAATTTTAATAATTAGTAGTTTTATTGAAAAACATAAAAAAAGAATTTGTTTAAATTTTTTCATATTACATAACAAATTGTCCAATTTATAAAAAATATTTTATAATAGCCCAATCCTTTATGAATAAAACGAAAAAAAATTTAGCTCAATCGGACGAGTAGTTTTTGAGAAAAAAATTCGTAAGTGATGCCTATTTTTGCGAAAATAGGCAAAAACCGCAAAGTTTGAAGGCTTGTAATTTTTAAACAAATTCGAAATTGGCAAAATGATGACTTAAACCCCCCCTACTTTCACGTAGACTATAACATATCTTGATTAAAACAAAATCGCAGATGGTGATGACAAAAAGTGATCGATTCGGCGTGGAATGACCCTTAAATCAAACGAGTACAAAGTATACCCGCAAATTATCTTAATTTAAAAATCAGTTTAATTTTAATCGAACTACGTTGGATTTTCAACGACATTTCAGAGGATAAATTAGCGATTATAAACAATGAAACATATCGGAATTGTATTAAACAAAATGAAATTTTACCTGCAACTCCAACGATGCTAAAAATTATCGCACAAGCAGCGGCTGCAATAGTCACTGAACGTGGAAAGTACTTGAGACTTTCATCTTCCGAAGCGAAGCTGAAAATTGTGCCATTCGTTACAACATCGTCCATTTCGTGTTGTATTTATATGCTGCTCCGTCGTAGTATGTTTTCAAGACGTAAATTTCGGCAAAGCGTAGCAACTATACTTTAAAGAAAAAAAATGACATCGGTAAAGGTACCTACATTAATTGAAAACAATTTTTGATACTCCTAAAAAACATCTACATTGCTGCCAAAAAATTATTTGTATGATACTTATGAAAAATATCATTAGACTCGAATGTATATTTGAAATCAATATTCTAGTAATTTCATGTATACATGTAACCATTACTTATCTTTAATTTCAAAACTGCACGTTATCTTCGTTTTAATTACACGATTTGTTTAATAGTGGAATAATTTATATTAATTGAAGTAATAATTGACATATACTTAATTTATAATAATATTATATTATAAAGTTCAATATAAATTGTAACCTTTATCCCTTTTATGCAATAATTATGAAAATACATGAGCAGTTTATACCACGATACTACTGCGCAATCATTAATGTCATTTGAAACCTTCATTTTTATACTTCTCTTACTATTAAACTAGGAGATTTTTATTTGTCATTAAAAACCTTATTATTTGCTTCAGAAATCTTAGTATGTATATTCGTTACGTTATATACAGCATTCAGGTCAAAATTACAACACTACTATGTGGAAAATTGTCAAAGAATAGATTATATGGTATTAACATCAAACTAAGCGACGTATGATGGATCTATAATTTGAAATTCAAAATTAATTTAAAAAAATAAATAAACAAACGCCGTTACATAAACAATGTTAACACAGATCTCGAACAATGCACCTTAACAAATTATGTAACTTGCAATGAAAAATGATTCGGTCATTTACCCGATTGGTAGTTTCAGTGTTAAAAGATACTGTCGTCTATATCGCTGAAACTAAATGCGAGTAACAGTTATATGTATACATATGTATATCTATATCAAATAGTAGATATAGTAAGAGACGAAATTCTGATAAAGAAGCTACTTTTAGTAAAAGACGATATGATATAATCGAATTAAATGCCTTAGTAAAGATTGAGCATGGTGGATATACGCTTTCGATAGTTTTTGCATTCAGTCGCTTTAAATGCTATAGCTTGTCCCAGTTGCGTGAGATATTTTGTACTGACATTTGTAACACGTATTGTAAGTAAATTTATATTACATGTTCGTATTATTATGTAATGATGATACGGAATATTTATCACGACTAAACTAGGTTGCTTACTATTAATATAGTGCTAACTATATTTATAAAATATTCAGATGTTACATTTATACATATAATTCATAATATGAATTATAAATACCTGTAAAATCTCAGTTTTGTAAGAGTAAATTCAACAAAATATATGTATAAAAGAAGATATAAACGCTTCCTGCCTTTCCTTTCTTACTTAATAATTTCTCATTCAACTTATTCGAAATAAATGAAATTAACATAACAACATACCCTATTACATATAAATGAAGTAAAATCATATTTTTTTCATAGTCTACACGGTACTTATACAGCTGTAGGAGGGAAAAAAGTGTTTCGTGGCATAACGAAACGCTTAGGAAACGTACAGTAGTAAATAATATTGGACATGACACAGTACAACAGGACGAACTGACCGTTAATAATTAAGCTCACATTGATATACAGTCCACTCATTTATCTTTAAATAACCTCTTCAAGGATCATAGTAACAGAAACCAGACCTACGTATAATTTATGTTGGGTCGCATATCTTTCGAATTTCGGATTGCAATTACAATTTCCACAATTCATTGACACATACTGAAGCAATAACCTTTTAGGTTTTAAGACTTCTTTAACATTGAACAGAACCTTCCTTAAGGAAGTTCGCGTAGATTCGAGACTCGCCCCGAAAGTATGTATTGTTCGACTATCGTAGAGTAGATAATTTACGACTTCCGGGGACCTTTACATTCGCGTTCATTCTGGCCAGGGTTTCGGAAATAACCCAAGACTCGCTTGTACAACTAACTCGATGCAATGTCTAGCTCTCTGCTTCGTGTCATCAACGGACCTCCTGTGGTGCCGTCCGCGAAGTCAGAGACAAGACCCGCCAAGGGGTCTAGCTTGCGAGCGTCTCTACCCAACACTTCAAGGACAAGTCCCAACGTAAAGGGACTAAGCCGCCACTTCTGGGGCTCACGTGCACCACAGCCGGCAGGATCTTCAGCTAGCATACATGGGCAGCGTCTAGCGTGCGGATTTGCGAAACCATGTTAACCTATGACATTTCACCAAAGGGTCTGGCACCACACTGATTGGTGGCCTTTGGTGACACCCACGCTAGACCAACTCCCTGAGGCTTTTAGGCTGACTTGGTTGGTGCACGGGCAGAGAGTCGACTTGGTTTACGAGAAATCAAGTAGGGGTCGACCCAAAGCGAGTCAACTTGGTTTCCAAGAAACCAAGAGGAGGACTTTCCTTTTTCGAGAACGGTCAAAGAAACAACTAGCTTTTCTCTTGACTTGACAATCATTAGAGTCCGAGCACTCACCTATCATTTTTCACACAACTACACGTATTTATAACACATCATCAAGAATAAATAGATATTTAATACAACGGTCAAACGAATTATTATCCTTACTGCTGTAAAAGGGGTAAGGAAGCGCTGCAGTTCGGGTATTATTCCATAACCTAATATCGCGAACTAGTGCTAAAAAACAAAAAGTATGCTGAGACTATGGCACTTTCGCTCGAATTCGTAATGCGACATCAAATATTGCAACAATAATCCACATAATGCGTAAAATTCAGGAATACCAATAAAGCAAAATAAATGAAATTGAAATAGAAATTCGTCATTTCATTATTTCAGCAATAATTAAAAACTTCATTAATAATAATAAAGAACATGTCAAATTGATAATGGAATTATAAAAATTTCGCTGGTTACATTTTCCAATACATGTCTTGATAATATATTTGGTAACATATCTACGTATAAATCATTAGCAACAAGTCTTTCATTTGTTTGTAACTTATTTGTAAAAATTTGTTGGTAATGTAATCTTAATATATATTTTTCAAATACTTTTCATCAATCACCATTTTAACATAAATTATATTTATTCTTTTCCAACTTTTAAATTTTTGTCAATTGATGTAAATACTCTAAAATGCGATATTTGTAATATACAGAAAATTTACGACATAGATTTCTTATTACTTGATGATGAAATGAGGTTAAATGTAATTGATATAACTTCTTCGTTTATCTAGCAATAACTAAACGGTCAGGCTGCCAATGCATTTCAAACATGGCATCCGTAGAATCGCCTCTTCTTATGTCTACTTTTTGATTATATACATATATATAAGCTCTTTCTGAAATACATAATTGGCAGAAAAAAACAACTAGAATGCAGTGTGTTTTTGAACAAGTAGACACAACACAAAAGCATGAGATGTTACTTGATCGAACACGATAAATAGCAATTTCAACATTGTGAAAATATCATAGCTTGTTATGGTTGCTACTTTTTATGGCCACGATGCGATATACGACAAATTTACTGGAAAAGTAACATTTCGTTAACAATTTATAAATAAGAGGCACCCAAAACAAAAGAAATTATTTATGATATATAAATTATATCTTTTAGTAAAATGTAGGTATGTATGTAGGTATATCCGACGTAGTGGATGGTTAATAAAGATGGAAGTTGGTAAAAAATCTATTTATTATTATTCTTCATAACAAATTTGCAAAAACTAATCCCACATTAGATTGTGACTACAACAAGAGGAAACCATAAATTTTGTATAATATACTTGTATTTTAATTTTATATATATCATGAACTGTTGCTTCCTTTTTAATTTTATCCGAATATATTTTTTTATAGGATATTTAGAAAAATCTATTTTCGTAGAATAGTAAACAATTTTAATAAAAACAATATTAAATATAAATATGTTAAATTATTTTATAAATTGTTAATTTTTTAAATAATACATCATATTTGTTTATGAAACATACTTCAGAGATTGGACATAAAAAGGAACATGCAATTCCATTTAAAAACAAGATAAAGATCTTGAAATGTATTTAATACCGTTACATTCAAACAAATAAATTAAGCCAAATCGTTTTCAGGTATGTCAATTGTTCTTAATAATATTTGTTTCTTTATACACAAATATTTGATAATATTTTATTATTATTACTTTGGATAATATTTAATTGTAACATCGTACATACTTCGCTTTGTATACAAAATAAGTCATGCTAACAAAAAACACAAAAATATATATTATTTGTAGAAATATGAAAAAATTTATCGATAAAAATTAATATTGTAACCATTTCATAATGGTAATGATATGTTGTGGCTGAAGGATTATCGAAGCATTTTCGCAGATCCAAAAACACTGCTTTTTAAGTGGAATATGAATATGCATATATCTTGCCGTACATACGAGAGCTGTTCAAAAAATAACCGAACATTTGTAATTACGCGACAATGGATCATCATAGCGACGAGTGGTTTACAGCATTTCATTTGCCATAACCTTCTGCGTTACATGCATTTTACAGATCCTTTATATCGCGTTTAGTTCCCGAATTATTGTAATTTGAGTGCAAGGTGTTTTAGTGTGCGCGGCGATTTTCGCAATGTGTGATTCACGAGAGCAACGGCGCAACGTGAAATTTTATATGAAACTGAGGAAAACATTCACGGAAACGTTTAGACTTTTGAAGCAAGCTTATGGAGGTGATGTTTTTTCTCGTACACAGTGTTATGAATGGTTTATCAGATTTAAAAATGGTCGTCAATTAATTGAAGATGACCCTCGACCAGGAAGGCCTTTGATCGCAACACTTGCATTGAGAAAATCAGTGATCTTGTGTCAATCAATCGCCAGTACTACGAAGGTGTTTTGAAAAGGTTGCGTGAAAAAATTCGCAAAAAGAGACCAGTTGTGGCGAGACAACTCATGGTGTCTTCACCACGACAACGCGCCTGCCCACTCAGCCTCGTTAATTCGCCATTTTTGTGCAAAAAATCAGATGACTGTCCTCCCCCAGCCTCCCTACTCCCCAGACCTTGCTCCCTGCGATTTCTTCTTATTCCCAAAATTAAAATCAGTGCTGAAAGGACGGCGTTTCGACTCAGTTGAAGACATTAAACACAATTCGTCATTGGCATTGAAGGATGTTCCTAAAGAAGCTTACCAGGACTGCATGGTAAAGTGCAAACACCGTTGGAATAAGTGTGTAGTTAGAGGAGGGGAGTATTTTGAAGGGGACAAAGACCAATAAGTTATATATCAAATAAAAAAAATTAGAAAAATAAAGTTCGGTTATTTTTTGAACAGACCTCGTATGTTTATCGATCTTTCGAATCATTCTATGAATCCACAATGTTAACAAAATTTGCTGTTTATAAGATATTTTAAATTAATATACAAATTTTAAATACATTTTCAGATTTTAATTTTTAAATAATTTGTATATACAAAAAAATATACAGTTATATATAAAAAAAGGGAACTTTATTTATCTTTTTTGTAAATTAGACCGTATGTCCAATATTTTATAGATCGCTTATAACATTCTACACGAACAGGCATTAGGAAACAAAATGAAAAATATGAAAAATCCATCTGATATTTAAAATTGTTTGATCACATATCTTCATTTTTAATTTAAAATAGTCCAGATTTTTCAACATTATAAACAGGTCAAGCAGTAAGGGTGTAGTAGAAAATCGAACTATACCACGCGATAGAGCAGATTTTCACCTTCAAAAAGCATCCAAAGAAAGTTGCAGTGACGTTTTTTTTACGATAACAATGGTTCTCATGTTACAAGGATCGTTCTTTGCATCGCGTTAACATAGGTGGGATAAACAAAAAACGAATTGCAGATTCGTAATCAGTGCAAGAAACACTATAAGAATCACTGATCGGATTTTAGAATGTCGGAAAAAAGTTAAAATTTGCTGGACAGTGTAATCGTTGCTTCAATTCATCCTTCGACCTGATTTGTATTTGTCGAACTTTCCTGTTCAGAAAATCCCACAAATCCTCAATTAGATTTAAATCCGGCGATTGTGATGGCGGATGTAATACGCGAGGGCAATTATACAATAGACATTCCTGAACTATCGTGTCTTTATTTCGGATCATTATCTTGATAAAGCTTAAATGTTTCTTCAGTGATCAATACTGTTCAACATTTTTCTAGATTTTGTTTTGAAATGTCTGAGTACTTATTTTTATCCATAATTCCTTGTAAAAACCAACCACACAACTCCTTTCCAACAGATCCAAATATGTATTGAATTTACTTTCATCAGCAAAGAAAACATCATTCTACCAGGATTGCTAAATAAACTGCTTAGCAAATGCTGATCTTTTGTTACGATTCGCCTCGTTTATACATGGCTTCTTACATGCTACTCTACCATTATATCCATATTCCTTGAACACTCGACCTATCGTATCTGGATGAATATTCTTATCTGATTCTGTAAATAATTCAGCCCGTAACTTAAGAGCACTTAAAGCAAAATCCCCTTTTATTTTTCTCACAGCATTTTCTCACAGTTCTTTTTGAGTAATTGGCTCGATTCAATCCTTACGATTGTACCTTTTTATAATGTTTGCCAATGTATAATGTTTGCCGATTTCCGAAGAGATTTCCTTTTTCACGACGGAAAATTACTAATTGTCGTACGACAAACGAAGTATTTTTACTTTTCCGTTTCATGCTTAATGTTTCTAATTGATCACATCTTTTGAATAATAAGTGATGCATCAAATAGAATAAGTGATGCGTCAAATTATGCTGTACTACTTGCTCAGTATATGTTTGTAAACACTATTCAAGCTGAAGAAATGTACTTAAGAAATATGGATAAATATTGTGTCTCCGAATATTTTTGTGATGCACAAATTGTACATTTCTCAAAATATTATTTGTTACACAATAGACAAATTGTATTCAGTGTTATATCGCGACGCGCCGTTCAGTTCTTCCGTTATACCAAGGCAGTAGGCATTGAGTACCACTGGCAGCGACGCGTGTTTTGCCGAACTATTTTTCTTATAACAATGAAAACAAAACTGATTTCCTAACTTCGCTCAATGCTTTCTGCAGCAGAAATGTCAGTTCTATCACGTACAATGGTCAGATTTGCAACTAAACATATAGTTTTTGAAATAAATTGAGAAATATCAACGAAAACTGGTGCATTTTCGGTGTCTTTCTTACTTTAATCATTATTTAAACATATTTAAATGTTTACAATGCAATAACAATTTATATCGTTTTATTCGGGAAAGTTCACAGATTTTTCTCGTATGAAAAGTCACTATATAGCTGCTATGATAAAAGCACAAAAAATTTCCAAAGTTGAAAATTTGCAATTTTTTTTAACAACACTTTTCTCAAAAACTGTAGGACATTGAGCGAAACGGATTTCAGATTCGTATTCAGCTCGCAAAAATCTACAAGAATGTCATAGTGGCGGTTACGACATTTTTTGGCTGTTGTACAGTGTAATTGATAGAACACTGTAGTGTCCGAATATTAATATGAGTCATCGTACGTATACGGCGGTTCACACAAATGTTGTAACATCCATATAATTTTGGTTCCAAGCTTCTGTTTTCCAATACGGAAGTGTACAACTATGCACAAAATGGATCTAATTTTGTTACAGTAGATATAGTGAAGAGAAACCATAAATGTCAAAACAAATTACATTTTCTGTATACGATTGTTTCGTACTAAAACAAATCTAATGCAAAATCTTATGGTATAAAAATATGAAAACACTTTATGAACTTAAATTATAAAATATAAATAGTAGGGGAGGCCGAAGTAAGTTGATATAGGACAGATTGATACAGTCGCGTTCGTATGCGTTGATAATCATGATTGAATCATATTCATTTCTACAGCAACAATGTAACTATTTATATTAACGTTTCACTTCGACTAGAGATATACACCCAACTCTTTTTTTACACCGTCTTTTTTTACATGATTTTGAAATAACGTGGTTCACCAACAAGAATAAGTTCACTTTGTCACACAAATTTTTTGTTCTAGCACGAATCCCTAAAAAATTTTTTTAATTCTAATTTTGACAGTGTCTTACAGAAACTTATCTATACAGCAACAAAATACAATTGGGGGAATACCGTAACCCCCGGTATACATAAGTAAACAAATCGTCGGTCGGTTTATGCCCATAGATGTATTAGTGAATTGGTGTACTTCATAGCTTGTTCACTTTACGGGGAATAGCCGAATTTTATTAACGCTTTATTAACGAAATTCTTCATTTGAATCAAACCCGACAGTTCTGCTAGACACATCTGACATATCTACTGATGATAGTATTTTTGGTCCACTCCGTAATAAACGTGCACGCTTGTTATCAAGTAGCGATGAATAGTTGCAAAATGGATTTTTATTCCTAATTTCAATTTGAATTTTTATATGTTTTGTACTTATGGATTGAATTTTCACAATATACTAATATTAATTTTTTTTTGTAATAAAAATGAATTGTTTTTGTTTTATAAATACATATGTACTATGGATTTCATTATTACTTCTTTTGCACGGTTTTTTAGGAAAATATTTAGAGTTTTTTCATTTTGCACGATTTTTTAATGTTTTGTAACATATCCCGAAATTTACCATATGTCGCATGTATTTTTTTACACGCTTTTCTAAGGAACGTATCTACCGTGTAAAAAAAGAGTTGGGTGTAATTCATCACATTATAATATCCGCAATTTTGCATTCAATTATACTGTACAACAAATTTTGACTCTTTCGATTTTTCCGGACGGGCACTACCAAACTCTTATAGATTTTTGCGAGCTGAGTACGAATCTGCAATCCGTTTTTCTCTGGTGCGTACAGTTTTTTAGAAAAATAATGTTAAAAAAAATTGCAAATTTTCAACTTTGGGAATTTTTTGCGCTTTTATCATAGCAGCTATTCAGTGGCTTTTTACACGAGAAAAATTTACAAACTTTCCCGAATAGAACGATATAAATTGTTATTACATTGTAAATATTTAAATGTGTTTAAACAATGATCAAAATACGAAAGACCCCAAAAACGCACCAATTGTGGCTGATATTTTTAAATTTATTTAAAAAACTATGAGTCTAGCCGAAAATCTAACCATCGTACGCGATAGATCAGAGATTTGTGCTGCAGAAAGTATGAAGTAAAGTTACGAAATCATTTTTTGTTCATGTTATAAGGAAAATAGTTCGGCGGAACACGCGTCGCTGCCAGCGGTACTCAATGCTTTCTACCTTGGTATAACAGAAGAACTGAACGGCGCAGCGCGTTATAACACCAAGTAACGCTGCCAGCGTAAAAATTACGTAAGTCTTTAATGAGAAATAATGGTGATGAAGAAATGAAAGCTACAGATAACAATATGAGAAATATAAATTGAAGTCCAATTAAAAAAATTAATTATGATCATTGTAGCAATGAATATGAATCCGAAAATGAGGATATCTTATTTTCTCTTGAATCATATACATATCTTTAATTCGTCTTAAATCGTTTTATGATCTGATTATGAGCAAGGTTAGATTTACTGTATCACTTGTGTAATGGGCTCATATAAAAATATGACAAAAATATCTTTAATTACACATGTACTAATTGCTACTCCAAATTGCAAGGTATTGCATTTGTTACATTTAGGTATATTATGTAACTAGTATAGCTAAAATAATATATTTTATTAATAGTACAAATAAATAGTAACTGTAACAATAAAATATTGTATACATGCATCGACATGACCAAAAGCAATATCAACTTGCTTCGTAGATCAATTTAATACATGTTACATCTATCGAATAAACATTCCATGACTTATTTTGTATGAAAGATTCACTTATAACATAGGAAGAAGAAGGTTCAAAGAATATTTTAGCATACTCGGTTTTATGTAATTAATTAGACAACGATTACAGAAATGAAAAACGAAGGTGTATCAACTTGCCCCAGTCTCCCCAACCTGTAGTAATAATTCTTTTATATTTTACGGGATATTTATTCTTACTTGTTCGTTTTAAACAGTTTGGTATATTATGAATTATTTTGTTTCAAAAAACTCTGTTGATTTTGTGTAATACTTCTTTTATTCGTCCTTTTACCTTACCTTAAGGTACCTAACAATAAGTCTATGGATTGTTGTCCATATTTATCTAAAAGCGTATCAGTTAATACAATTTCACCTATGCAAAAACTAAACATGCATCATTAACAAACTCGCCACAGTACTTCCGTGCCGGGTTCAAGTGGTCAGAAGGCAACTTTTTCATCTTTCGCCGAAGTCTTATTCTTCCATCGTGGTCATGAATATTAAATTGACTACTATTCATAAAACTGGCAGTGCCTTATCTCTCCTGAACATTCTTTCTCACTACACTGATTGCAGTCCTAAATTTTCTATACAATTTACTTGCGAATTTTAGAATATTCACATTAGGACATTGTTGTAATTTTTCTCATCATTATTCGATTTATATACATACGTATAAGTGATGTTATTGGTGGCCGTCTGTACAATATTATTTTAACATGTGCACACTTTGACGTAAAGTTGAATACCAACATAATTTATACAACGGCAATAAATAATCTAGAAGAGCTAAGTATTCAGGCAATAGATTGGCAAAAAATCAACACGAATTTATGGGAACATTTAACTCCAAACGTGTCAAATCATTTAAGAGAAGTCATTAAACGTAAAAGTTAATCATGAAAACATTGAAGGGTCATTATCGTGGTCATTACTTTAATTCTATATCTTAAATTAGCAAAGTGCCCGTTGTAATCCTATTGTATTGCCACGATTAAACTATTATTCCAATCCCAATTCAGAAACCTATTATTAATAAACTAATAAAACTACTATTACCCTGTAATTTAAAAAAATGTTTTTCGCACTTCTATAAAAAAGGATACAATTATTTGAGAAAATTAGGGTATTGTATAACACTTTAGCTACTTACAGATCTCTTTGTTAACGGTACCTCATAATAGAATCTAACAACTAAATATACATGGTGCTAAAAAAAAAAGCATTCAATATTTATATGGTATATAGGATACACTGTACTGAGTAAAAAAAGCTCTATTAAACATAGGTCGAAAGGTCCACCGTTTCTGAGATACAAACATTTTTGTTTGCTAGTATCATAATTGACTTACTTGCTTCCATCGCATGCGCTGTTTATTTTAGTGTTTATAAACCGCGGTCTGAATGTTTTTATTCAAGTGCAGACAGTAGATTTCATTGAGAATCAGTTAGTTGTGGATCGCCGATTGTAGATATTACACAGTTACAAACATCGTGAAAATGACAGCGTATTATTCGAACGAAGAAATGGCAGATATACATTTTATGTATAGTCGTGCTAATGGAAGTGCTTTAGCTGCACGATGTCTTTACGTGGTAAAAATTTCCTAATCGAAGACTTCCCTCTCATACACTGTTTCAAAAACTTCACCAACGCCTTTGTGAAACAGGCTCACTTACACCTTGCCATTGAAACTCTGGCAGACTTAGATCTGTATCGACACCCAATACGGAGAATCATATTTTAAGAATTGTACAAGAAAATCCCGGAACCAGCGTAAGAAGAATATCCGATGACACAGGAATTAGTACTACTCTGATCTGGAGGACACTTCATGAGCAGTTACTTTATCCATACCATATCCGACGAGTACAAACCCTCACTCTACCAGACTATTAGGCAAGAACAGAATTTTTACAGTGGCTGCTCACCAAATGTTGTGAATCTGAATTTCGTATCTTGTATTTTATTTACCAATGAAGTTGCATTTACGCAAAATGGAATTACAAATTTCGATAATACTCACGTATGGGCGGAAGAAAATCCCCGTACATTTATTCAAACAAATCAACAACACCGTTTCTCGTTAAATGTTTGGATGGGCATTCCGGAAGATCGCCTTATTGCCCCTGTAATACTCCCAAATCGGCTTTCAGGTGCTGCTTATCTCAACTTCTTGGTGAATACACTACCTTAGTACTTGGATGATATGCCTTTGGCAGAAACGTTATCGATGTGGTACATGCATGATGGGGCAGCACCTCAATTTGTGCGTAATGTGAGAGACCACTTAAACATGGTGTTCGGTCCAATGGTGGATTGGACGTGGTGGACCAGTTGCATGGCCTCCTCGATTCGCCGATTTAAACCCTTTGGACTTCTTTTTATGGGATTATTTAAAAAGCCTAGTATATTCATCGACAATAAATGACCTAGAAGAATTACGTAACCAAATCCATCATGCTTATGAAACAGTTCGACAGAAATGTGGAATTTTCGGGAGAGTTCGCAACTCTGTAAAAAGAAGATGCCAAGAGTGTGTAGAAATGGAAGGTGGACACGTGGAAAATCTTCTGTAAAGATCGAAAATGCAGTTGTAAGTCAATTATGATATTAGCAAATAAAAATATCTCTTTATATCTCAGAAACGATTGACCTTTTGACCTATGTTTACTAAAGCTTTTTTAATCAAAACAGCGTATCCTATATACCATGTAAATATTGAATGCTTTTTGTTTTGAACACCCTATATAAATTAGTCATGTATCATGTTAAATTGGATTTCTATTTTTCAATAATGCAATTGACTCTCGATTTACATGCATACAGATTTGTATAAAACGTCTCAAAAATTATTGTACAAACGATTAGATAATGATTTTATGCACAGAAATAGTGGCTAAAAAAAGACAACAATTTTTCACTCTCGACTTCGTTTTGAGACAAACGATGATTTGAGCAACCTTTTTATTCATATAATAGTTAATACTATTATAAATCAATAAATGTAAATATTAATAACATTAAAATATGTTATCGGTCATTCATCTCCGTTATTTTGGCGATATATTAATGTGCAATGTAATTCATGATATCTGCTTTAGTTGAAATTAAAAATAAATGTTAATGGAAAAGTGAATGGTTCGAAGAGAGGTATTATATTCACGATGACATTCTGTGCGGAAGTGTAATAGTGCAAGGACACATCGTAGTTGCACTATTTGTGTAAATGTATTTACATTTTTATTTTTTATTTTAAAAATAACGAATTTTAAAAGCAAACTACATAAAAACAAACATTTCGACAATACTAATGGAAGGTTAGAACTTTCATATTATTAAGTTCTGATCATAATTTCAATTTTCACTGTTTTCTGATGGACGTCAGTGTAAATCGGGGCATAAATATATTAGAGTACTATGTTGGAAAAATCAACGGACTATAAGATATTTTAATTACAAGAATGAAATATTTCCTACAAAACTTTGAAATATGTATTGAATTGTTGACTCTTTTACTATTACACAGCAATTGCTGTAGTTCTTTTTCTTTACAAAATGTAAAATTTCTTTTCAAAATTTTAAATAGAATTGGTGTATAATATCAAAAAGGAACAAATTCGTCAGAGGCTTCAAACTTTTGTGCGAAATACTTCACGTTTTTAATTAAAATATTCTTGATATTGTTGTTGTTTCGACGTAGTACTCTAATACATCTGTACACAAGATAGTGACAGGATTTAACATTAACAAAATTAAGAAAGTTTCCATTAAAAAAATTTGCCACTGCAAAATGAGTATGTATTAAGTATTATACTTGTGAAAACAAAATATGATCATGAGTATATTCTTTGAACCGCTTGCCACTTTCCTTTTAACATTTATTTCCAATTTCATTCAAATCTAGGTCAAATAGGAAAAATTGTTATTCCTTTTTTTGACTTACTTATAAAATAGGTCCACTATCATTCGTTTATAGCACAACTTTTGAGACACTCATTGTATTTATAAAACGTTTGTAAATGTTATACGAAGCCTTCTTATCCCATCAGTCATATTAATTCTCTTTTCGTGTTTCATCTTGTCGTATGTTCACCACCGATATCTTCGGTTCGCTTTGTAACTCTTGAAATTTTCTTACACTTTCGGTCTTATAATGTTGAAAAAGCAAGAGAAGAATCGTGCATTCATCCTTCCTAAACAAAGAACTTCCTCTTCCAGCTCTTCCGTGTTTGAGAAACAAGCTTTTGATCTTTTTGCAACGTAATCTCTTAGAATTATCACGTTTCGGCAAACTTTGATCTCGTCGAATTCAAAATAATTTATTTCCACTGTGCTTCAGAAACAATAAATTCCATTTTATTGTAAAGAAAGAAACCGTTTATATGAATCAAATAGACTCAACCGATTAAGTTTCTATATTACTGTACCTTGTTAGATACAATGTTATTATAAACTAATATTTTATCAACTACATTTTCTTTCCATTCATTTTCTTGCATTTGGGCTACTATCGCTAGTAAGTTGTAAAGTTTTAATATCACACTATGTCACTGCACAGCTTCACAACATTGCACTTTCCCCTTTTCATTGACAATCAACTGTCGAAGCGATTGTTTTACATTCACTTCGCATAATACCTTATCATGAATCACTCTAACTGTAAAAAATCGTTCTTCAGTATTTTTCCATACGTACATATGTATACGTTTCAAGATGTAGACATCTGTTCTTATATCTTTTCTCAACGTTTTTCAACGTAATGTTCTGTCACAAATAACTTCAATATAACATCATTCCTATACTCGTCTCTTTATTTGCTCAACTTAGATTTTTAACAATTTATCTGCATTAAACCTTATTTATAATTCTTCAATAGTATAATATAAAATCCTTTCTTAAAACTTGTTTATATTATAACTGTTCCACTAATTGTAAGTACACATTCCAGCACACACAGCCGGCGCAACTTGTACTGAGAACATCTGTAACTCCCCTTTTACGTCGACTCCGCGGAGTCTGCTTATCTGGCATTGCTTCTTCTCCGCTTGTCTCCTCTCCCGTTGTTTTTTTGCGGCATTCATTTCGCATTCGGCCGTGCTTGCGTTGGATCCATCTGAGCACCACTGCCAGCGAAGAATCGTGTAATTAATAAATCTCTGTAGGGATCATTCTTATAACGTGTAGTATTGTTCAAGTACAGTGGAATAAAGTATTACTCATGAACGTACGCTGTGAGAATTCTCGGCTGTTAGGGAACCTTGTGACAATCGTTCTAATGCACAGGACTATTAAAAGCAAAATCTCATTTTTCATATGTAATAATTTTTATGTATGCTGGAGGTGTATACATTAATCGAAGTAGATGACTATGTTCTTTCAAGAAAGTATCTGTACGCTTTGAAACTAAAGTTAATCGTTGTCATTTTCACATAAAATAAATGAACACTTATTTGGAAATAGCTGATCATTATAGGACTCAAACAGTAATATAATGTTACTATTTTAATTTATTAGATAACGCTTCTATTTAAAAAAAAATTCGGAGTAACAGTTACGCTTCACATTTTTGTGATAAATGTCACTGAGTAAAAAAACGTTTATTTGCATGAAAGCCAGATGTAAGTAATTTTCAGAGACACATTTCAAACAATGACAATGAAAAAATGTTAGTTTTTAATTGTTTTAATTATTAATAACTATTATGAACGAGTAAACTTTCTAGAATATTAGTAACCATTATCAATAACACAAATTAATTTTAATTACACTTAACCAGTTAGCAACGACGAACATTTCATTTTCTTTACTATTAACCGATAAGATTGGCCGAAACTTGTATTGATTTCCAATAACCATTATCGGTAACTAGAATTTCAATTTTAGTTAGTTATAATCATTATCGGTGACAAGAATTTTATTTTATTTTTGTCCAACCCATATGAACAGCAAATAAATTTTCTGGTGAAATTCGCCCAGTATCAATTATTGCTATTATTTATAACTAATCCTAATGTTTTGTGTGTTAATTCATTTAAATTGTCGATAAAACAAAAAAAAAGAAATAAAAAGAGGAACCGTGATTTAGAATCTCCTTAACAAAAGTAAATCAATATAACATTAGCAGAGGGAAAAGTGACACAAAGATATTAACCCTTTGCGCTCCGAATTATATTTCTATTTTGTTACCGACAGCTCCAAAAGCATTTAAGTTTTGTAATATTCACTCGTTACAAGCATTTAGAGGTTTCCTGGTGTATAATTGTCAGACATTTAGCAGGTTTGTATATGCTGGGTAACAGTAAATCGATTCGATAAGAACGAATGAATTTATTGGATGTATACAAAGATCATATAAAACTAGTACTTGCGACATTTGTACCGAGAGGTCTCTTGCTTTATTGCTATAATATTGCACTAGTCCAGTAAGCTCTCTAGTGGGATAAAGCGACAATTAAAATTAAATGGAGGAGGTACGAATGCGCAACATCTATCTGTTTGTATTGAAAAAATGTCGAGTGGGACTCGACAAAGGAGCTGCTGGGATAAAAACCGATGTCGAGTCACGCTCGACATAGGAGCGCAAAGGGTTAAGAAGAAAATGTTTGTCATCGATATCGGTTAAACGATAATGAAAAGAAAGGACGGTGTTAAAAAATACCCATTTTTGGCATCACCTGGAAATGAAAAACTCAAGCAGGATCTTTTAGATTGTCTCCCAAGGAACAAAAAATGTCCTTATCACTTTCCCGAGAAACGATAGAAATGTTGTCAAAAATGCGTTGAAAGTATATAAAAGTAAAACCGTACTGTAAGCCATACTCGCACACTCATGTGCGTTGTTTTCATCACGTTGTCATGATTTTATGGTACTTTGCATTTACTCGATTTCAAGATTCAATTAATCTGCCTACTGAGTTCTTTACTACTTATTTCGAAGGCGGTTCGATATCGGAAAAAAAAGACGCCAAAATGTAAAATATACGTAAATTTCGTTATGTAACACACTTTTCGTCGGTACGTGGCTCGCTCGCGTTAACTCGGTCGCACCGCGGACAAGGGATTAGCCAGGAAGCGAAAGACAGTTTAGGTTGTCTCCGGAAGGGAGTAAGATAGGAGAACGGAGAGCCTGATCCGCTAGGGTCCGGCTGCTTGGAGCTAGAAGAGTCATTGGTTTTAAGGAAGGAATGGAGGGCCTGGTCCTCTAAGGTCCGGCTGCTCCACGGGTAAAGTTTGATCGGTACGATTGCTGTCCTGAACTCGACTGACTTCGGTATTTATACAGTTTTTTCGCACTCCTACCCCTATCCCACTATGGATGTGCGTTGCCGTGTACAAGGGTTTTATGACATGACCTGCCCGCGGTACGCCGGTTACGCGGTGTACATTTTCTTATAACTAGTTTTCTTATATGTATAATATTACAAATATCTATACTAGTCCGTTGCGCTACAGTTATAATTACATTCATACTTTGAACGTATTTTTGACAACTTTCCCATCGTTTCTCGGGAAAGTGATAAGGATATTTTTTGTTCCTTGGGAGACACTCTAAAAGATCCTGCACGAATTTTTCATTTCTGGGCGATGTCAAATATGGGCATTTTTTAACACCCCCCTTTCTCCCTACCGATAGCAGTTATTAGTATCCAAAATACAATTTCGATAGTTTATATTGCTTAATCGAAAATCAATATAAATCACGATCTAATATCGATAACAGTCACTTGTCATAAAAATTGATTCTTGTCGTTGATAATGGTTACTAGTATTTAAAAATGTGTTAGTTATTCATGACGTAGCCAAAATTGTAGCCAAAATTCATATTAACAATATATACTATAATTTAACAATGTATCATATGAATTCTGCTATTAAATCCTCCCTTAATTTGCTGATAATATCTGAATTGATTTTCTACCACGATTATTCCACATACTTCCGTAACTCACTCTCCGGATTTGGCACCTTAATTTTTACTTTCTTATCGAATGTTAATTCCACGCCTAATTGCTTACCTTTTGATTTACCGTCAATGTGAAGAGATATTGTTTTTAAAAAAATTACGATACAGTTCATTTGAATAGTATCAGATAAAATTATGTGCGGAGACAAATGGAAAAAAGATTTTATGCTACAAAATTAAATAATATAGATTGGTGAATAATATTTGTTTACATTACTGTGAATATATTCAAGAATTATCAAGCAATCTTGTATTAGTTAAGGAGATATTCCCGTACAGCGTCGTCGGTTTTGGCCGATTTATGAGATAAAAGATTCCGAAGTTATTATTGCTCTAGAATTTCAAAATTTTATATTCAAGTTTCAAGGTAATGTAGTGAAATTGTTCGGTGGTTATCTTCATAAGTATTAAAATTTGATTAATTTTCCACGCTATGTCAATTTTAAGAACTATTACATTGACTTACAATTTGCCTCCAAAAACACTCATAGATCATTTCAATTGATATATAAATATCTTTATATTGATATAAAAATTTTGTTAACAATAATTTCATAATTTTATGAACCCATAGTAAGCAACAAGTGAAACACTTATAACATATTATTTTATAACAAGATCATTGACATCAGATGGTGGTCCGTTATTCTAAATATTTACCTAACATACTGAATATCAAGTACAGAAGAGAAAAGAAATAGAAGTAAAACACTAACTTAGAGTAGGTCAATGTTTAACATTGGCTAAAACCTTGTGAAGGTTACTTATAACATAGGTCAATGCGAAGGTCATCAAAGCATCATCTCCCAAACGTTGATTGTACTAATTGTAAGATGAGTTTGATTACACTGTCCAACAGCCAAAAAAAGTTTTAAATGCCACTATGCAATTATTATAGTGTTTCTCGTGCTGATTACGAATCTGCAACCCGTTTGTCTCCAGCACGTACAGTTTTTGAGAAGTTTTATTTAAAAAAAAAAAAAACACATTTTTCAAATTCAAACTAATTTTGCGAGGTAATTATAAACGATACTAAAATTCTGATTATATCAGGAGATTCTATAGACTTTCTTGAATACAACGGTATATACTTGTTATACGTTCTGAATATTTAAACATGTTTAAACAATCATTGAATGCGAAGAGACACCGATTTTGCACCAAATTTTACGTATATTTTTCAATTTATCTTAAAAAGTAAGGGTCCAGTGGAAAATCGAACTATATCACGCGATAGAGCAGACTTTCACCTTTAAAAAGCACCCAAAGAAAGTTGAAATGTCGTTTTTTTTACGTTACCAGAAGTAAAATAGCAACGCAGGAAACGAAGCGAGGACAGTGGTTCGTCGCGTCAGAGCGGTCGCTCCGTATCCCGCCTATGTTAACGCGATGCAAGGAACGATCCTATGGCGTGAGAACCACTGTCCTCGCATCGTTTCCCGCGTTGCTATTTTGCTTCTGGTATCGTAAAAAAAACCACGTTTCAACTTTCTTTGGGTGCTTTTTAAAGGTGAAAGTCTGCTCTATCGCGTGATATAGTTCGATTTTCCACTGGACCCTTACTTTTTAAGATAAATTGAAAAATATACGCAAAAATTGGTGCAAAATCGGTGTCTCTTCGCATTCGATGATTGTTTAAACATGTTTAAATATTCAGAACGCATAACAAATATATGCCGTTGCATTCAAGAAAGTCTATAGAATCTTCTGATATAATCAGAATTTTAGTAACTTTTATAATTACCTCGCAAAATTAGTTTGAATTTGAAAAATGTGTTTTTTTTTTCAAAATCAAATTTCTCAAAAACTGTACGTGCTGGAGACAAACGGATTGCAGATTCGTAATCAGCACAAGAAACACTATAATAATTGCATAGTGGTATTTGAAACGTCGAAAAAAAGTTCAAATTTGTTGGACAGTGTTATTTCTAACAAGAAACTTTAATCAATTTTGTGGAAATTATTATTCCTTACTATTAATTGCTTCTGTTGCCCATTTCACCACATTTAAACATCACATATAATAACAAAGTAAATTCAGCTAAGAAATACTTATTCAAATTGTTCTATTAGACCAAATGGCAAATGTGTGTCGCCATTTGAGTGCAACGTGTTAAAAATTGAAAATGTACAATATAAATTATTGAAATTTATACCCATTCTATTTTATGCGTAATTTTCGTAATATATGCAATTAAGATTACGAGAATTTCTATGTCTCTCACAAACAGTTCACCTATTGTATCAGTGTCTTCAAATTTGTATAACTTTATTATATTATTGAATGTAAACATAAAATTTTGAGAACACACTTTTGTGCTATAGGCATCTTATAGGTAGCGTAAGGTATTATGTATAAAGGCATGTAATAAAAATCGACTTTTTTGCCCTCCGAAATGGAAATATCTCTTACAAGCTAAGCTGTGGACCCTAATTTTTTTCAATATGACTATGTATTGGTATATCAAATGTTATTAAGAAAATAATATCGCGCACCATTATTTCTGTTTCAAATAAAGGTACTTTCTTGTTGTCATGTGAAAGTGCCGGGTGAACTGCAGTTTACGACAGTTCTACAATGTGGCTTATTTTAAGCTAAACTCAGAAGTCTTACATTTTCTGATCGAATGAAAAACTACTAAGTAAGCCGACCCATAAAGAGAAATTTTACTAAAGGAGGACAAAATTCTTTTCCTACATATACAGGTTGCGCCAACTGTAGGTACTATATGTTGAACGCTAAAACAACTGCTATTTGTAAACATTTCGAAGAACACATTAGGCCATTCGACAGGTTATTTTATACCATTATTATTCACCATGAGCAACTTAACGCCAGCACAACGGATTGACATTGTAAAATTACATTTTAGGAAAGGGTCCTCATTTATCAAAACTTTACGTGGTATGAGGCGGAAGTATGGACGCAATTTTAAAGTTACGTGGAAAACTGTATCGAAAATTATTAATAAGTTTCGTGATAGTGGTAATGTTCGTGACTGTGCAAAGAGCGCAAGACAGCGTCCAAAGAGCAGCAACGAGAACATTCAGGTTGTTCGGGCCGATGTTGAGAAGAAGAAGATTGTTCCCAAATCGCTTAATTTCGAAAACTGGCGATAGGGTAATTCCACGCCGAATCGATCACTTTTTGTCATCACCATCTGCGATTTTGTTTTAATCAAAATATGTTATAATCTACGTGAAAGTAGGGGGGGTTTAAGTCATCATTTTGCCGATTTCGAATTTGTTTAAAAATTACAAGCCTTCAAAATTTGCAGTTTTTGCCTATTTTTGCAAAAATAGGCATCACTTACGAATTTTTTTCTCAAAAACTACTCGTCCGATTGAGCTAAATTTTTTTTTGTTTTATTCATAAAGGATTGGGCTACTATAAAATATTTTTTATAAATTGGACAATTTGTTATATAATATGAAAAAATTTAAACAAATTCTTTTTTTATGTTTTTCAATAGAAACTTCTAGTTATTAAAATTTAAAAAAAAATATATTATATTCCCTGAAGTTTCCCCTTTAAAATGAGCCCTTCAGAATAATGGAGGGTCGAAAATTAATGTCACAATAAGCTGGAAAACGACGCGGTGTACCTCCGTTTCGGGTAAACGAGTCGTGCAATCCGCGTTCACTGGTCTTGGTCAAGCCTGGTACACGACTAAATGACCTTGATTTTACTTGAAAAAGTATATTAGTACCCATTCTTGGCCAATGACACATTTTTTAATCATAACTTCATTTATAAATATTAATTCCCACATTTATTGTTCATGCTCTACAAAAAGGCGTCATTGCTCAATAGAAGTCGTGAGAAGATTGAGGTTTCCTTCCATCGATGGAAATGGATGGAAATGCATGGAAATGAAGTTATGATTAAAAAATGTGTCATTGGCCAAGAATGGGTACTAATATACTTTTTCAAGTAAAATCAAGGTCATTTAGTCGTGTACCAGGCTTGACCAAGACCAGTGAACGCGGATTGCACGACTCGTTTACCTGAAACGGAGGTACACCGCGTCGTTTACCAGCTTATTGTGACATTAATTTTCGACCCTCCATTATTCTGAAGGGCTCATTTTAAAGGGGAAACTTCAGGGAATATAATATATTTTTTTTAAATTTTAATAACTAGTAGTTTCTACTGAAAAACATAAAAAAAGAATTTGTTTAAATTTTTTCATATTATATAACAAATTGTCCAATTTATAAAAAATATTTTATAGTAGCCCAATCCTTTGTGAATAAAACAAAAAAAAATTTAGCTCAATCGGACGAGTAGTTTTTGAGAAAAAAATTCGTAAGTGATGCCTATTTTTGCAAAAATAGGCAAAAACTGCAAATTTTGAAGGCTTGTAATTTTTAAACAAATTCGAAATCGGCAAAATGATGACTTAAACCCCCCCTACTTTCACGTAGACTATAACATATTTTGATTAAAACAAAATCGCAGATGGTAATGACAAAAAGTGATCGATTCGGCGTGGAATGACCCGATAACGAATGGCCTCCGCGGTCGCCTGATTTGACGGCTCCAGACTTTTTTCTGTAGGGATATGTAAAGTCGAAAGTGTATGTTAATGCGCCACGGTCTCTCCAGGAATTAAAAGATACAATTCACAAAGAAGTAACGGAAATAATGCCCAAAACGTTGCAAAAAGTTATGGAAAATTCCCAAAAACGAGCATTTCTTTGTACTGTTCATAAAGGAGACTATTTGCCCGATATTGTCTTTAATAAATGAATATTTTGTAATGGTATAAACCATAGTAAATAAATATCGCGAACTAAAGTCTATTTAATTACGTTTTCATTATTTTATAAGCATTTATCATATGGTACCTACAGTTCGCGCACCCTATATATGTTCATTGAAAAATTGGTTTTTAATAAAAGAAGTCTATCAATTTCGGATTCCGAATACAGATTGTTTCAGAAAGAATACAAAGGATTGTTGAAAGCGACAATATTGGCTATTTCGAGTAAAAATGTTTATATGAACATGTGTTCGATTATATAAATGTACAAGTAGCGGACAAAAGTTTAAGACGTTGTTTGATTTGAAATATTATACGAACTTCGTTCCTTTTTTTTTAACTTCGCTACTGAGCAAAATATCAAAATGAAATTTTTTTTATAAGTGTATAAATAAATGTCTAATTCGGTAACACCGAAAGTAGAACACTATTTATAGTTTTTATGAACAGTAAATCAATTATTTATTTTTTCCATGTAGTCTTAAACTTGTGTCGGCTACTGTAGAAATACAACCGTTTTAAGTACTAATTGTAAGATCCGCAGGCCCGGCCCCTTTATATTTTTACCTGCGGAGATGTATGAAATACGAAGTTTACATAGTAGAAGTAAACACAAGGACAAATTGGTCGCTCGTAACACAAATTTTGTGGTCCTTATAAAACAACGCAAAGACCATTTCAGAATGGCTACTAACATTATTTCGATGCTGGTTGAAACGTATATTAAATACGAATCTGCAAACCATTTTTTGTAGTAATAACAGTTATTACGAAGATAGACTGCAAAGAAAAATTACCAACACTGAGGTTTGTAAATGTTTGATATTTTCTTAATTTCAGCTGTTCAGACCATTTTACTACCAAGCTATTCTATATACAATCCAACATAAAATGATATAAGTTATTATTAGGTTGTAATAATGTAAATGTGTGTACGTAACAATCGAAGTGAAAAAAAATACTCAATACGTTAATTTTGCTGATACACATTTTCCAACTCGTTTCAAAAACTAGAGTCTAAGGAGCATTCTAGTTATACTATACGAAAGAGTAAACAATTCTGTTAAAAACATCACACAGCTACGTTATCAAATTATATTATCTTTTGTCCACGTGCTAAACATTTTGCAACATTTCGCAATAGCGCTGCGATTAAGCCAGTAAATGATAGAAAGGCATATACCGTCGCATCCATGTATACTTGTTTCTGCATTGAAAAAAAATTTATCATTTTTTGTAAATTTTGAATCACTAATGTTGCTAAATAGTTTTTAGACTACGTACATAACTTACAATCATTATTCTGCATAATAATAGAACTTTATCTAATATATTTTTCAGTTAACATCGTGTATTCTCCCAAAATATAACAATATTATTTTATATACAAAACAGCATGTATTCTCGTTAAATCACATTACGTTAAACTAACTTTACAATACTAAAGTCCCTTCCATGTTATAATGTAGAGTCTATATTATTATTGATTAATTCCACACTTAACTTTATTCGAATAAATTGACATATTTTTCTTCAAAAAGCATAAAAATTACTATCTATAATATTTATTCATCATACTGTTCCCTGATTTAAAGCTATATGTATAAATTGTTACGTATACTTATTTAATCAGTTAAGTTTTTTTGTTCACGAAGAGAACTTAAACTTTGCACAATAATAAAAAAGCTCAAAATTACGAATATTGGCGTAGTACATCAGGTATTTCCCATAAATATTTTAGAAATTTCCACTTAATCATTTTATAACGTCTATTTAACTACAAAATAGAAAGAAAATAGCATACGGATTGCACCCAACGAAAAACAAAATAAGTCTTCGAAACAATCAATCAGCAATTCGAATTTCCTGGAGTTTACAAATCGTTTTTTTTATTTTATTTTCTTTGCTATATTTCTTTATTCAGTTATCTTATACACAAATACAATATACAAAGTGGCATATTTTTTGAATTTAAGAAACAAAATTAATAAAACAATTATTTAACGAACGAATTATTGTAAATATACTTTAGATTTCCTTTTTATTCTAATAAATATAATCCTTTGGAACAAAATCTATTATTCCTATTTCACACCATAATATTAATAGAATAGCATATTCTAGTGTAGGACAGGAGTAGTGTACCACAATACAGCGCACTTCAATGGACATACTATGTAAGCAATCACTATTTCCTATGTACTTCTGGACGAAACTTTGTTTACGTCATAAATTGTTCAATTTTCATGTTGTCGTCCTTCATCCCTAAAATGAGTATTCGCAAGGAAATAGTATATGTATTTTTTTATTATTTTGATAAAGGTGTCGATCATGAAAACTTGTCGATAATGAAAATATGAAAAAGGAAATACGTATATTTAAGATTTGAGAAACACTAATTTAATCAAACGAAGTCAAGATTCATATTTTCTGTGTACCTCAAAATTCAAAAAAGCTATCAAGATTACATTATGGTTCAAATCAATACAATAATATTGTACTTGATTTATGTTAAGATATAGGAAGTACAATTAATTATTATCTAATTTTGAGTTATTGTTAAAAACAAGCGGTTTATTCAAATGCTATATGCGGCATCTCACGCACTGGGCCAAACTGTATCTTTAAACGGCAGATAGAACACAATTTTAACAAAAAAATTAAATATCATCCGAACAATCTGCATAAAGAAGACATCAGACTATAATATTAAAGAAATGGATATACCCATGAAAAATTTTAAATTCCATTATCAAATGTATCATACAAATAATCGTAATACCTTTTTACATATATTTTATTTAATCAGTTTTGGATTCTTCTTTTTTATCTTTATTTCTATTGTTGGAAATGGCCATGTTATCGAGCAAGAATTTTGTTTAATTAAAATTCATACACAAAAATAATTAATACATATCATGAAAATATTAAATGAGGAACAAAAATTCGTTCTCAGAATCTTTCTCAAGCTGTACTTAATGTTCCAATTAAATTTATAACTTGTGATAAAGTTAGAATGTATTTTATATGATTCGATTATAGGAAGTTCATAATGCGAATGATGAGATTTCGAAAATTATTGATTACAATAATACACTTCTAAGACTAACGAAAAATTTCCTCGAAAAAAAAAAAGCTAAAATATACATATTTGCATGCAATTAAAGAACATACACTAGTTTTATAACAAGAATTTGTTTTCATAAAGTCAATGTCCTTCAATCTATTTTGTTTTATTTTTGGCTTTTGTGATATTTTTTGTTCTTTACTTCACTTTTATATATGATTTAAGATACGTCTTTGTTTGTTTGGATATAATTGCTTGTAAAGTGTATAAGAAACACGTGACAAATCTTGCCTCAACAACGTACATTGAAACGACAGAGCATAAAATTATTTTTGATCCTTACGATCTATTTGCACTTGATGTACTATAAATAGTAATCTACGTTTTTATACGACGTTTAAAATTTATTTAACTCAAAAAACTTATAACTTAATTTAAATTTTATAAACTGCAAAACCGAAAGCATTTTATGAGCAATTTAATTTATTGTGCCGTCCATTGACATTTTTGCAAGCGACAGCGGAAACAATTTGTTAATAATGCTTTTTAAAAAAATTTGTTATTATATGTATTATTACTTACAATCACAAAAGTGTAACGGTTATACTTACAGTTACGGTGTGTTTTAATGAAGCTTTCTGATTAAAAGTATATACGATAACATTTAATTAATTTACGTATTTCGAAAAGAAAACTTGACATCACTGTATTATTGTGCACTCAGAATGGTACATGATGTTGCACTCTTTATCAATTGTTCTCCAAAAATCACATTATTCTTTCTTCGACTGCTCACGTACACTTAATTTCGATATGAATGTAAATGTATAAACATTAATTACATTTCACACCAATAATAAAATCTAACAAAATATTTTTAGCTCTACGTCACTTTTGTTTCTTACGATTACCTTTCGTTAAATGTTTTTATGAAAAACTTGTCTGAACTACACTCGCCGATCGTATTTCCGCTCCATTCGCTCTCACGGCACACGTTTCACGTACTGCCGCTTGTTCACGACGAGGTAGAGGCGGTGCAGTGGTGAAAATGGTCGAAACGAGGGACGGAACGCGATTGGTACACATTGAAATTATCGCTGTCAACGGGGTGTAAAGGATCACAGAAAAATAACGGCATTCTCGTTTTTTTTTCCGTTGCTACGGGACATTAATTCTTAGATTAACGAGGTGCTATCAATCGAATGGTAGCTTGCTGATGAATTGGTTTTTCATTTATTTCATTAACGAATTGATCAACTCTATGAAACATAAAATAAGGAAAATTAATTCGTATTATAAACATTACTTTTTAACATTTTGTAATATAATGCATCAAATTTCAGTTTCAATGAACTGCGTTTCTTTTACCTTTATCATATTATGCAGAATGGTATTCTTCTATTACAAATATATCGACAGGAAATATTAATTAATTGTAACAAATTGTTACAAATTGAACTGAAATTGTGAGTTCAGATATATATTATAAATATAAGATATAATATAAAAAGTGTTACTGAATTTATAATACATGACATACTAAAATTAAGTTCGTATAGCTATTAACGGAAATTATTAATCAAGTATTTTATTTACGTTTACATTTAATACGTATTAAGAAATTTCATGAAAACAAACGTCGATTAATTTTCCTAACTTTTTATAGTATAATCATTTCAGAAGCAAGAAGGAATACATCATTACAAAGACATGTATCAGTTATTATTCACTTTATTTTTACGTGTATTAGGAACATTTATATTTCAAATTATTTGTTTATAATTAAGTCCTATTAAAAGCGTAAAAATTATTTGTTATTTCCTAAGAACTATTAAAAACACGTATTGCATATTATATGTCTACCGGTAAAAACAGTAGTTACTAAAAATAACAAATTTTTATCATTTATAATAATGTAATTATATTTCGCTACACTTCGTATTAAATTTTATTAATTTCCTACGATAAATGCTTTTAACACTCATGATTCAATATCACAAGTTGCAACATCTTTTTCAGCATTACACACCGCATTCTTCCGCTGATAGTACGAAATATTAAATGTAATATTTGCGATTCCGCGAAGATTTCTCACGAGCAATTTCAATGCAAGCCAACCTCACTTCAATGTTGAAGATAATCGTAAAGGCGACTTACCATCGCGTAGGCCAGCTGCCAACACAAAGCCGAAGTCTAACAATCGAGAGGAACGATCTCACAAACAAAACTGAATACATACGCCCTTTTCCCTCTTCCCCCTCGACGTTACATCCCCACGAAACGTTCCATGTGCCGATCTACCCCGTGATTAAAGGTAACACTGTACAACAACCAAATGATTTTATAACCGCCACTATGAAATCCTTATAGATTTTTACAAGTGGAATACGAATCTGAAATCCGTTTTGTTAAAAAATTGCAAATTTTCAACCTCGGGAATTTGTTGTGCTTTTATCATCGTAACTATTTATTAGCTTGTTACACGAGAAAAATTTGTGAACTTTCCCGAATAAAACGATATAAATTGTTATTACATTGTAAACATTTAAATATGTTTAAACAATGATCAAAGTAAGGGAGACTCCAAAAATGCACCAATTTTTGCTGATATTTTCAAATTTATTTTAAAAACTATAGGTCTAGGCAAAAATCTAAAAATCGTACCTGATAGAGCAGACATTTCTGCTGCAGAAAGTATCAAGCGAAGTTACAAAATCAGTTTTGTTTTCATTTGATGAAGAAAATAGTTTGACAAAATACGCGTGGATGCCAGCGGTACTTGGTGTTATAATGCACCGCGCCGTTCAGTTCTTCCGTTATACCAAGGCAGTAGGCATTGAGTACCGCTGGCAGCTACGCATGTTTTGCCGAACTATTTTCCTTATAAAAAGAAAACGAAGGTCATTTTGTAACTTCTTTTAAGATATATTATTTTAATTGCATATGAATTACTTATTTTACATTTCATCTATCTTATTTGTAATATTATTAATATAGATTTCTAATTATTTAATATGCTTTATTATTATTTCATTATAGTTTTAGTTCAGAACTCGAAGAAAAATTAATTTCATCTAGCTATATCCCTCAACTTATAATCATTTCGCACCACTTTAAGAATTTTCGACATTATAAAACAATTTTTTAAAAAGCTTTTACTCTATATACTTACCATTTTTTTATTCTTACATGTTTTTAAACTTATATGTTTTACTCCAAAATAATCATCTTTGCCACCAAAAATATTACTTTACACTAAGCAATTTGAAAACTCTGAAAATTCAAACAAGATGCACAAATATCTTGAAAACCTTTCGAACGGACTATTTAGAATAACCAACCCCGATTAGACCGGTTCAAGTAACCTGCTTACAACAGAACCCTGAGAAGAACAGTATTGTTTCGTTGCCTGTTTTCAGGATAATACAGGCCAAATGTTTCCTAAGGCGATAGGCCTGTATAATCAGACTATACATACAGAGGTGCCTTTCATCTAAAGCCCTTACTATCGTTACAACAACATTCCATCTTTTGAAGGAAAATTTATCTTATTATCTGGCACGTCCTTCCAAAAATTATTTTTACACATCGCACCACTTTACGAAAGTCTACTTTCATGTTTCAAATTCATTCAATTCGGGCATTTAGATCATTGAAATACGTGACTGATTTATAAGTATCTTGTTTTTATTTGATTGAGATATTTTGACAAATTTTAAGAAATGACATTATAAACCTTTGCATTATTTTGTAAAGAACTTTTATTGAATAGGAAATGCAACCTTTGCAGAACCCTTCGAATCACAATAATTGTATTAAATGCGTACTTCAACATATTTTCGTCGATAGTTTAAGATTATATTATCTAAAGAAATACATAATTGTGTTAGTTTATCACAAACGTTTTGCTCATTTCCGTTGTCAATAGAGGCTGATTACCTAAATAGTAAAAAATATAGATAGTACCCACGTAAAAAGGGCGGGCCCTTCCGGCTATATTTATTACCGATAAGCTATCTAGAAGCGATAAAATCCTCTAAAACAGGCCCCACCTCAAGAGAGTCTTATGATTAATTTTTTCTATTCAATTAACAACTCTTCAAAGTTTAAAATTCTATTATGATTTAAGAATATTAAAAGATTCACAAAATATTATAATTAATATATGTAACTTAGTCTACTTCATTCAGACACTATAAATATATTAACAAAAGTTTATTCACAATATTTATTAAATATTCATTCAAATATGTTTAAATAGTGCGACGAACATTTATGAAATGTTACTCATATTTTATTATTGTCAACATATTTAACAAAGTATAAGATTAAAAGAAAGATGCCAGTTTTGTATCTGGAAATTATACATATATACCCAAATCTAATGATTGTTAAATTGTACTATGTACATCATTTCACATTTTTTTTACATTTTGATATTGTTCATATTACATTTTAAATAAAAGACATTCAGAGTCATTGCATCACAGATACACTTTATTTTAAAACCTCTTTCAAATTAAACTGAATGTAAAAAGAACAACATTTAAATGCTGGTGAAGTTTTGAAAAGAGTGAATCTTGGTGAAATAGAAGTCATTACATTTAAATTCGTTTAACGTATATATAAAAGAAACATAATTATTAATGGTACGTTCTTAATTAGTATAAGAAAACATCGGTATAAATTTCTATTAAAAGAATAAAAAATCATAATATGAATTACTTTGAAAAAAAATGGCAATACTTTACTGAATTTTAAAGATGAATCCTTAACAAAAGGTAAATGCACTTTCTTTCAATAGCTTATATGTATGTACTAACTGAACAGAAAAATTTGTATTTATTTTACTTGTACTATATCGTTGATGTATTTATTCTTACTTTGCATCAGCATAATACAATAAATTATGTATTTCACATTCAAAACTATAACTAAACATACTTCATTTGTCACATGTATTTACAAATATCATAACTTCCGAACTTGTCATGATCAGTGACAAAATCAGTGCAGTAAGTGCTAAATTATCTACACGAAGTTTTTAAAAATCACTCATTTCTTCTAGCCTAAAAAAAATAATTGTGTTTTATTAATGATTAAAAAATTTACTATTATTATGAAAATAAGAAGAAAGCAGTTCATCAAATTTTTACTGAAATATCTAACGGAATAAATTAAATCATACTTGATAATTAAATTACTTTTATATTTTCATACATATATTATGATATTGTAAGAAATATAAGTATTATTTCAGAGATCAACAATATGAAGCAGACGAAACAGATTTTCAGGTGAAAATAAAAAATTTAATATCATTATGTAGACTAATGGCAGGACCTAGGCTAATGTATGAGAATAAATGAATAATAGAAATTAAACATTTATAACTGCGTATAACTTCATGCTGTATTATAAAGCGTTATAATACGGCATAATAACGGTTATTTAAAAAGTGCTTCATTAAAAATTGTTTAATTTGATATTAAAATTTGCTTTTAATTTATTTAAGGATTTTATCATAATAATCTAAATTGTGGCCATTAATATTGAAAAATGATTACAAATATAAAAAATATATTAATGGCTGTAACTTTCAACACTAAACCGCAGTGTAGTGGATAACTAAAAGTAATAAATATGTGCAATTAATTTAAGCACTGCAAAAATGTTCGTTTGAAAATATTGTTATTTGAAATCTACATATTTGCTTTTTAGATTTTATATTGCTGATAGCATGAATATTAGCATGTAGAAATACTATTTGCACATTCTATTGTCATCGCAACACTACATGAGCATCGTCATATTTTGACACAAACGAAGCCCATTCTTGTTTGCTTTATAATATTAAGAATTAATGCGATCGACACACAAAGTAATATTTTCTTAATTTCAGTCATAATCGCTGTATCGTTATAACGATAAAAATAACTGTACTTGAAGAAGTTCAATATTATTTATTAACGTATTTTAGCAACGTTCAATTTCCATGACGAATCTATTAAAACATAATAAAAGTGGATTTAGATTAATTTGTCTCTTGGGTACAGAATAAATAGATTAATCTGAAGGAGTTGTGTTATTGACTGAATTATTTGAGATTTTCTTTATAACAGCAATCGAAACTTTACGTATTAATTGTAAGGATCGAAAATCTGAACACACGCATTTAAAATGAGTCAATACACGTTAGTAGATTACTATAATCTACGACCAATAAACATCATTGGTCATAATAAATCTCAGAAAACTGAATAGTGATAAAGACTGTATAGATATACATACATTAAAAAAACTCTTTGTTGATAATAAATAAGCAGAATAAAGTATGCAGCAGAACATCAATTACAATCCAAACGTGCTTATGTTCTGAAGCACGTAATTTCCTTAATTTAAATACTCTAATTCAATATGTATCTTATATGAGTTCACAGACATTTTACTCATACGTAATGATGATGTTATTTCATCCGTTCTCTGCTAAAACAAGAGCATTTCCAAATTACATGTTCTTCCATTATACTACGTATCCATTAGATGGTTTATTAAAATAAAGTAGACGAAATAAAAAAAATCTGGCCATATTGGTGAAAAAAATTCATTTATGGTTTATATTTAATTTGTCACTTAATCAGTAATCATTTTTCATCTTAAGCAATGAATTTTTTCATCTGTATAATTTGAGTGATAATTAGATTTTACTATATCTGAACATCGTAACACCTTAATAGCAGCTACAAAATTCTTACGCTTCTACTTTAGTTGATACGATAAAATTTTAGTAATATCCAGATTAATAAAGTAAATTATCATGAAATTAATTTTCCGATGGAAAAAGCATAGAACATTGGAACATTGTCAGAGCACTGTTGGATTAAGTACACTTAAGGAAACTTCTGTATTTATCAGTATTATAAATGTGTAATCTTCGTATTTACTTTGTTGTTTAATTCAACGTTTTAGATATTTATTTCTGTTTTAATAGTAAAATGGGAACTGGGGCATTGGACAACCACTGCTGGATGTCTTGAATAAACTTATTCTGTATAGTCCCGCAAGCCTATACACCATTCCATTTCAGTTCAGTTCGACAATGCTGTCTATTCATGGAATACTACGGCATCTGAACACGATTCTAAAAGCCAAAAGGGTGATTGAAGGGCGACGTGCGTCGAAATAATAAATAAAGGAGTCCGTTTTTAGGGGCAGGGCGTTTTTTTAAGCCGGTCACATTTATAGGACGACTCAAATGTTTTACCATTACTAAAATGTTGAATTTTTCTTTTCGATTATTATCAATTTTTTGCTGATCTATGATAACACTGCAATAATTATTATACAATCTTTTTACAATTCAATTCATTCCTTTTTATACATACTAAATAAAAAGAATTCCTTTTTATACTATACTAAAAAAAGAATAATAATAAAATGATAGTTTTATCATATTTAATTTTAATTTTATAAGAAAATTGTAATATTACATAAAAAATAATAAGGAAAAGCCTAATAACTTAAATTCAAGGATGATACGGTGTCACTTGATATTATTTTGAACTACATATACTCTATTCATAGTATTAGGAAATAAATAATTATTTTCTCCGAAGTTTGTACCGAAAATTTCAAATTTTGTCTGGTTTGTTGCATCCACCTCATTTTTTTGTATCGTTATTATTAGAAATCTATTATTAGAAATTCGATCGATTTAGACGTTCTTTTTTTTGTATCAGCAACAGCTATCATTTTATAAAACTTAGAGGCTGATAGAATATCTTTCTGACACTCTTGACGGATTTAGTACACCGGAAGGCATGTGTAGATCGGAACCAGATATTAAACTATAAATAGTATTTTTATTCAGAAATCATACCACAGAGTGTATCTCATGAGAACGCGTACACTTGATCTGAAAGAAAAAATTATGATTAAAAAAATACTTACTACTTTAATGTATGTCCAAATGCATTTTCTCGCCATTATGAAGTATAGAGGGACGATCTTTTTCAGGAGGAACCCCAGAAGCCTCACTAATATTAACCGATTCCGTTGTCAACAGAAGGTTAATTATTTACTTTGTCCTTTATTTGATCCTACTAGTCAAGAATGAATATAATAACGAAGTAGGTATAAGATAGGGCATTTTCTTCGACTTAACGAAAGAGGCGAAAAACTTGTAAGCAAATCCAATTTTAGCCCATTGCGTATACATTATTAGTTGAAACCTTGATAACTTTAAAGCCTCTATGATACAAACATTTTGATCACTCTTTTCGCTACATGTCCAAATCTATTATTTCAACTCGAATTTGGATTAATCAGACCAACAAGTCAAAGTTTATCTCTAACAAGGGGACATCACGGTCGAGGGGAAACGGATTTTTCTGAAACTTGCAGTATTTGAAGGTGTCGTACCTAAAGTTAATTAGACAAAGCAGTAGTACGCTTCTCAAGATTTTACAAAATAAGCGCATTTGAAAATTTTGTACTCGGAGATGAAGAGGTTGCGTTAAGAATGAAACAACGAGCTGAGTAGCAAAACGCGTAACGTAACAGACAGACAAAATCGATAGATCGACAGTTTGATCCCCGCTTGTCGACTTTATTTTTGTTCTTTCAATTTATGTCTACCTCTATTTTAAGAGTAATATGTATTAAATCTACGCTAATTCTTAATTTGTAAATAAAAAATTTATGGTTTTTATTTGTGAGCATTGGGAAAAAGGTTCAACATAAAAATTGTACAAGAGCACACCATTTTGAGAACGTCTATCGGGAAACATACTTCGTTAACATTCATGAAAAATTCTCTGGTATCACAGAGTTTGGGCGCAAACACATATTCTAACACGTTTAAAAATATTGGAGAAGATAATTGTTGACGTACAATCGACTGAATTTTGATACAATCTTCCCCAGAATTAATTTCTCGTTTCTGTATACAGTCTCATATACTATAATAGAATCTCGTTTCTCCATAAATCTTCCATTTAAAACTTAAAAATTAGCTTAGATTTTATACATGTTACTCTTAAAATAGAGGTAGACATAAATTGAAAGAAAAAAAAATAAAACTCGACAGCGAGGATCGAACTCACGATCTATCGATTGTCAGTCTGTTACGTTACGCGTTCTCCTGCTCGGCTCATTGTTTCATATTTAACGCAAACTCTTTAACTCGAAGTAAAAAATTTTCAAATGCAATTATTTTGGAAAACGTTGAAAAGCGCGCACTACTGCTTCGCCTAATTAACTTTAGATACATCTTCAAATACTGCAAGTTTCAGGAAAATCCGTTTCTCGTCGACCGTGATGTCCCCTTGTAAGTTAAACTCCTATTACACTGTCCAACAAATTTGAACTTTTTTTCGACGTTTCAAATACCACTATGCGATTATTATAGTGTTTCTTGTGCTGATTACTAATCGGCAATAAGTTTGTCTCGAGCACGTACAGTTTTTGAGAAATTTGTTTTTGAAAAAAAAACACATTTTTCAAATTCAAATGAATTTTGCGATGTAATTATAAAAGATACTAAAATTCTGATTATATCAGAAGATTCTATAGACTTTCCTGAATACAACGGTATATATTTGTTATGCGTTCTGAATATTTAAATATGTTTAAACAATCATTGAATGCGAAGAGACACCGATTTTGCACCAAATTTTGCGTATATTTTTCAATTTATCTTAAAAAGTAAGGTTCCAGTGGAAAATCGAACTATATCACGCGATAGAGCAGACTTTCACCTTTAAAAAGCATCCAAAGAAAGTTGAAACGTCGTTTTTTTTACGATACCAGAAGCAAAATAGCAACGCGGGAAACGAAGAGAGGACAGTGGTTCGTCGCGTCAGAGCGGTCGCTCCGTATC
Organism: Coelioxys conoideus; assembly: GCA_947623535.1. Taxonomy (NCBI): domain Eukaryota; kingdom Metazoa; phylum Arthropoda; class Insecta; order Hymenoptera; family Megachilidae; genus Coelioxys; species Coelioxys conoideus. The sequence continues at coordinate 528,874 of OX392459.1, read as the reverse complement.
CCGCCTATGTTAACGCGATGCAAGGAACGATCCCTATGGCGTGAGAACCACTAGCAGTCTGTAAATCACTGTGACATCAGTTTTAATCTAGTAGATCGTCTAGTTTCTACAATTATCAAATATAACTTAACACTAGTACGTAAGTATGGATTTTATATTTTCTGAGATTTTTCGAGTCGTTGCAGAATATATTTGAATACCTGTTTTCTTTTAAAGTTCTTTTTAATGACTGTTCAAACATTTTTAATGGAATTGGCATCCTCTTCCACTACTGCCTAAGATTGTCTATAATATAATTAAATGTTTATTTAATATAACTTTGACTTTGAATTTTGAAATTTGTAACATTAAAATTTTGAATAATAATATATTACAAACAATTCAGGCGTAAAAAATTACCGTTTTATTTTAGAGTAACATTCAGTCGAAGTTGTACACCACATTTATCTTTCCACATATGACTGCAGATTGAATTATATAATCGTGAGTGCTTTGTAACATGCATTATAATATGTGCCCTTGAACTGATTTTACCTTGTAATTTACTGTGTGATAACTTACAAATAACTAACATCATATACTAACTTGCAATGGACTGTAAGCGCAGGAGTAAATACAAATGAAATTGGAAGATCAACTGTCGTCCAATTTTTCCTATTTAATAACATGCAGAAATTTCGAATAAATTCAAGAATATTGTAAACATGCTAAGTATAAGAATTTTCTAAGAAATTGTGTTTGCAAATCCAAGGTGTGCAAAATGAAAAACTCGTTGCAAGGGAAGTCAAAAAGTATAAATTTTGTATCAAAATATAGGTGACCACTTTCTTCTTCTTCTTCTTCATTAGTATTTTACGTCGCGTCGACTACGAGGTCATTGGCGACGACTGTATGATTGGGTACTATATTTTATTGTACATGTTGGTTTCTTTCAGGAAATAGTTCTTCTAATGTGGTCCTTAACTGTGAGGGCTGTGTCCTGTTTTACGATATACTTTTGTCTTTGAGGTTCAGTTTTTGGGCATTGGTATAGAATGTGGTCTACTGTGAGAGTTTCGGTGGGGCAGTATGTGCAATGGGGTTGATCAGCTTTTTTTATAAGGTATTCGTGTGTTATCTTGGTATGACCTGACCTTGGTCGAGACATTATAGATTTCTCTTTTCTGTTTAAATTGCAGGTTGGGATTTGTTAGTAAAAATCTCGAATTATGTTATGTATTTTTGTTGTTTTTGTTGTGGTCCAGATTCTGTTCCAGTCTTCTTTTATAATTTTTTTAATATGGTTTATAAGGTCTTGATATGGAATCGGAATGGATGTTTCAGTTGATAGTAGGGTTGCTGCTTCTTTCGCTGCTGCATCAGCTTCTTCGTTTCCCGTTATCCCTTGGTGTGAGGGGATCCAAATAATATTTATTTCAGTATTGCAATTTTTGTATAATTCTGTGTATGCTTCCTGTATTTTCGTTATGATCTCATGACTGTTGCTGTTTGGAGTAACTAGGGCTTTAATTACACTCATCGAGTCCGAAAAAATGGCAACGTTTTTAAGGTTATTGGTGTTGGCGTATTTCAAGGTTTCAAATATTGCGTATGCCCCGGCGATAAAAATTTATGCTATTTTGGGGAGACTCTGTTTTATTATTGTATTTTCGGTGACAATGCTGTATCCTGTTCCTGAGTCGGATTTAGAACCATCGGTGTAGATTTGATTACAGTAAGAGAAATTGTTTTTTACATCTAGGAATTTGGTTTTGCGTGTCGTTCGGTCTATTTGATTTTTTGGCAGATCTGCTAAGTTGGTGTCTTGATAATCCAAGGAGCTATTTTACTTTGTTTACGTTCGATGGTAGGAGTCCATTCAATAGGGGGTTTCAAGATTTTACTTAGTCTGATGCGGAAAGGTGATGGGAGCTTTGGTTTTTTGGAGTATAAATCGTTGAATCTGTCGGAAAAGACATAGTTGAAGGTCGGGTTATTCGAGGTGGTGGTGATTTTGGAGGCATATTTAAGTGTTAGGTATTTCCTTCTTTGCTCCAGAGTCATTTCATTGGCCTCAAATAGGATGCTAGTGATTGGGCAAGTGTGGTATACACCTGTAGATATTCTCAGTGCCGTATGGTGAATTTGATCGATTATTTTAAGAGTACTTTTCTTTGCTGAGTTGTAGATAGTTGAGCCGTAGTCAATTTTCGCTCGTATTAATGCTCGGTAAGTTTGTAATAATATTTCCTGGTCAGCACCCCAACTACTATTGGCTAGTACTTTAATTATGTTTAGCCTCTTCATGCAAGAGTCTCTTAAGCGTCGCATATGTGGGACCCATGTCAGTTTCTTGTCCAAGATGAGCCCTAGAATTCTGATATGATCTACAAATTTTAATTCAGTTTCTCCCATAGTTAGCGTTAGTTGATTCTGGTATTTTGATTTTCTGGTAAAGAGGATGCATTGTGTTTTGTGCGGAGAGAATTTAAGGCCTGACTTGTTAGACCATTCCTGAAGATGGTTTATGGATGTTTGTAGAAGGCTGTATATTGTATTTAAGTTGTTACCGTGGCAGATTATTATAAGGTCGTCAGGATAAAGATAAAATTTTAATGGAGCTTTTAAGTTTTTAATAATGTCGTTAATCGCAATTAGAAAAAGAGTGACACTTATGGCCGATCCTTGAGGAACTCCGTTCTGTATTTTAGTGGAATTCGATGTTGTTCCATTTGTTCTGACTTGAATTGATCTATCTATGAGAAAATTCACTATAAATGCTAGCATGTACCCGTTAATACTTATCTTGGACAGAGTTTTAACTATTTTAGGTTTCCAGGTCATGTCATATGCTTTTTCAATGTCAAGACATATAGCTACAAGATGTTCGTTTCTCTGGAAAGTATTGCATATGTCTGCTTCTATGTTGGTTAAGACATCTATTGTGGAGCGATACTGCCTAAAACCATACTAGATTGGCGTTAGGATATTATTTGTTTCAAAGTAACATCGAAGTCTTCTATTAATAACTTTTTCTAATAATTTACACATAGTATTAGTGAGGGCAATTGGTCGGTAACTTTCTGGTTTATGTTTGTTCTTGTTTGGTTTGGGGATAGGCACCACTATGGCTTTTCTCCAGTTAGCAGGAAAAATTTTATGAGTCCAGATACAGTTGAAGATTTTCAGTAGGTGGTTTATTCCGGGTTCCGATAGAAATTTTAATAGTTTATTTTTTATATTATCAGGTCCTGGAGCAGAGTTATTTGTTGTTGAGAGGGAACTGGTTATTTCATTTAAAGATATTGGAGCATTTAATGTAGGGTTCATATTATTATCATCAGTATGGAGTAAAATTTCTTCTAGGAACTTGTCTTGATCTGGGTTGTCGGCTATAAAAGATGGGTTGTAGTTGTCATTACTTGAATTTAGTTTGAATTGTTCAGCTAGGACATTTGCAATGTCAACGGGGTGCGTTACATAGTTATTTACTCCAGTTTCGAGAAACTGTATCCCGAGTTTTGCACGACCTCCGTTTATGCGATTGATTTTTTCCCATACTTTTTTAGTGGGAGTTTGCACGGTTATGCTCGAGACATAGGTTTTCCATACTTCCTTCTTACTTTCTTTGCTGATTCTATGGAATTTAGCTCTTAATTTTTTAAATTCTATTAAGGTTTCATTGGTGGGGTACTTTTTTGCTCGGTTAAATGCATGATGACTTTCTCGTAGAGCAGTATTGCACTTTTCATTCCACCAAGGGACGGTTTGTTTTATTACTTTCCTCGATTGAGGAGTTTCAGATGCTTGCCTCGCTGCTGATTTGATAGTTTCTGTGAATTCATTTATTGTTTCGTTAATTTTGTTTGGGTCTATTTCATAGTTATCTTCCCTTCAAGTAAGTGAGTGTGTTATAATTGTTTGGTATGCCACCCAGTGAATTTTATTAATGTTCCATTCAGGTAGGTGGGAAATTTGAGGGCGAGGAGTATCGTTTCCTAACGTTAGTTTAATGGGGAAATGATCACTGTCATGAAGGTAATTTAGGGTTTCCCAGTTAATATGTTGTGCTAATTTTGTACTACATATTGTAAGATCTATTGCGCTTGTTGTTCCATTATTAACGTTAAAGTGAGTTGGAGCTCCTGTATTCAGAAGAATTAGGATAGGGTTTCTTAAAAGCTCCTCGATCTTTTTCCCTCTGCTGTCAAGTTTGGATGATCCCCATAATGTGTGGTGACTATTGAAGTCGCCAGCAAGAATTAGTAGAGGAGGGATTTGTTTAATTAGGTCTTCGAGTTCATCGAATTTGAAGGGGTGGCTGTTAGGGATGTAGATGCTACAGATGTTTATTTTGTGTGGTAAAGATATTGAAATTGCTACTGCTTCTATATTGGTTGTTAAAATCACTTGCCAAACTCGGCTCGTATCGTTTTTTGAATCTTCGGTTGGCCAAAAAGTGACATTTACTTCCAAGCTCGAGCAGTTGGCTTTAAATTTTTGACCAGGATTTAAAGAGGCAGTATTCGGGATTACAAAACAAAAAAAATGATTAAAAAAGTCAATATTTGTAGTAACAGGAGTGAAAAGACCGTCACAGGGTACAGATTTTCTCGATTTTTTTGAAATGTCTATAATTTTTAAAAAACGCGACTTAGATTTTTTTTTATATTTTTCTGATAACTCTTATGACCTAGCCTGTCACCCGGTTTCGGGTTGACGTCGACTTCTAGGACACCCTGTATATTAGACCTGTTATGAGTAATAAAAGTACATCAGTCTGTATGCATATCATCACACAAAGAAAACATACATGTATCAGCAGCAACACTTCTAAGAAATGCTACTAAAGTTGAACTACTGATTTATGTTATAGTTGTCTTTACTCTATCCTTCCATTCGACAGGACTATACATAGGCATATCCCATATCTGATCACATAATGTAAACTAAAATCCATAGTAAAACCTAAGAACAGCATGCATTTCAATACACGTTTTATTAAAAATAGTATTATATATTAATGAGTACTTATAAACATTGCAACACTTTCTAAAATGTTTTCAAAAAGTTTTGAACAAATAAAAGTCAAACCAACGACTATAATTACACTGTACAACAGCCCAAAATTATATGAACTGCTACTATGAAATTCTTATAGATTTTTGCAAGCTGAATACGAATCTGAAATCCGTTTTTCTCTGATACGTACAGTTTTTTAGAAAATTAATGTTAAAAAATATTGCAAATTTTCAAGTTTGGGAATTTTTTGTGCTTTTACTATAGCAGCTATTCAATGGCTTTTTGCACGAGAGAATTCTGTGAACTTTACAGAATAAAACTATATAAATTGTTATTACATTGTAAACATTTAAATATGTTTAAACAACGATCAAAGTAAAAAACACCCCAAAAATGCACCAATTTTTGCTGATATTGTTAAATTTATTTAAATAACTATGGGTCTAGGTGAAAATCTAACCATAGCACACGATAGTGCGGACATTTTTACTGCAGAAAGCATCGAACGAAGTTAAAAAATCACATTCGTTTACATTTTATAAGGAAAATAGTTCGGTAAAACACGCGTCGCTGCCCGTGGTACTCAATGTTGGCGGCGCGGCGCGCAGTTATTCCGTCACGCCAAGACGGATGGTAGGGAGACCACCGCGCCGCGCTAACATTGAGTACCACTGACAGCGACGCGTGTTTTGCCGAACTGTTTTCCTTATAAAATGTAAACGAATGTGATTTTTTAACTTCGCTCGATGCTGTCTGCAGTAAAAATGTGTGCTCTATCGCGTGCTATGGTTAGATTTTCACCTAGACCCACAGTTTTTTAAAAAAATGTAAAAATATCAGCAAAAATTGGTGCAGTTTTGGGGTCTTTTTTACTTCGATCGTTGTTTAAACATATTTAAATGTTTACAATGTAATAACAATTTATATAGTTTTATTCTGTAAAGTTTACAGAATTCTCTCGTGCAAAAAGCCATTCAATAGCTAGTATAGTAAAAGCACAAAAAATTCCCAAAGTTGAAAATTTGCAATTTTTTTTAACATTAATTTTCTAAAAAACTGTACGTATCAGAGAAAAACGGATTTCAGATTCGTATTCAGCTCGCAAAAATCTATAAGAATTTCATAGTGGCAGTTCATATAAAATGAAAAAGTCAAAATTTGTTGTACAGTGTTATTATACTAATTGTTCTATACATATAAATTTCTTCTATACATCTATTTTTTATTTGTTCTTTTCTTTTTTCAATGTATTAGTCTGTACAAATATTATTAAGTAATATTGCAAGAATATTGCCGTGTTGAAAGCTTTTTAATGTCCCATATCAACAATAATACATCACATAAAGACCGTTCACGAGTTTTCTCGTGTTTCGCGTCCTATCTGATACGGACCTCTCACAAGTTTTCTTGTATTGCGCGTCCTGTCTATTACGGATGGATCACGAAATAACGCGTGTTTTCTACGCACTGTCTTCGGATGTCACTTCCTTTGATACATTGTATCTGCTTTGTGTATTTCAGTATTTCGATCAATAGTCAATATATTAAATTTGATGGTTAAATCCTTGGTCTGCCAAGAATCTAACAAGGACCACCGATGGCTCGACTTCGTTTCGTCGAACACCGAAGGAAAGGATCCCATTGGTGGAAATTTTTTAATAATTATTATGAGACTATTTTTTTTTAATAATACAGATTACAGATTTCTTTATAGAACAAGAATCTGTGTACCCTTAAGGTGTACCTTTATACATATAATGATCATTATGAAACACCTTTCAACTTATATTGCATTCAATCTATTATTTTCTTAATGTTTTTAAATTGATGACTTTTTAATTGCATTAGATCGTAAAGAATATTATGTACACGATTTTTTTCTGTGATATCTATCATAAATAACAATTAATATTTTATAAGTTAAATTTATGTTTAATAAAATTAACTATTCACAGAAAAAAATTGTGTAGAAAGTCTAAATATATCTATAGGTATTGTTATAACATACTTTAAGGAAAGTGAAATAAAACTATATTTTGGAAATGAACACATGACGAAAAAATTGATCATTATTGGAAAAAGAATGTTTGTAATTATATATATTATACATATATATTTCATGATAACTGTTTTAATTTTATGTATTAATATTAGTAACATATTTGTTTCATTCAATACTTGAAATCTGATAAAAGTTTGTTCAACAAATTTTATCTAGCAAAATTATAATTACAAAGCGCAATATATGTCAAGTTTAACATGAACTTCATATTGCTGCAAAATTATCATCCCCACTTGTGTAGCCTTTCTATAAAACAAGTAAGGCGTAAAGATAATAACATCCCACAATAAAAAGATTCAACTTGCAAATTAAAGTATTTATTCCATTCAGGATATTCAATCAGCTTTATACAAATTTTAATAGTAATATACCTATTGTTGTAATTCTGAAATTAGAATTTTTCAATAATTTCTGAAAATCAAAACTTTTTATTTTGATTATCAAAGTGGACATCAAAATGGACAAAGCCTATAAAGTATCACAAGTAAAAATTTCTGAGATACTGATTGTGACAGTCAACAACAGAGACCTAGTATATTACCATATGCAAATTGTTACAAAGTTAAACTGAACAATTGAATAGCGTTTGATACCAACAAATGATTAAACAATGAACTTTTTAAACCAAAGATTTAAAAAATTTCATATAAGATAAACGATCACTATTGAATTCTTTATAAAAATCTAAAGTGGCAGAGTTGGCAGTTTCTGGTAAAAATATTATTGCACTTTTGAATGGTAAATTTAATTAATTATAATCATCTTAGTTCTATAAGAGCATCAAATTTTTAATTATTTATTATTTTCTATATTTCTGATAACTTTTTTATTATAAATACTTACTTGACTTACATGATTTAAAACAAAGTCAGTATACATATGTACAATAAAGAATGCAATAAATCGCAAGTTACAATATACATACAATAATAGATTTGAACATGTCTATGATAATTAAAATCTTCTGCATAATTTGATGACAATCATTTTAATAATAATGAGCACATATCTAAAATTGAACGTTTATGTCATTGATATTGGGGACGTTTTGGATAAATAATGCTGAATTTCTATAACAACTTGTTGCGTGTGGGCCTTGAGGGAAGATTTTACTTAGGGATTTTATAAGTTATAGGTACAAGTAGGTGCCCATGGAACGCTAAAGCACTCTGCTCGAGGCGCGATATATAAATACAGTTTTAACTGTAACTAATTGCTTTATTTCAGCTTTTAGTGGCGTTGTGGGAAAATCGTGTGTTTGAGTCGGTACTCGATATCGTTCTGATTCCGCAAGGGAAGACCTTCGCACAATTTCGGCTGATCCCCTCTTCGCTGAAATTTTGTCCAATGGCGGTGGCGTTCGTCCCCGTCCGACGATGACATCTTTTCCTGGTCCTGGTCCACCCTCAAGCGAGTGGAAGTGGAGGCGCTCTGTCGAGGGTCAGGACGATACCGTGCACACGTGTTAATGGAAAGCGTGGGATCCAAAGAAACTACGAAAAGATTAGGACAACCCACGTTGACGAAATTAAGCAACTCTTGAGTAAATTTATGGTCCTCTTGAAGTGAATGAATAGGCGCTACATCGCGAGATATCCGCTAATTCTCAAGTATCGAACGTGACTCTGAGAAAAACATCGAAATTTGTACGGTCCACAATAAACTAGGCTTTTCTGATTTTTAAACTGAAGGGTTTTGTTCTCTGGTTTCTCGACTTTCCCTCGTTCACTCGCCCACCACGAATATTTTAGACAATGAACATCCTGCACGCCATGTGTATATGTTTTATTATTTTTTTTGTTAGTTTCGAATTTCGCTGTTCGTACATGATTATAAAAATACAGGGACGCAATCACTACGTAACTATATTCACACAGTTTTATATCCCTGTTATTTGATTCAACTTCAAGCGATAGCGTTACAATCTATTTATTTTCTGCACGATATACAGTAAATTCTCCCACAGTGCAGCACTTGGTTTTCTCCCACAGTGCAAAATGTCTCTTTCTGCGCAAATGCGTGCGTCATTGCTGCGCCCGTGTTCACCTCGCTCGAGCCAATCCAAGTGTAACACGATACTCAACGCGGTCCCTTTGATGCGGGCTGACAGATCTCCAGTTCCTAATTTACCTATATGATTTTTTAATATTTTTTTTTTTTCACTGCAAACTTTTTTAACATATTCGTGAGGTTTTTCCCATTGAAATAAGACCAAACAAGATATAATTTGGATTATACTTATCATTTATAAAAAAATGGGTTACTCCAAAACAGTAACACGATGATATGTACGTGCACCAAGCGTATGTTATGTCGAGTTTTGATCTTTACCAGCCAGCCGTGACTTACTTTAAAATTCGAACAGGATGGCGAAGTATCTTTTATTTCCGCTGCTTTTTCTAACAGTAAAGCGTCTGTTAAGTGGTCGCCAAGTGTTCACTTTTTAATGAACCATTCCAATAATTGCCGGTCCAGTTCGTCATATATTGATCCTATTATTTTTCTTCGTTTTTGTTGAGCTTTGCTTTTGTCTGAAAGAGCACTAATTTTCGTTGCATTTTGTGCAATGCGGTTAATGGTTGCGGTACTAACATTATATTTCCTGGCAATGGCAGAAGGTGGTTCGGAAGATTCCTTTAAATCCTTCAAAACTTCTAATCGTTGTTGCATTGTTAGTACATGTTCCGGAATGCTAGAACTGCCGGTATATTCGTTATAGGATTAAATGGATTAAATCTATAATCTCGTTAACGGTATGTTAGCGTCGTGTCCTCTGTAGAGGACATGCACGCGCCAAAAGTGGTACACGTGTCAGAAATCAGTATGCTTAAGGACTGTGACCCAGTTTCCAAGGGTCTTAAGATATCGTTGTTATAAACATATATTCCTCATTAGTCGTACGATCGGTGATAACCGATAGCTAGGGATCGCGACGAAGTTGTACGAGTCGCGGATGTTTAGATTAGGTTTCGATGCCTTTCTTCAATAAACAACTGAAGGTGTCGCGCCCCGTGGCCGATGGCCCGACGTCATGGTGCTGCGTAGCGCGTGCAGAAGACATAAGGGTTTTCTATGAGGATCTGGCCACAGAGTGGGGAAGATATTGCATCCTTCGGGAAGCGGACCGTGAGAGACAGCATGGCACTTACCCCAGAACCTCGATAGCGAATAGTCTCATTAGCATTTCTAAAAACTATATCTAACAGGTAATTCCCGATCGTCAACAGACGTTTGCCCTTTCCGTATCATCGGAAGTTTCTAGAATGATTTGAGAATAATATAAATACCGCTCCGCTGAAGCTTGATTTCATTACCCTTGCCATTACCAGTTTTGTAAAGCCAAGCGCCAAGCCAAATATAAGCCGTTACCGCACCAGTTTTTTTTGTGTAATATTCGTACGCGTCTAGTCCATCATTTCGCTGTTTTAGTTGTTCATAATTGTGCGTGTTAAAATAAACGTGTTTGTCGTCATCAAGTGTTCACTTATTTATTGCGCCTGCAATAAAATAAATTCCGCGTCCGGCCCATCCTGCGAGTCCTTTCAAGAAACGGAGCAATCCATCTCCATCTGGGCAATCGTCCACTCTTCGCCAGCATCCGAAACAGTACAACATTCTTCATTCTTGCAGCCATTGTTCACTATTTATAAATCAGTATCACTATCACGAGTAATTAATTAATATTAAATAAGTAAATTCACTATGACTAAATGTACGATCGAAACTCTTCAACATGAAGACCTTCAATCTATTCGATAAAAATCTGTATAAAAAAATCTGTATTAAATTTAGACAAATAAAATTGTCTATGTAATTGATTTTGATAGACGTAGGAATGGTTCGAGGAAGGTTCGTTGAAAATAATTCAATGAATTTATAAAGTATAAAAAATGTTGTTTATTGAGTATTACGCAAGGGAAAAAGCTCGAAAGCATAAAAAACCCTTGATGATTTCGTATATAAGGAAAAAAGCCCGAAGGCGTAAAAAACCCTTTTGTTTTAAATATAATTTGTATTAGTGTGAGTGTGTTACGTGTGAATGTAGTATATCGTGCACGATGGGTGGGCGCCCGTCAGCGATTAATTGCTAATTAATCGCGTGACTCCGGAAATGATTTTTGGGAAGTGATTCCCATTAATATATTGATTGTTGTATTATACGGGAACTGGGTTCCGATAATCTTCAATGCGAGAGGCTCGCATTGAGAGATTCGATTAAGTGCTAGCAAGGCACTGTGTGTAATGTCACCGCAATTCGTGTAGTTTCCACGAATTATTGGGTAAGGAGCGCTCCGAGTATGTACAAAGAATGTACGTATGTTTTCATTGTTGTGTTATAATTCGTGTGATTTCAACGAATTAGTGGGCAAGTAGCCCTATGTATGTACAAAGAATGTACGAGTATATGGATGTAGTATTATAATTCGTAATTTTAACGAATTATTGTGTAATTTTGAATCGCGTATACAGGGTGTCCCACAATTACTGTAGGAGCCGGAAAGGGGAGGTAGGTGGGGCTATTCTGAACAACTTTTTCCTTTGCAAAAATATTGGATGGGCCTTCATTTTTAAATTATTAAGGAAAAACACTGACCAACCAGAGCGCGAGATTTTCGCGCGCTCAGAGGCAGAAGTGTAGGCACGATTGACCGTCGTCGCGAACAAACATATGGGAATCGCGATGATAACTCATCGGATCGGTTACCCAACGATAGGTAAACGATAGGTAACGCCAGATGTCGGTGTAAAATGTGAGTTTTTTCTTTTGTATTATCATAATTTACCGAATTTTCGAAATTTAATCTATGCGATTATTTCTTTCCGATAACGAACCACAATATCGTTATTACATTCGATTTATCCTGACTACGCGAATAAAATCTAATTGGTTTGTTTATTATTCAGAAATGAAGAATAATTCAATAATTATTCCGATTTTTCTACTTAACCGGCTTTCACCTAATAGCCTTGTTCTACACCGACATCTGGCGTTATCTATCGTTTACCTATCGTTGGGTAACCGATTCGATGAGTTATCATCGCGATTCCCATATGTTTGTTCGCGACGACGGTCAATCGTGCCTACACTTCTGCCTCCGAGCGCGCGAAAATCTCGCGCTCTGATTGGTCAGTGTTTTCCTTTAATAATTTAAAAATGAAGGCCCATCCAATATTTTTGCAAAGGAAAATGTTGTTCAGAATAGCCCCACCTACCACCCCTTTCCGGCTCCTACAGTAATTGTGGGACACCCTGTATATAAAATACACGACCGTTCTGTCGCTCGCGAACAACACTTCACCGCGACCGACTTCCTTAGACGACTTTTCACGATCAACTCTTACGATCGACTGCTACGCCCTTGCTGTTGCAAGGGCGTCGCGTCCGCTTCGAGTCCTCTCCCCCCGGTGCAGGACACTTCTCTAAAAAACAGATGCCCCCTTTGTCTCGACTCGCGATAGTTTCGTAAACGAATGCAAACGAATATAAACGAATATAAACGAATATAAACGAACGGTTCGACACTAAAACTTACCACTGAACCTTATCATTAAAAATTACCACTAATCCGTACAAGTAAACTTTAGCACTAAAAATTATCACTACAACTTATCACTAATAAAAATTGTTTATAAGTCTATGATTAAAATACATTAAATAAAGGAAAAGAATAACGGTAAACGTTATAGAACAAATTTATTTGAAAAGGTGCAGACTGCTGTAAGATTAAACGTAATAGAAGGCGATGAAGTATGAACTCCACCGACTAAATCTTGTGAGCGTATTTGAAAATAGTTTAGTTTAGTTTTTAAAAAGTCGAGAGGTTCGTCAATCCGTAGCAGCAATAAGACCCAAGGAATCGTTACATATCTGCAGACGATGTCGCGTAGTCATCGGTTGTTCGTAAACACGCACTCGGTTTGCTTCGTATTCCCCCTCAGATTGGCTCGAAAACACATACCGAATTCTCGGTTTGCGTCGTATCCCTCTCATCGAACATCGTCGGACATTTAAATGTCTCACCGTCTCAGTGGCGGTTTGTTTTTTCGGCCGTCGGCAAAGGCGAGCCGCGGTGAACAAAGGACAGCCACCGAGTTTCAAATTTCGCTTTATAATACACGGTAACGGAGAGGCAATTAGCTTGTTGTTCGCACTCGGATTACTGGTATGGTTCTAATCGGTTTAAAATAAAAGCGGGTATAGATCGCATGATCAATCCGATCGATGGTGTGGCTATAGGGGGTAATCCTGCGCGGGAGATATTGCGGCGCATACGCAGGAGCGTAGATAGGCTCGGAGGCGCCTCGGTTTCATTTCGGAACAATATTTTAAACCAGAAAATTTTACAGTTGCTATTTTCTAATGGTAAAAATACTTGCGGCCGCAAAGGGTTAATATTAGCCAGTTTGAGTGAGCACCGTGTAATTAAGTGTCCAGCTTATTCCAAACCAGCGTCATCATAAAGTTCTACCCCAAGTTCCCGTTGTGCTTTACAACTCAATGACGGTATAGTTTCGGGATACGATTTATTACCAACGGTTTTCAAAGTATCTCGGACATGTGTCCACCAGCGGCCGAGTTGCCATCCCACACAGGAACTCAATGCGCAACGAGTGCACTGGAAGGGATGAAACAATCTCGGTCGCTGACAAGTTATTCGCATTTTTCAAGGACCGTCTTCTCACCCCCGTCATCCTCGTGGCAAGGGTGGGATGTAGACGAAAAGTCGACAAGGGTGGTTCTAGAGTACAAAATAATCAGAGACAAGCAAAGAGTCAGAGACCACTCAGCACCCCTAGAATCAGCTAGTCATTCATTAGAACAAGTAAGCGTACTCAATTGGGAGTAAATCAGTTTGTTAGAATCGCATCAGCTTACAAGTTATAATAAATAAGCATTACATCAAAACCTTGACTTTCCTTGAAATAAGCGTTAACCGTCTCAGTCAATATACAGGATGTCCCAAAAGTGTTGAAGGAGCCGGAAACGGGAGGTAGGTGGGGTCATTCTGAAGAACTTTTTCATTTTCAAAAATGTCGTATGGGGCTTCATTTTCAAATTATTAACGAAAAACACCGACTAATCAGAACGCAAGAATCGCGCGCCACGCAATTCTATCGCGACCACGGCCAATTATAACTCGGGCCTACACTTCTGCCTCCGAGCGCGCGCGATTCTCGCGCTCTGATTGGTCAGTGTTTTCCCTTAATAATTTAAAAATGAAGCCCCATACGACATTTTTACAACTCAAAAAGTTGTTCAGACTGACCCCACCTACCTCCCATTTCCGGCTCCTTCAACACTTTTGGGACACCCTGTACAGGGTATTTCACCTAACTTTACCACCTTAAATATGTCGCTCATTTTGTATGATAGAAAAAATGTGAGGGAGGGGAAATATTCTGTTCGAAGGGGCCAATACGGTGGTGGATCGAATTTTGTTCTCAAGGTTATTTTTTTTTTTTTTTTTCGAAATTTCAAGGTCATCCTATTTTTTTTTTTAAGTGGCACAGCATATTTTTACTACAAAAATCTTATCGCATATAAAAAGACGAATCCAACGAAGTGTAATATGTTGACCTTCAAGTGACCTTCACGTGACACCTAATAGGCGTGTTGACGCACTAAACAAGTACGATTCAAATTGTCTTCCTCTATCCGTGGTAATGCGTAGTGGAATTCCAAACCTCGTGATCCATCCCTCGAGGAATGCCTGCGCTACCGTCTCCACTGCAATGTCCGCCAGCAAAATCACCTCGGGCCATCGCGTATATCTGTCCACACAGGTCAGACAATATACGTATCCGGTGGATCGCGGCAGTCGTCCCGCCAAATCTATGTGGACATGATCAAATCTCCTCGAGGGCATTGGAAAATTTCCTACCTCCAGCTTCTAATGGAGTAACCCTTGGGCAGACCACAGTCCCGTGGGTCATAAAACTGCAGCGCATGCCGTTGCGCTATCCCAGGAACCTGGGCAAAGTGCGACCGCCGGTAGAAAGAAGATGTGGTAGAGTTTCGATTCGCTCCCAAGGATTGGCGTGACGGGGCCGTCGTTTGAGGTGTCGGAGTTTAGCCCTAGTATCTGAGACGAGATTCCGGAGACCACGCACCGCCACCCCTAAAAAGCTGCCAATTGAATCCCGGATCCCCGGGCAACGGATGTCATTGGTACGCAGACTTGCGTGGAAGGGGTAACTCGGATGAACTCTCGACCGAGGGTGAGTGCCCGGCCGTCGTTTGAAGTGTCGGTCTGACCGAGTCATGCCTAGTATCCGAGTCCGTGATGCAGACAACACGACTTTCATCCTCAAAACTGCTACTACGGTGCTACCCAATCTCAGGTTTCTGAGCAACGGATGCCATTAGCAGTATTAGAAGTCTTGTAGAGGAAATGTGCCCTTCGGGGCCGCGCCCTCGCGCATAACCTGTTCAGCGTGGCTGAGGTTCATTCCCGCCGACAGAGGTACTGAGAGTGGTGTGGAAGCCCCACCAGGTTCGCAAGGCCCGGTGCCATGCCTATTTGGAGTTGGACTCTCAGGGACAGTGGTTAGGCCGCATGCTGGACAAAGGGCCTGCTAGTCAGGCCTTCGGCGGGTGAGCTGCGTCCGCACAGCTTGGAAACCAGCCTGCACAGCTGGTAGAGTGTTGGAAAGTCACTCGGCCCCACCAAAGGTCTGCTACCGTTCTGGTACTCCCCTGCCTTGGCGGGGACGCGCTAATTGGGCGTATCCCAATCGCGCGCTCATGGGGGCTGTGTGGTAGAGCATCTAGTTGGAACCACACATAAAATCGCCAGAAACATTACACCCGGCTTGTGATGTCTAGTGACTTTCGCCTTTGGACAAGATATACATTGTTTTGTCCAACTCCTTACATTCTCCTTAATTCCGGGCCACGCAAACCTATCAGTTCCGTTGCACGTGATACAGAAAACGCGAGCATTTCCAAAGGGAGTTTATGACGGTTCTTCTACGAAAACCTATTTTTGAGATAGACATTTTTTGTTGTACCGTAATATTCCTTTACCTCTTTTCGACAATAGAGTTTATATGTATTTTAATTTTCGTTTCGTTCTCAATATCTACGCTTATATCATAAACTCCAGTTTTTCCCAAGTAGTAATCTAGCGAACCGCGAATCTAACAGGACTTGGCCTTCGAGGGAAAACCTGGCGGGAAAAACCCAGACGCGGTCTATCTTTGAGGGGCCTCTCGCTCGCAGCGATACGGCTGCCACCTTCTTCCTAAAATGGCGCGTACAGAGCGTAAAAGAGGGTGGACACTATCGTCAAGAAGCATGCTGATTGGAAAATTAACGCTATGAAGGAAAAACAATCAGCATGTTTCAACCACTTCGGATCTTTCGAGGAAGTGCGGGCGACAAGAAGTCAACACTCGTTCGCAAGAATAAAAACGTTCGTTCATCAGAATAAATTAACGCTTGCTAGAAGTAACATTAATCGTCAAACGTTAGACACCTTAGCTCGACCGTTTGAGAGCAAGGAAAATCTACTGTACAAAACAGTTAGACGGAATACATAATCGCAAAGTCCATCGTTCGGGACACAAGACATGGTTCGGTCTTTGCAAGTAAAAATTATCCTCGAACGTTCGAGAGGAAATACTTTCTTTCAAACAATTGCTCTTCGGTTAGGTCTGAAGAGCAACACGCCGCGACCTCACGTCACGGTCACCCTTAATCCGGGCGATCGGTCACGAAAGGTGTAGGCACTCCGCATACTCGAGATTACACCGCCGCACGAAACACTATCAGTCACCAACTTAATCGTTATTTTGGCCCCGGGATGACTTAAATTATGAATCGCCGCGAAAGCTTGCTTCCTGTATTTTTCCGGAAGGAAAGGCCTCGCTCCTCCAGTTGAAATATTATAATATATTTCCATTCCGATAACAGACAAAACTATCCTCCTAATGGTGAGTGCAGTGTCAGCTCTCCTCACCATCTGCATTTCCTCATCTGCCAACTGGTTCTAGCCCAACGCATTGTAGTTTATGGTTGTTGTTCATTCCGCTATCCCCGACAGGGTGTCGGCTACTATGTTATCTCTGCCTGCAACGTATTAATATTCGTTGTAAACTGTGTGTAGCGGCACGTGGATCGCACCGTCGAAGGAAATAACATTGACCGCTTGCAGATGCTTAGGTATAGGCAATTAGGCCTGTCCTAAAGTCTGTAAGTTGGCGAAATTATTTTATACTTTCTAGCACGTGTCTTGCTGAAGAGCCTACCCTTCGTAAAACTCTGCCAGCCATGTGCCGTCACGGTTAGTACGGCCTCATAACTATCGTGTCCCAAAGATTGCTGTACACGTGATGACCACCTTTTAGTTTATAACAAATTCTACCCCTACCGGAAAGTCAGGGGGTTGACAGTGGTACTGGCAAACTCCACCCTCAGTGTTCTGAGGTGGTAATGCCCTCCTTGTCAATGTTATAAGAGAGGAAGATCATCGCGACACAGGTAGAATACAACCAGAACACTTTAGAATACTTTAGAATACTTCAGGATACTTCAGAATAATTTCAGTCAATCAGTTAGAGTCAGTTCCGTATAGTCTTCCGTGTCTTCCTCTCGCACTTAGTCAATCGTCTGTCAATAGTTGTTCGGGCAAATAGCCGAAATTGAGAACCTTCTAGGAGCGTTCGAAATATTTGTTTTCGATAATAGGACGAACCGTCCGCAGGTCTCGCTCCTCTCCTGTCTCTCTCACTGTGGTGGCCAACAGAAGCAGGAGTACGGGGGGAGCGGTGCCAGGACCGCGATTCTTCTAGAATTCGGGAGTTTCCAGAAGGTTCTATCGACACCCTATAAATACGCCAAGCCTTAGATCCGCGAGCTTGTGTACTCTTGTCTTCTGTTCTGTTCGCTGCTTAGCCGAGTCACCGCACGTTAAAGGTATAAATTAATCGAATACTGCTTCGGAATTTCTAATCGAACTGTGTTTCGGACTCTTACATTTCAATGTTAATCGAACTTTTACATTTCGGACTATTATATTTAATTTTATTTAATTGTTAAATGTACTTTCCTTCTAATTTATTGTGTTAACTGTTACTACAAACGTTTCTTTAAACTTTTTTGTACTAAATTAAACTGCGTGAAAACTGATCTTACGTTTCAAACCTCCGTTTCCACCCGCGCGATAAACCTCGAGTTCTCAGGAGAGACCGGGAAACTTTAAATCGTAACTCCAACCTTGATAAAAGGCGAGCCGATTAAACAATAGTTTTGTATATTTATTAATAGTTATATTTCCTGCACACTACCTTATTTATTTAATAAACTGTATCATAGCACACTATAAATCACTCGCGCCTATCACGCAGCCTTAACATCGCTTATCCCAGCTCTACGACCACACTATGAAATGTAAGATAAATGTCTGTATTGTAAGGGTGTACACTTCTCTAATTTCGACCTTCCAACATGTATTTAAAATGCTTGAGAGCTTGGTAAGCTGCCAACAGCTCTCTGCCATATGCGCTGTTCAATGTCTGCGCCTTATTAAATTTCTTGCTAAAGAAATCCAACGGCTGCCATCAACAAAAACGGGTGCATCAACAAAAATGGCTATCTCCACTTCCTGAGACGGGTGCGCTAGTAATGTTGCACCGGCTAGAATCTCTTTAGATTGGACGAACGTTCGCTGCGCTTCCCGAGTCCAAGTAATTGGCTGTTTTTCGCCTCCAGATCCTTTAATCAAGTCTTCTAGAGGTGCCAATATATCAACGATTCTAGGCAGAAACGTTCTATAGAAATTTATCATTCCAAGGTAACACCTTAACTTGTAATTGTCTTCGGTCGCTGTACATCCCTAGTGGCCGCTACCCTATCTTCAGGTGGTTTAATTCCTTCTTTATGTACTGTGCACACCAGGGATGTTATTCTTGTCTGGAAAAATGCGCTCTTATCCAAATTGATCACCGTGCCATATTCCTGGAGACGGGCGAAAAACTGTTTTAGATGTTTCTCATGTTGAGCCTGATCCTCCGAAGCGATCAATATATCATCGACCAATACGAAGCAGATTTCCAGGCCCCTCACCACCTCGTCCGTGAACCTTTGAAATGTCTGTGCGGCATTATTTAATATAAACGTCATATGTAAAAATTCATACAAGCCAAATGGGGTAATAATTGCTATCTTCGGTACACCTTGTTCCGCCACCGGAATCTGGTGATAAGCCTTGACTAAATCAACTTTTGAAAATACTTTCTTTCCTTAGAAATTTTGCGAAAAACCCTCTATGAAGGAACAAGGTACCTATCAGGAATTGTTCTGCTGTTCAAGGCTTTGTAATCGGCGCAGGGTCGCCATTGTTTATCTTTCTTTGGAACGAGGTGGAGAGATGATGCCCAACTACTCTTCGACAGTCTTATTATCCCATGGTGTAACATCGGCTGCAATTCCTTCTTCGCTACTGCTAGCCGATCTGGTGCTGACATCCTTGCCTTGGCAGCAAGAGGGGGACCTGGTGTCATAGCAATAAGATGAACTGTTGTGTGCTTAGGTGGGCGGACGTGCTGTGCTGGCCAAGTAATACTACTGAATTTCGGTAGTAATTCAGCAACTAATGGGTCTACGTTTTAGTGTGAAATAGATTTTATAGAGTTTGAAATGTATTGTAAACCACCTCTTGCCGTTAACCTGGTTTCCTGATCTACCAACTGTGCGCCTTTTGCATCTACTAATAAACCGTAATGCGTAAGAAAATCTGCTCCAATAATGCGCTTGGCTACGTCAGCTATTACTAACTTCCATGGAAAACTTCTTCGTAGACCAAAGTTTATCTCCACTGCCAAATTACCATACGTTTTAATTGGCGTGCCATTTGCCGCATACAGAATGTAGTCGCCACACTTGCGACGTTCCCTACAAAACTTCGCGGGGTACACGCTTACACGGAGCCGGTGTCTATCAAATAAGTGCACTTAGTGTTTCGATTAGTCAGGAAAAGGCGGCATGATTTTTCTGTCGGCACGATTGCAGCCACATCGACTCGAGCCTTTAGTTTTTCTGCCTCGGGGGTGCATATTTGCACAGCGGTATACATTTATGTGCCTTTTCGCCCCATTTATAGTGATACCAGCAGTCCTCAGGCCTCTTTCTGTTGTTTGGCCGCTGAACGCGGCTCCCGTTGGCGCTCATGTCGCGGGATCTACTGCGCCCTCTTTGCCGCCATGGGCCTCACAGTCTGTACGTTAACTGCTCCACCATCTTTGTTAACTCTTCCACCGTCCGTTCAATGGCGGAAATCTCGGACGGCTTATCTAACGCCACCATGTTGCTTGGCGGGCCTTGTGGCGCCAATTCCTATACCTTATCCGCTAAAATTGTGGCGTCTTCTAACGGCGCTTTTTCGTGTGTCATTAATATCGTTTGTGCAGACTGCGGCAGTCTACTCGATCAAATACTTCTCAAAAAGTGTCGCGCGCGTACAGCGGAAATCGGGAGCACGTTGTCGTGCTAGTTCACGAAAACTCTCTATATTTAACTGTGCGAGTTGTATACGATTCATTTTGTATGTAAATATTGCCGAACAGATTGTTACACGTATCTTAATGTCGACTAACGGTATTTCAACTTTTAAAAAAATCGACCGTTATTTTCGACGATACTCGTAATCGATAATGAATAATTCATATAAAACACTCAACTTTTAATCATACAAACTTAATTACAACAGTATTTGCACTTTGGCGTCAAAAGAGGACACGTGAAGAAAGAAATTCAACTTATAACCGAAGTTTACCTACCTTTCTAGTTTATCCCATTTCTGAGCAAAGATAACTGTAAAACATTACTTGGACACTTATTACAAATATATACGTGGTCAGGAGCGAACACAGTCAACCGTTTGCATTTTTGCAAAGAAAAAAGTTGTTCAGAATGACCCCAGCTACCTCCTATTTCCGGATGTTTCCTTCCTTTTGGGACACCCTGTATAAATAACTAACAAGTTAAATCAGACTCACTCATTGTTTAAAAATAATCCTGTTTTGCTGAAAATATGTCTTTCTGACTGAGTCGTTCCAGCAATCCTGATCTTTCGTAAAAAAAACATGCTTCACTTCACTGTCACTTTCCATTATCACTCTTCACCATAACATTTTGTGTCACTTTTCACTAACTGCCTAATGTAATAATCACGAATAAAGAACGCGAATGAACACGCGCGAAGAATTATTCATAAATATCTCTCATGATTTTTTATTTTCTCCGTGGAGTCGGACACTGACTATTGTGCTTTAAACTGCCGATCGCAAAGTAATAAACGTCGGGAAAGAAAAATTTAGACACCAGTGGACATCGCAACAAATCCCTTATAACAAAGACGTTTGACAATACGATACCGTTTAATCGTTTTATGATCCTTTGACTTGACGGTCCAGACGGCCGAAGATAGTGTTGCAGAACGCCCGCTTACTTTCTGCTTGAAATTTTTGGAGTTGTGATCGACAATTTAGGACAAACAGTCCGCAAAGCAACGCTAAAGAGAAAAAAGCAGCCACTGAAATAATTTTTGGATAATAGTTTGCGCGCATCCACTAGTTTACCCGTTGTTATGACACTAAGAAGTTAGTGAAAACTGACAAAAAAATATTACAGTGAAAAGTGACAGTGAAGTCAAGTTAGTTCACTAACCTGACTGTGACATCAACTGTTACAGGATGCATACTTTTTTTTACGAAAGATCAAGATCGATTGAATGGCCCAGCAACGAAGAACTAGTTTTATCGAAGCAGAATTATTTTCAAATAATAGGTGGGTCTTATTTTATTTTTTTTTATACAATCTTCGTAAGTTTAAAGTACGCTGACGAAGAAAATTAGAGGTTCCATGTTCACGTACAACAGAGGCGGTGTCAAATAAAATGGCGAACAACGAAGAAGAGCCAAGCATCGCCGAACTCACCACCAACGCAGCTTCATTGCAGTAGCTTTCTTCCTTTTGGTAGGCGACGACAGCTGGGGAACGGAACTGTCGTCTCATAAGTAATGATACGAAAAATAACCTAGTTAATATTTCCTACATTCCTAGAAATGTATTATTCCTACATTGGGGATATTGTGTATACCCGTTTGCGTTAGGCAGCACATCCGCACTCGTTCATGGATCATTGGATGTACACTAAATCTGTCTCTATCTACGCCAACATCCAGACAGACCACACTCCTGGTGACCATGAAACTGCCGCGAGTGGTGTTGCGCGATCGCAGGTCGTTGGACAAAGATCAGGTACCTAAATTCATAGGTTCAAGAAGACAAGATACCGAGTTCCCAGATTCAAGAACACCAGGTAGCTCAAATCTTAGGTTCAAAATTACTTGGTCCCTGAACTCTCAAATTACGGTAAAGGTCAGGTTGCTGGGAGAGGTGCAAACTTAAGATGGAGGCACTGCGCCCTCATCGGCCCCAACCATAAAAACTATGCATCTCTGACATTAAGCGGCCAATGAAAAACCGCGGTGGAAGAGGGGGGGAGTAGAAGCAGTAGATAGAGAGGGGAAGCAACTCCTAAGAGGGGGGGGGGGGGCAAGCAAGCGGAAAGGGCACTTTTTACATTAGTAAGAATGAAAGTAAATAATTTTTTACAAAATGATTTACGATATTCTCTAACTGAAACGGCATAGTGCGCTGAGCGACCGTTTTCCTGGAACCACATGTCCCTGTAAGTACTTAGTGGCACATCTTCTAATCGATTTGGTAAATCATTTTGTAAAAAATTCTTTACTTTAAATAACTCTCTCTGTCTCACTCCAATTGGAATCTTAAAGTTACGGCCTTGACTAAGTTTTATTGGAAAATGAAAAAATTGTCGGCAATTTAAGAAATAGATTAGCAAGTGTCATACCATTTTGGAATCCTTATTGAATACGCCAACTTTTAAAGTTACTTGTCAAACTCACCTAGTACAATTTTTTTTCAGTACGGTCATTAAAGCTGAGCTAATGTAAGTATTGTTGTATACGGGCTAGGGCAGCACCGTGCACGGTACTGCCGAATAGTGATGTGTATGTGTGTGTGTGTGAGTGCGGGTCGCGATGAGCTGTCGCGGCAGGGAGGGCTCATTAGATACCGAACCGTGCAGTACCACAATACCGATCTTGTTTCATTCAACACTAAAAGTACCGGCATTAAATGCGTGCTTATTTCAAAATCGTAAATAAAGTAGAAAAATAAATAAATAAATATTGCAGTACCACAGTATTCATTTTGAATCTTCGGTTGGGTAAAAAGCGACATTTACTTCCAAGTCGGAGTTGACTTTAAATTTTTGGTCAGAGTTTAAAGAAGCAGTATTCGGGATTACATAACAAAAAAAAATAATTAAAAAAATAAACATCTGTAGTAACAGGAGTGAAAAGGCCGTCACAGAGTAGAGATTTTCTCGATATTTTTGAAATGCCTATAATTTTTAAAATACGTGACTTAGATTTTTTTTAAGATTTTTCTGATAATTATTACGACTTAGCCTGTTACCCGATTCCGGCTTAATGTCGACTTCTGGGACACCCTGTATATTAGAGAAAACTCAATATCTCAATATCTTTACATGTCCGATGCTTGTTGGATCAAGGTTCTGGGTTAAGTGCCATGCCGTCTCTCACGGCCCACGTATCCGGCAGATACAATATCCTCCCCACTCAGGACAAATCCTTCCAGATCACCCTTATCGCTATGCACGTGCCATACACCACCACACTTCCTAAAAAATTAGCTGATGACCTTTATAGCTCCCGCCCTCTTATCCTCGACAACAACCAAGTTAACGTTTTTCCATTCTCGCCGCTCCTTTGTCAGATTTTATCCTGATTTTACCCAGCGAACATTGTTCTTTTCAGAGTTAGAGTTACATTGGGGATTTAAATTACAATTTGTTACTTAATGAACGTTATTTTTGTTACCGATTCGTATTGATCCTGAATCGGGACTCGAACATTAGGCAGTTAGTGAACAGCGACAGCAAAATGTTACTGTTAAGGATTCAAATGTACCGCGATTATGACGTCGCACAGCGCCGAACCTAGCGCCAAACGCGATCACGGTGCCCGCCGATAATCGATCGATTACACTCTTGTCGAAGCCATCGAGCCATACCCACGTGCGAATTTTGACCTCTTACGCGTTCGTCGCAGCTCATACAGACTTGCCACTTTTATTCGCTATCGCGTTCAATATCGCATAAATTTTTACGCTTATCGTACTACGGAAGTGAAGTGAATAAAGTTGTTTTTTGTGTTCTTGCAAGTTTAATTAATTTTCGTTATAACTTATTTAAACCGTTCCATATCCCGCTGCATATCCTCGTCAGGATAGTTCCGGTATTAGTAAAGAAACATTTAGTAACTCGAACATAACAGTTAAAAATAATAATGCAAAGTGACAGTGAAGTGAAGAAAATTCAGTGATTTGGTTATAATATCACCTGTTGTGTAGTGTATATTTTTTTACGCAAGGTCTGGATCCCTGGAACGGTCCAGTCACGAGCACATAGTTTCACCGAAACAAGATTATTTCTAAATAATAAGTGAGTCTGCTTGAAATTGATAGTACATTTTTTATAAACTTAAAGTAGGCACGGGAAAATACATTTATTGTATTGATTTAACGTCTTTTTTATTCAATTTGAAAGTTATTGGAAAATACATGAATTTGTTATTTTTGTTGAAAATAGCTTAGGAGTTAAGTGTTGGGCTTACCACCATTAGAATGGTTACGTTAAGGGCTATTTATGGTATAGCGGCTTTGCCGCTGCCTTGGTTGGCAAGGGTGAGGTGAAAGTTTCTCCAAACGTCCGTCCTACCGTTAGCGTTGAGAATGCACGCGCGAATGACACCAGCAGGGTGGTTAAGTTTTTAGTTTGAAAGTTTTCTAGGATACTAAGTTCGCAAATTATTGAATTCTCTACTTAAGGATTTTTTAATTTTTATATTTGACCGTCAAACTTCTGAATCTTCATATTGCTAAATTCTCGAATATTCCGGGTACCCAAATCTAAGGCGTGAAATTCTTAAATCTCGAGATTTACAATTTTACAAAATTCCGAATAATCAAGTTTATGAATCTCCAAACTTCTAAATCCTTAGATTCCCAACTTTCTAAATCCTTAACTTACCCAATTTTTAAATTCCCACATCTACAGATTTTCACATCTGCAAATCATGAAATTTATTAATCCCACAATTCTTTCTTAAGTGCCAAAATGTCGAAATCTCCGAATATCCAGATCCCTAAATCCCTAAATCGCCAAATTAAAAAATTTCTGGGTATTCAACTTTCAAAATTGCCATGATCCCCAAGTTCACACAGCGGCAGTCTTCCATGTTATTTAGTTATCAAATTTGCAAAATCTCAACATCCTTAATTCTTAAGGGGGGACCTCTATGTAGAACGCTGAAATTAAGCCGATGTTCAATAATTTTTTTGAAGGGTAACAAGTGAATAAATATTTTGATAGTTTTGAGGACTATTTAAGTAATACTTCTACTTCACTTTGGAATTTCTTTGTGGAAATAAAATACAAAATGGCGGAGATACAGCCTGTTGTGCTAGAAGCATCATGAGCCGACTTCTAAAACGGTGTACACTCTAGTGTCGGTTCTTATTTTCCGAAACAGCCAAAACGAAGAAATTTGATTAGTACATAGATGTAGTAAATGGATGAACCTAAGACATTGAAAAAATATTAAAAATTGGAAGAATGGCAGACCTCGGAACAAAAAGTTGAACATTTTATAGAAAAATTGTGGTCTTGTTTGCAATAAAAAAAATGTTTATTTCCATGATTTTAACTTACTTTTAGGTTCATCCATGAGCCATAACTTTAATTAACATGTGTACAAAATTTCAGACCGATTGGTCGAGTAACTTTCGAGTAATCGTGTACACCGATTTTGAACTTCGCGACGAAACGAGTTTCGAGAAAATCGCGTTTAAAGTTTCGGTAAGAGAAGAATATGTGATTGTGCGACTTAATGGCTAGTGTCGAACCATTCGTTTATATTCGTTTGCATTCGTTTACGAAACTATCGCGAGTCGAGACAAAGGGGGCATCTGTTTTTTAGAGAAGTGTCCTGCACCAGGGGGAGAGGACTCGAAGCGGATGCGACGCCCTTGCAACAGCAAGTTGATCGTGAAAAGTCGTCTAAGGAAGTCGGTCGTGGTGAAGTGTTGTTCGCGAGCGACAGAACGGTCGTGTATTTTATATATACGCGATTCAAAATTATTCAATAATTCGTTAGAATTACGAATTATAATACTACATTCATATACTCGTACATTCTTTGTACATACATAGGGCTACTTGCCCACTAATTCGTTGAAATCACACGAATTATAACACTACAATCAAAACACACGTACATCCTTTGTACATACTCGGAGCGCTCCTTACCCAATAATTCGTAGAAACTCACGAATTGCGGTAACATTACACACAGTGCCTTGCTAGCACTTAATCGAATCTCTCAGTGCGAGTCTCTCGCATTGAAGATTATCGGAACCAAGTTCCCGTATAATACAACAATCAATATATTAATGGGAATTATTTCCCAAAATTCATTTCCGGAGTCACGCGATTAATTAGCAATTAATCGCTGACAGGCGCCCACCCATCGTGCACGATATAATACATTCACACGCAACACACTCACACTAATACAAATTATATTTAAAACAAAAGGGTTTTTTACGCCTTCGGGCTTTTTCCCTTATATACGAAATCATCAAGGGTTTTTTATGCTTTCGAGCTTTTTCCCTTGCGTAATACTCAATAAACAACATTTTTTATACTTTATAAATTCATTGAATTATTTTAACGAACCTTCCTCGAACCATTCCTACGTCTACCAAAATCAATTACATAGACAATTTTTATTTGTCTAAATTTAATACAGATTTTTTATACAGATTTTTATCGAATAGATTGAAGGTCTTCATGTTGAAGAGTTCGATCGTACAGCTAGTCTGCTATTATTTCAATGGTTTTCGTATCTACCATTACTTCGAAAATTCTACGAAAATACTTATTTCTGAACATCTGACTAAACCTTATTACAGGTATAGAAGCACTTCAAACAGGGATAATAAATAAACAAACTTTTGATCATTACTGCCGTGCGCGTCTCGGATCGGCGAGAAGATGGATCACATGTATAGGTTCTTACAACAATAGCTTTGCACTTTACTCCAAATACCAATGCATTTCGTATTCTATAGGCATTAAAGTAACTTTTTAAATAAAAAAAAAAGACTTTTTTGAGTGCATCTACATAGAGGTCCCCCCTTAAAACCTTTCCGTCGCTTGACAAGTGGAGGAGTTTCGCCCACCTTTCCTCTATTTTCGAAGCGCTGTCGAGAACTTCATGCCCTTCTTTTAGCCTTCTAGATGTGCGGGCTATTTCCATATCAAGGAAGGTTCCAATCCCTTGGTTGTTTTTCCTAAGGCTCTTAAGCCTTTGCTTTCGATGGAGTGGTATAAGCCACCTCATGGAAGGAATAGAGAGGCCACCATCCTTAACGTGGGCATGGATATAAGCATTTACCACATCATGTGGTAATTTCAGCCATTTGCGTACTGCTCCTCTTATTAGGTAGTCTACTTTCTTGAACCTGCTCAAGTTTGTATTTCCCAAAGTGAGTAAGTGATACAACCCCAGTAACACCATAACTCGGAGGCCGAATAACCTTTGCTGAGGTTTTAGCGGAGCTTTTGTAAGCTTCTCGATAGCTTCCTGGAAGTTTACCTCAGGGTGGGATACCGTGCGACCTTCAGGTGTAAATGGTACGCCTAGGTATTTCCACTCATCTGCTCTCCTCATTGAGGGAAGAGTTCCATCATGAGCCATGAACTTTGTTTTTCTGTCTATCACCGACTTCTTTTCATGAGAAACGTTCCTTATTGCCACTGTGAACTACTTATGGGTGTTGATTTTAAGTCCACATTTTGCTAAGTAGCCTAATATCGTATCGAGCAATATTTGCAGGTCTTGCGGTGTAGAAGCCATTAGAAACAAGTCGTCTGCAAAAAGCATGATGTTGAAATGGACACCATCAATGTCTATCCCGATGTCATTGGGTATTTGCTGGAGTAGTCTGTCCATTATCAGATTGAATAGCATGAGCGATAATGGGTCGCCTTGCTTCACTCCGCATTTGGGATGTATTGCTTCCGAGACCCAGTCATCGCAGGACAATCTCGTGGTATTGCTGTCATATATACCCATGATATACAGTAAGGAGCATAACTGAACCAATAACCACTAGTTTTGTATAAATCTTTATTTATTGCTAATAATGTAGAAGAATATTAAAAAATGAACATTATAGTAAGTTTTATTATAGTTAGAAGTAACATCAGAAATTTTTTCAATAATTAATCTCTCTTCCTTTAGTACTAACAAACAAAATGGATTGACTCGGTTTTGCACCACGTTCAATATTTGGCAATATTTAATATATTATTTATTTTTAATATTTCGTCCACAACCCTTTTGCTTGTAAAACTGCACTAATTCGCTTCGGCATACTTTCTATTAATTTTGTGCAATAATCCGGAGATATTTTTTCCCACTGTTCTTGAATTCTATCGTACAAATCTGTGATTGAAGTTGGTTGGGAGTCATATGAATCCCGAAGCCGTCTTTTTAGTAAACCCCATAGAGAATCTATGGGGTTGAGGTCAGGGCTCTGTGCAGGCCAATCCAGAACAGAAAATTTTTTTGTACTGAGCCAAGTTTTCACACTTTTAGCAGTGTGCTTAGGGTCTCGGTCATGCATGAAAATTACATTTTCATCTGCAAAAGCATATTTTCAACAGCATCTATGAGATGATCTTGTAAAATATCTTTGTACATGCACTTATTCATGATGCCATTAATTCGGTGCAGTGATCCAACGCCAAATGCTGTTAGATAACCCCAAAACATTAGGGATCCGCCTCCATGTTTTACCGTTTGCTTTACATGCCGTGGTTTGAGCCTTTCATTTTTACGAATCCAGCACCATGACATTCCATCTGAACAAATTCTATTAATTTTAGTCTCGTCTGACCAAATAACCCGTTCCCATTCAGTAGTTGTCCAGTTTTGATATGTTTTAGCAAATTCCAAACGAAGTTTTATATTTTTCTTCGATAACATCGGCTTCTTTTTTTTCTTAATGCTTCTAAACTCAGCTCCTTTGAGGGTTCTTTGTGCTGTCCACTTGCTTACTTGTATATCCGTATTGTAGGATTGGCGGGGCCTCCAGACCCGAAAGGACAAAAGGATGCGGAAAAGGACGTGTATCAGGCGGACGCCGGTGGCTCAGTTGGGAGCGTCGACGACTCGTAATCTGAGGGGCACGGGTTCGATTCCCGTTTCAAGTCCGAATTTTTTCCGTATTCCCCAAATTGGGGGCTCGTCCGGGATGGAGGTAGACATCAAAAACACCGACCAATCCACACAAGGCACACGAGGCAACAAGATATTGTTGATTAAAAGAAGCGTTTTAACGGCGAAGCAGTGGGCCTCTCTGACACATGTGCGTGCGAAGTTCAGAGTTTAAGAGTTTAAAGAGGTGTGTCGAGAGATGGCGCTGCGTGAGAGATTACTGCGATTACGAAGACGATGATTACGACGATTACGAAGATTTACGAAGATTTACGAAGACTTGTGTGAGTTCTTGAGGAACTAAAGCGAAGCTGTGACGGACATTCGAGGGCGAATGTCGTTGCAGGATGGCCGAGTGTAGGATTGGCGGGGCCTCCAGACCCGAAAGGACAAAAGGATGCGGAAAAGGACTTGTATCAGGCGGACGCCGGTGGCTCAGTTGGGAGCGTCGACGACTCGTAATCTGAGGGGCACGGGTTCGATTCCCGTTTCGAGTCCGAATTTTTTCCGTATTCCTACAGTATCTTCTTTTAATAATTTTGCGGCCATGGTTGCACTTGAAGCTTCACCAGATGTGACAAACCGTATAATTCTTCGTTCATCCTGCGGTGATAATTTTTTTGGTTTTCCTCCAACATTTAATAACATACTTTTGCAGTATTTTTTTCTTAGTCTCTGCACTGTCGACTGACTAACACTACAATTTTTTGCCGTCTGACGTGTTGACAAGCCGTCATTCAAAAAAGACATTACTTTATTTAAACAATTTGGAGCAATTTTCTTCATATTTGCTGCAATTGCACTTGCGTACTTTTCTGTTCGACTGATTGCTAACAACTGAGTGCTGAGACGTAAACTAATATTTTGTAAACAAATAAAACTGCTAGATGTAAACATATTGCTGAAACAATCCACATAAGCATTCCTTTTACGGACCGGTGCAAAACCGAGTCAATTCATTTGTTTTGCCAGTGCTAAATGAGTAGATATTAATTGTTGAAAAAATTTCTGATGTTACTTCTAACTGTAATAAAACTTACTGTAATGTTCATTTTTTAATATTCTTCTACATTCTTAGCAATAAATAAAGATTTATACAAAATTAGTGGTTATTGGTTCAGTTATGCTCCTTACTGTATGTAATCATTGGGTCAGGAAGTCTAATGGAAACTAGTGTGTCCTTTATTGTTTGGTGCGATACTGACAAGGAAAGGCATGGAAGTGTCCCCTCCGATTTTGATGAAACTTCGTACGTTTGTTAAGCAGGCAAAAATAACGGACACTGTATGTGTGTCGCAGCGTCCACAATTATATCAGTGACGAATGAACGACGCGTGAGATTATTGGCAATCCCGACAATTACGAATAGTGGACTGTATGGTATGATATGTAATTTCGAAACAATTACAAAGAATAGTTAAACTTTATTAGTAACTGGCGGATAAAATATAAATGTTTAAGTACAATTAATGAGTACTAAACTAAAATGCTATAAACTGGATATATGTAAACTAAGGGAAAACTAGAGACTGTATGTATACTGTTCGAAAACTATGGAATGAATGAATTTTCGAAGCTTCTAACAAACCAAGAAAGCTTCGGGATGGGCGTGGAGATTTTAGGCAAAGGAAGGGAAAAACTGCAACTATTTTCGGATTGGTTAATCAAATTAGGGCGGAATGGAAATGTGGAGAGGGATAGAGGCGTTTCCAAAATGTCCGTAGTCAGTAATAAATTTAAGGAATACCTCGACATCTATAGAAAATACAAAACAAAGACTCTAGTACTAAGGCGAAGGACGATGAAACCCAGATGGGACTAAACAAGACACGAAAACTCTGAACACAATGTAACGATTCCCTGGGTCTTATTTCTGCTACGGGACAAACAAACCTCTTGACATTCTAAATCTAAAGTGGTCGAAGGGACGAAAAAGTCGATGCCTATTGCATGTGACAAAGTTTGGGTGGTCGCCTAATTGGCGCTATACTTAAAATAATTTACGACCGAACAGACACGTATTTTTTTTTTGTCGACTGAGACTAAGGGGTAAAACGACCCCTTAAAGTTTCGACCCCCTTGTGCTATCTCGAAAACCATACGAGATACATTAAAACTACTAATAAGAAAGTTGTATGGTTTTTTACGTATAATAACGATAAATATTTTTTCTAAATTGGACAATTTGTTATATAATATGAAAAAATTTAAACAAATTATTTTTTTACGTTTTTCAATAAAAATTATACCCAATTAAAATCTGAAAAAAAATATTTTATATTCCCTGAAGCTTCCCCTTTAAAATGAGCCCTCCAGAATAATGGATGGTCAAAAATTAAGGTCACAATAAGCTGGAAAACGACGCGGTGTACCTCCGCTTCAGGTAAGCGAGTCGTGCAATCCGCGTTCACTGGTTTTGGTCAAGCCTGGTTACACGACTAAACACACCGTTACCCGCCTGCACGGCCCTCACAACCTCCCGGCGCGGAGCTTGGGAGGACGGCCCAGGTGCTACGGGGGCTGCAGTCGGTCTCCTGCTATCTCCTCTTCCTCCTCTTACCTCTTCGGCCAGACTTTGGAACCTAAGTTCGAAAGATCTGGTCATCCCTTCCATGATGGCCTTGAGGGCTTCGATTCCTTCGTCCCTCGGCGTCCTCATCACCAGGACCTGGGGCTGGGTCGGTGATCTCCGGTGCCTTCTCTCTCGGGGTCTCATCTACCATCGCCATTTCCTCCCCCTGCGCCATCCATGATGGGGGCGGTGAGGTTTCCCTCACCGGGTCCGCCACCCTCCGCTTACGCTCCTCGGAAGAGCAGGAGAGCCTCCTGACTCTCTTCCTCTTCGCCGCCTGGAAGGGCGACTCCGGCACCTCTTCCATTCTTTTTTGCTCCTCAAACGATGTAGAGGGCATGCAGGGCGGGGTGGTGGGATCGACTGCGCCGCCTTGAGCGCACCCACTCTTCTTCGCAGCAGGTCTACATCCTCCTGTAGTCTTTCCCGCTGCAGTTTCTCCCTGTCTAACTCGGCCCGTAGCCATTCCAACTCCTCTTGTTTTGGACTAGCAGCCCTCAGGCCTATCTCTAATTGTGGCCTGGCCCTCTTGGCCGTCGCCACCGTCCCCTTCCACGGCCTCGGTGCCTTGAAGGTACTGGCCGAGCACATTGGGGCCGCTGAACAAGACGAGTTGCTCGCGTCCCCCTCACTAGCCCTGGGAGCGGTCCACGTCCTCAGGGCGGGCCTCCTCCTATTTGGGCCGATTGCCGGCGACGTGTCCCTCGAAAGGGAGGTGCTGTCACTGTCCGTGCATAGCACCACCTCCTGACTCCTCACCAGCCTCACTGCAAGCTTCTTCTGCAGCGCTGGTGTTGTTAGTGGAGCGTCCCTGCCGGGTTCTCTCCTTCTCGAACCAGCGAGGAACCCACCTCGCTGTTCATCTCTTCACACCTTCTCTCCGCTTCTCTTTCCTTCTCCAAAGGTTTATTATTTATATTTGCCATATTACGTGTGATTTAGTTCTTCGGGTTCGGGCATCATGCCACACCCGCCGCAGTGCGAGTACTTCCCCCGGTAGAATTTACCCTATTTATACGTACCAAGACTGAGAGGCGGTTTTCAGTCGGTCACCCCTATTAAAATATAAAAATATTAAAGGTAGGCCCGCGCCATGATTAATGCTATAGGTTTATCCAGTCACCCCTATCGAGTGAGCGACGCTTGACCCAAACCTCAGGCTAGACGGGCTGCGATTTAAGTCCCTACGCAGCCAGAATGATGATCTCGACAACATATTTCAAGGTGATCGAAATCGGAGGTGGCTCTCTTATTCTAAATATTTACCAAATAAATTTCTATCATCGGCTAGATCCGTCTATCACAGCACCAACAGCTGATATCATGCCTGGGTCAATGAACTCTCAATTTATCTCATGCTCCTTCTTGTAATCACGTAACATAAGGATGACCAGTAAATGCATGGAATGAAAACGCGTGAACGATTTGTAGCAGCTGGTCATAAAAGTGTAAAAAGATATCAAACGTGCAAACGGTTAACACGGTTTATGGTGTCAACGACGGCGAAGTTGTTCTTGTGAAAACCGTTTCTGCTATGAAGATTTTTAGCAGAAGAGTAGTAAGAATTAGTTAATAGTCGCGAAAGTAAATCGCTGGTGTTATGAACCCCTGGGTTTCCCCTAGGACCTTTAGCGTGTCACGCGCGAGTGAAGATTATAACACTCCATAAAAACTGAAAAATGACGACACACTATTTAAGAAGCAAACTTTCAAAAATGCGCTGTCTTTATTTTTGGATGATATTTATTATAAATCCGGCCCACCGAGGTGAGACGCGGATGTGCTTCCTCGCCATCTAGGGCATACGCAATAAAACTACCTACCTACCCCTAGCTAGACACCGCTTCCAATAGGGGCAAGGTAGATTAACAGCTGAGAAGACATCGCTTGGCTCGGCACTTGTAAGGAATTTTATTCTTGTCTCAATGATCTTTCTGTTAGGTACTGATTCCCCCAGCAAAGTTCTCAGCGTCATTCCTAGCCAGAGCCCCGTTTGCCACCGTCTGAACGGTGCCCAGGTCACACCACGAGGAGGTGGGGTTGGCACTTGGCGTCACCAGGGCACACTAAACCCCGGAGTGCCTTTGAGACCCCTTTTGGATGATATCCAAAACCAGGTGCCTCCTCAGCCGGTCGGGTATATGCTAATTAACACCCCTCTTTCAGACCTCACATTTACAACCCCTGAGAGTCCAACTCCATATAGGCATGACACCAGCCCCTTGCGAACCCGGTGGGGTTTTCACACGACCCTCAGTACCTGTGTTGGCGAGAAAAGAACTACGAGCCACGCTGAACAAGTCATACGGGAAGGCGTAGCACCGAAGAGCGCGTTTCCCCTACAACACTTCTAATAATACTGCTAGTGGCATCCATTACTCAGAAACCTGAGGTTGGGCAGCTCCGTAGTAGCAGTTTTAAGGGATGAGAGTCGTGTTTTCTGCATCACGGACTCGTCTCGGATACTAGGATTGACTAGGTCCATCAACCCGACATCTCAAACGACGGTCGTGCACTCAACCAATCGAGAGCTCATACGAGTCACCTCTTCCACGCAAGTCTGCACACCAATGGCATCGGTTACCCGGGGATCCGGGGTTGGGTAGCTCCGTAGGTGGCTTTTTAGGGTTGGCGGTGCGTGGTCTCCAGGATCTCGTCTCGGATACTAGGGCTAAACCCCGACACCTCAAGCGACGGCCCCGTCACGCCAAGCCTGGGGATCGAGTCGAAACTCATACCACATCTTCCTACTGTCGGAGATCGCTCTTTGCCCAGGTTCCTGGGATCGTGCGCCGTCCTGCGCGACAGTTTGGGTGATATATGTTTTATTCTGTGTCCGGCCCATCGTAGATGGGACGCGGACGTGCCTCCTCACCCGAACGGGTATATGCAACGATCACCCCTCTTTCAGACCTCGTTTCCAAAGCCCCTGAGAGTCCAACTCCATATAGGCATGACACCGGGCCCTTGCGAACCCGGTGGGGCTTTCACACCACTCTCAGTCCCTGTGTTGGCGAGAAAAGAACTACGAGCCACGTTTAACAGGTCATACGCCAGGGCGTGGCCCCGAAGGGCGGGTTTCCTGTACAACACTTCTAATACTGCTAGTGGCATCGGTTACTCAGAAACCTGAGATTGGGCAGCTCCGTAGTAGCAGTTTTCAAGGGTCAAGAGTCGTGCTGTTTGCATCACGATCTCGTCTCGGATACTAGGCAGGACTAGGTCCATCCGCCCGACACCTCAAACGACGGCCGTGCACTCAACCAATCGAGAGCTCATACGAGTCACCTCTTCCACGCAAGTCTGCACACCAATGGCATCGGTTACCCGGGGATCCGGGATTGGGTAGCTCCGTAGGTGGCTTTTTAGGGTTGGCGGTGCGTGGTCTCCAGGATCTCGTCTCGGATACTAGGGCTAAACCCCGACACCTCAAGCGACGGCCCCGTCACGCCAACCCTGGAGATCGAGTCGAAACTCATACCACATCTTCCTACTGTCGGAGATCGCTCTTTGCCCAGGTTCCTGGGATCGTGCGCCGTCCTGCGCGACAGTTTTATGGCCCTTGAGACTGTGGTCTGCCCAAGGGCCCCTTGGGTGATATATGTTTATTATTAATCCGGCCCACCGAGATGGGCACGAATCTGCTTCCTCGCCTCTTTGGGCATACGCAATAAACTACCTATCGTCCCTCCCAGCTAGCCACCGCTTCCGGTAGGGACAAGGTAGATCAACGGCTGAGAAGACATCGCTTGACTCGGCACTTACAAGGAATTTTGTTATTGTCTCAATGATCTTTCCGCCGGATACAGACTCGCCCAGCAAAGTTCTCAGAGTCGTGTAGCCCTCGCCCCGTTAGCCTTCCGCCCGTAAAGAACGGAGTTTCCAGGTCACACCGCGTGGAGGTTGGGGTTGGCTCTTGGCGCTACAGGGGCACCACTCCCTGCAGCATCTTTGTGACCCCGCCCTTTGTGACCCGGGTGATATATGTTTATTATGAATCCGGCCCACCGAGATGGGACGCGGATCTGCTTCCTCGCCTCTTTGGGCATACGCAACAAAACTACCCATCGTCCCCCCCAGCTAGCCACCGCTTCCGGTAGGGACAAGGTAGATCAACGGCTGAGAAGACATCGCTTGACTCGGCACTTGCAAGGAATTTTATTATTGTCTCAATGATCTTTCCGCCGGATACAGACTCCCCCAGCAAAGTTCTCAGAGTCGTGTAGCCCTCGCCCCGTTAGCCTACCGCCCGTAAAGAGCGGAGTTTCCAGGTCACACCGCGTGGAGGTTGGGGTTGGCTCTTGGCGCTACAGGGGCACCACTCCCTGCAGCACCTTTGTGACCCCCGGGTGATATATGTATATGTACTGCCAGCAACCCTGTACTTGACCGGTGAGGAGGTTGTTCTCAAACATAAGACGTACGCGATCGCTTCGCCTATCCCCGCCGTGAACCGTCTGAACTTGACGCCTGGTGTGACAAATAAGTATTGGTCTCAATGGCCAAGTTCAGGGTTGCTGGCAGTATATACATGTGTTTTTCCGGTGAAAAGGATGGACCTTGGTGAACATTCATTCTGCAAATTGTCGGAGAACCTTGGACTTTGAATCACAACCACAAGGGCAAGTGACCATCCGCTGGTCGCATTCGCTGTCTAAAGCCCTAGGAAATTCCGCTGCGTTGCCAACTTTAAAACAAGCACTATTTGGTGAGATTTAGAATTCAGCAATTAGGTAACCCTATCTTGTAGGAGGTTGGTCGAAAAAAACGTTTGTTTCTTAAAAAGGAGAAGAACGAGCACAAAAATGTCTTCTTAAAACCTTATAAGAATAACGACATGCGCTCGAAATAATGACAAAAGAAAACGCAAATTCTGTGATTGCTTATTATTACCACAAGCAAACTATCCGTTTAGATTATTTGTGGTTATGTTTAACGATACTTCATTTTCTCTTCGTAGGGAATCAGTATTAAGAAATCAAAATTACATTATATTACTCATTACGAGACATTCATTCTTATTCATAAATGAAAGATATTTCAACAACAATTCCAATTTTTCTGTTCATTTGACATTCAGCTAACAGTTTCCTAGTATATCGACACCATACTAATACACTTGTTCATGATCACAGTCGGGCGTTACATTCGAAGCTGTCGAACCCCCGGTCTACGCGCGGTCTCATTGGACAGTATATTTCCCATCACTCAAAAACGAAGCCTCAGCCAATGTTATAGCAAAGGAAAAAGTTATTCAGAATGGGTCCACCTACTACCTCTTAAAGTAAATACTAGTTAAAATTATAATTCTTTGGTTCCCATCTCGCATGTTAAATTGTTGCTTGCAACTTTTAACCAAGAGTAAAGTCTAAATCTAGCATAGCCAACAAAATGTTTCTGCCACAAATTTTGTTACATATACATAGATGAGAACCAGGCATTTTTTGCACAGAATAAGCATGCCCCAAAGAACGCTTTTGTATAAGTACTTTTAAATTTAACAAAAAAAAGTTATTTAAACTTTCTATGTAGAAAAATTATTCAATACTATTAAACTTTTGTCTTTAATATAGTATTCTGCTAAAAATGATACATGGTCAGAACTAATAGTGTGAATAATTAGTATATACGAAGTATTAAATATTATGTGTATTAATCTAGAATTCAAAATGCTTTATTTAAGGGATTTGTAAGCATTCAATTACATAAAACAAGATAAACATAATTATTTAATTTACTGCATATTATGCGGAATCTAACCTAGAATTATCAATTAATTAATATATCCTTAGTAAATGAAAACTAATCAACGAGTTGGAAGATGGAACTTTGAAAACTTAAAAACCGAACGTGCAAACTAAGTTTGACTTTTCTTCACAAATTGGGAATATTGATAATTTGAAAATCCGAAAACATAATTGCAAAGAACTGTATGTAAGAATTTTGAAACGTCAGAAATATAGATTTCTTCGAATATCAAACTGATCCATTACTGTTTAGCTGTTATTTTATTATTCCCAATCACTTCATAGTTTTCTATATAGTCAAGTATGAGTGCAACACATATATGTTGTTCCATTAATTTTATTATACACTGTGCAATATTTTTACTACCAACCTCTCACCTACAATGTATAAAGTTACAATTCTTATACAGGATGGTATTAAAATATATTATAATTTTATGAAACAGATACTCACATTGCATGAATATTTTCATTTCTTATGTGTTCATGCATTATAGGTATACATGGGTCGTCATAAATAAGTTTCTCTATAATAGGATTATCCCCAAAACTCTGTCTGGATATTCTTTTCATTGCCATTATTGAGTAAAATCTATACATCTTTTTCTGAAAACATAAAATACATAATATGTTAAATGTTTTTCCTTTTGTTTCAAAACATTTTAATTCTATTTTCTAAACATTTGCAAATGAAAGTATTAGTCCATATTCATTGCAGTATTTACATGTTACTGAAATATCATACTTTTAAGTTCTCTCCAGTTTTCCATTTGCTTTAACAACAATTTTTAAATTTTGAGAATGAAAATAACCTTGCATGTTCTCTCTTGAAAAATGAAAATGGTTTCTAAAGCTTTATTTTCGTGCTGTCTGTATTTGAAAAGTGGTTTGTCATGCACCTGTGCCTGCAATGAACACACATATATATATATGGAAAACTAGTTCAAAATAGTTTAATGGTATCACCACTTGGTAAGAGTTCAAAATACAGTATTGGTTTGTAATCCCACTACACACACAAAAGAACCTTACGGGGATGTAAGCACGGTTTTTCACATTGTTGAGGTGGCTGATTTCTTTGGGACCAACTCCGTTTCCGTTCACAGTTTTCATATAATATCCAATTTTCGTGACCAGTTCTCGGGCGTTTAAGAAATGGATCAATTTTGTTCTGTGCAAGTAATGACATACACACTGTCTGTGCACCTAAATGTCCAGCTTTAATACCATCCTCATTTTTTTAAAATACCTATGTATTGTTGTTTTTGGTATTTTTAGACCACCTGACATCTCCTGAACTGATAAACCTTGTGATTGTTCTACAGGATAACGAATTTTATCTTCATCCATCTGAACAGGTCACCCAGAATGTTCGTCTCCTAAACGAAAATTCCCAGCTTTCAAACATTGAAACCACATCCTACACATACGAGATGAAAGGGCACTTTCTCTGTAAACAGCACACATGTTGTTTGTGGCAATTTTTACTGGATTTCCTTTCCGAAATTAATATAACATAAGACGTCAAAAATGTATATCCATATCGCCCATGATTTTTCACAGCTAGGAACTACTGTGTTTACAATTTCACAATCTTATACCCACAGAATACCTTCTTTAGACTCTTCTCGAACAGATAAACTTAAATGCATTGATCCCTTATCACCAGATGTTTATAAATCGTTGCGCAAAGTGTATGAATAGAAGTCGACATGAACTTATGGGATGACCTAATATATATATATACCATAATAAGAAAAATTTAACAAAATATACTTCATGTGTTTCAAATCATATTTCATCTATTTTGTCTTCTTCACCTATTACCTTTCTCCCTTCAAAAATTTTCCTCATCCAACACCTGCCTTCCTTGCTTCTTTCCATAACCTTCCAAATGGTTAATTCTTTTTCTCTCTCCACCTTCATACATTCCTTCATTAAATGATCGATAATTTCTTCCTTTTGTCCACTTATTCTATATTTGAGCTACTTCTTGTTCTTCCAAAATCTGTTAGTTTTCTCTCTGTGTTTCCAATATTATCTCCAATTCCTCTATTTGAAAAATATTTTTCATGATTATTATAATTTAGCCACTTGTAACCATATAATTTGTTTACTACACCAACTTATATCTAAAACATAAATTTTATTATTAACCTTCCAATAAATACAAATATAACATGGGGTATGCATACAACTTAAATTTAATGTCAATATATGATTTTCGAGAATTTCCTCTAATAAGTTTTTATCTTGTTGGGAGAATGTGAAATAATACATGATATTCAATTGCCTGAAATATAGTTATATGAAAACATACAGTTACAATTTTTTTAACAAATTATGCTATATTAGCCGATGTAAAGTTTTTGTTAAAATTCATCAAACCATTCTTAATCTTAATCCATGACATTTCTCGAAAAAAATCATATTACCGATACTTCTCATTTATCGAGTTTGAATGTCCACACTTCTTTATTCGTGTCGAAGTACTCGTTGTTATCCAGTATAAAATACATATTACACAGACCTTATTATTTTACACATAATTAATGTGTTATTCCATTATTAATTATTTGATCATTGCGTCCTCACATTACAAATTCCGAGAAATGTTGTCTTAATATTTTTTATATCTTTAAGGCCCCAAATGTTACTGTTACGTTACCGTAACTTACTCCTCTTAAACATAGCGCTACATTGCGAGACAATTTTGAACTAAGTAGTAAAGCAAGAGCGAGATCGCAGCACGAGACAATTACGAAATTGATTATATGTTCTCATTTATTAACAAAACCTGATGCGCGCTGTTTTTGAATTATTTTAAGAGTTTGAAAATCGCATTTAAAATTGTATCTTCAAGTTGTAATAAACGTTTTGTCTGAAGCCAAAATATTTGTTCTAATTTAGTTCATTTACGAGCAAGATTTGATAGCCGAAATTAATACTAAGGACTAGGAAGAAGAAAAGAAGTTCAAAAATAAAACACTCAATTTTAATTTCTCTTTTTAAATAAAAAAAAAAAAAAAACTGGAAAATTTTGTTAATATTTTTATATTGATATATAAATATTAATATTTTTTATAAAATCCGTTGTGAACATTTTATCTCTACAACCTAATATTAATAGCATAAAATATTAGTTTGTTTTTAAAAATTTACATTTTCTTAGTAAAACTTTATTTATCGAAAATACCTCTTATAAATTAGGTATAATGCCTACTTACGTACAATGTACTTATTAATGCTGTTGTACAACGGACGGTAGAGACCGCTTCCTCCTGACCACCATTTTTCCCAAAGAAATCAAATTTATTCTTGGTTGTACATATTTACTGAAGTATGAAAAGTTCATTACTAAAAAACGATAATATTGTTGAAGTGTCACAATGCGCAATATTGAAATAAAAGCAAAAATCAACAATTTGTCAGATACAGTTTCTCGAATTAAGCAATTAACTAGTGCTGATTATACAGTTATACAGCAACATGATACGTTCTTTAAAGCAGCTGAAGGAAGATTAAAATTACGAAAATTTGAAGTAAAAAATACATAACAGATTTTTTTTTTTGATATAAACATTAATCTTACAAATCTATAAAGATTTCGATTTTACAAATCCACAAAAATTTCTTCATGAATAAATATGTCTATTACATACAGTGGCTCAAAGTAAAACTCGGGCACTTGCATATTTTTGTTTTATGAGGAGATAATTAGTGTAGAGCACGAATTAAATAAATGATTGAGTGACTTTTATTAAGCTGCAGTTACAGGCATAGAAATCTATGAAAAACGAAAACAAAATTACAATGTATTAATAAAATAAAAAACAAAGTGTCCAACTGAAGGGAAATTCATTTCAAACTAAAACTTGGACAATAAAGAACTTTTATTTATATATATATATATCTTTTACATTATTGTTAATACTTACTTGGCACAGACCTTTGTTTGTTTTAACAGCTTTCAATCGATTTGAAATTGATTGCATTAATTTCTCACAATATGATATGTCGATCTTTGTCTATTCTTCTTGCATTCTTCATTCTCCAAGCCCTTTGCTGTTATTTTTGTTTGATATTTGATTAATAGATTGTAATTTTGTTTTTGTTTTTCATAGATTTCTATGCCTGTAACTGCAGCTTAATAAAAATCACTCAATCGTTCATTTAATTCGTGCTCTACACTAATTATTTCCTCAGAAAACAAAAATATGCAAGTGTCTGAGTTTTACTTTGAAACACTCTATATTTATCTATTTTCATAAACAAAATTTTAGATACTACTGATGGTATAAATATTTTACGAAAATTATTTATGTTTGTACTATTTTCAGTATCTATCAGTATCTTGTAATACAGTAGGAAAATTGTTCTTTTTTTTTTTAAGAATGGTTCAGGAGAGTTAATTTATTATAGAAGATCTAATTTGGTGGGTCCAAAACTTTGCACTTATGAAAAGGCAGCATTAGAAGCTACTGCTTGTCTTGAAATTGAAAACATTTTGAGTGCGTCAAATGGTTATATAGGTACTGTGAAAAAGTCAAGGCAACTGTATATGATTGGACAGACTCGTATACACGTTGATGATGTTGAAGGCTTAGGAAACTTTTTAGAATTAGAGGTATGTAGATTATAGCTAAACTCTAAATGTTTATCCATTCAAATCAAACTAAAGGTATTAAAAGACATGTAATTTAAGTATAATGATAAGACTATAAATTACTTAGAAAGAGAAAATATTTTGTATTGAAATAAGTGTCCTTATTACTTGGTAGTTTGCTTCAAAAATGAAACTGAAAGAAAAATTATAATAGGTATGTAAATTTGATATACATAATAAATTATTCTTAAAAAAAACATAGAAATTTCAATGAATAAAACTTTTCAATTTCAATGGAACATTTTTTATATTATGTTAATAATGAAAGAGAAATTCTAAAGTACCAAATACACGTACATATTTAGTTGCAGTTAAACTTTATTTGTAATATGCTGACAGTAGCATTTAACAGTAGTTATATGTTTTCACTTTTCATGTTTAAAATATTTTGGCTGCTTCCTTCAAATTGTACTGTCGAAGCATTTCCTTCATTGGAAAAAATTGTAAAATTGGTTTCTAATAATCAAGGGTCCACCAAATGCAAATTTAAATCAATACATGTAAATAATTATTTTGGAAATAGTACAATCTTTTTAGTACAACTAAGTTAAAAAGTTGGAAAAGTACATATCCTTTTTAGTACAACTAAGTTCAAAAAATTATAAAAACATGCATCGTTTAAACAGTGTTAAATCAGAATATACAATAACAACAGTAGTAAAAATATAATTTTGTGTCTCCTATCTTTTGTTATCTTGAAATTGTGTAAAAGGAGAATTAGACAGGTGTGCACAGTAAACATCTGTAGATTTAAAACAATATTAGATTGATAATAATAAAAACTTTGAGCTTTTGTTCTTCTTGTAAAAAATACAAAGATGTACGTTAATACCATATGTTATTTGTACAAAAACTGTATCATCATTATTAATATAATTTTAGGTAGTTCTGACCAAGGAAGATGATGAATGTAAAGGGCAAAGAATTGCACAAGATATAATGAATAAGTTAGGTGTTCAAATTCAAGATTTAGTACCAGAAGCTTATATAGATTTACTCAGTAAAGTCACAGTATAATTAGAATAAAATATCGATTTTTCCATATATGTGTAATGAAATTTGTATAACTTTATCCTAATGCTACAAATATTATAATAAAAATTTATTAAAACCAACTTTTCAGCTATTTATATGAAATAAATGCATACCTTCCTTTTTTGTGTTTTGTTACAGTAATATCAAATAGTTATAATTAGATTATGGATAGTTTGTATATTTTGAATATTTATCATAATTTATTTCATTTTTTTTTATATGTACATATCATATAATTCACATATTTTTGACATGCTTTAGTATTCCCTAAATACATAAATGTACATAGTTACAATATTTGCATAATTTTACTTGAATAATTTTAAGAATAATTATATTCTGCAAATACAGTGTTTCTGCACAGAGAAACATAAAATATGTAATTCAGAGTGCACTATATAAACAACTTAAACAAAATTTTTTATAAGTAAATATTTATAAATAAAAGACTACTTACATGCAATGTACTATAATGTCTGTAACCCGAATCATTCAGTTATTCATACACTTGTATTCAATTTCTTTCGCTTTTCTTTAAACATAATTCATAGCTAGCAACTCAAGCTGTTGAGACTGACCAATGCATGTTTTTAATCATAATTGAATATCACTAATATGTAATGAAGAACTATCATGTAATTTTTTGTCGATTTTTATTTTATTTGAATTTTATGGCCACTTAACAATTTACTCTTTTACAAAAAGAAAATGTGACTTATTTGCTTGAAAAAAGCAAAGAGTACAACCAGTTTCTAATGTACTAACAGTAGACATTTCAATGTTCCTTTAATGTTATCAGAACTATGATTCTAAATAACTTACTCCTTGCACACAATCGACAGGAAGTTTCGATTTCGAAGATATTTAAAAAGAACAATTATTACTGTTAAATTGAATTTGACGTATGTTTATACGTTTATATCGATGAATGAGTCAGCGGATAATTGTTAC
Source organism: Coelioxys conoideus (assembly GCA_947623535.1). NCBI lineage: Eukaryota > Metazoa > Arthropoda > Insecta > Hymenoptera > Megachilidae > Coelioxys > Coelioxys conoideus. The sequence goes on along the minus strand of OX392459.1, from coordinate 484,442 downwards.
TTTTCTATTGTTTGTATAAACACATTTCTATGGATAAAAATCAATATGTATTGCGGGTGAAACTAAAAATCAAACTTAATTAATTTCAACGATTTTGAATATTGGTTTAATGACTTTGTTACTGTCTCTGTTAGATTCAATTAAGGTCAGATTAGACAGACCACTATCCTGGGCCAATGTTCAAAATAATTGTAATAGGTTAGATCTGATTTTTAAGGTCACCCGTTATATATTCGAATACAGCAATGTTGTAAAAGCAGTATAGTAGCCGTAACTGTGTGCTGAGGCATATACCACCATAGACAACGAAAATACATGTATGTAGAATTCAATGGAATAGTAACAATACTTTTTTATGACTATTTTAGAAATTAAAGCTTTCCCGTTGATTAACTGTAAGGCAAAAGATGTTTGGAATCATGAAACTTATATATTACATGAATATATTAACAGAACATGGAAATCATTCTATTTTGGTATGTTAGAGATGCCCCAAAGTATTTTGTACGACTATAAGTTTTGAATATCTCTGATTCAATAATTAACCACTATTAGTAAATAATTTCGTTAATATTTCCTGTAAATTTTTCATGTAAGGGTTTGAAAAACTTGGCTTTTAAATATTTCAAAAATGTAGTAGAAAAGAGAAACTGCAGTTTAACACCACGATATTGTAAAATGTCTGTCATTCTTAAAGAACAAACGAAATAAAATCACAATATCGATGCTTTTATGATTAATAATAGAGATAAAGAATTGGAAATCGTGCATGCGGAACGTAAGAAGCAAATGTGATCATTGAAGAGGAAGGAAGGGAAGCGTGGGAAGCTTTATCATTGGAACGTATCCTGGTTATGATAGTAAAATATCATTGGTTTTTAGTTACCCGCTGGTTGCTTCTTTATCATTCCTTTTTTTCTCTTCTTTTGATTTAATACAGAACGCACAAAATAAATATACTATTCGGTAAATTACGTATTGCTTTAACGAAACATTTTATATATAACAAAATTTTAATATTTAATTTATCCTGTCTGTCCGAACTTATATGTTATGAAATACTATTTATATTATATTATAATCGTTGTTCCTGCTTATTGAGGGGCATCATAAAACAGCGTCAAAATATTTAAAAATACAAATCCTTTTGGTCCTATGAAATTCGGTACGAACATTTCTAAAATATATTGCTATTGTGTCATTGAATTAACATTTCCAACTTCGGTATCCAAAAGTATACCCTTCTTAACCAGTAAAAGAGGATCATGGGGTGTTCGAGCTACGGTCAAAACTTTGGGAATTTTTCGAACACGTCATTTGTATTACCTGAAAGTTCCCGTTACGTTGCAAGACGTGTATTAATTTAACAAATGATATAAAAGTTGAGCGCCTCCTTGCTGGTCACCAAAGTAAGAGTATCAGCCATCAGGGAATTGCTCGAAGTACACTTTTTAAAAAAAATTATTTTTCCGCTGAAAGGTTAGATTTGTTTTCGAACGAGCAATAGAGACTTCTGCTAACGAACTCCTATAATCTCGGACTTTAACTAGCATCTTTTCAAATATTATACTGTCACCTGCGTTATTACTCATATCGTTGTACACATTTGTATTTCTGTTCAGTTATGGCATTAAATTATATCTAATTAACGTTAATAACTATATTATTACTATCATAATAATAATTACTTTTATTAGTATTATATTTTAATATAATTGCGAATTATATTCTTCTACTATATTTATCGAGTTACTACTATCATCTTTTAAACAGTCAGTTTTAAATAATTAAGTCAATTTAAAAAATAAAAGTTCTGTATTTTATTTACGGATATTTGTTATTTTTCTTAAAATTCAATATTCATGTCATACTTACGACATTGTATGTTTAATGTGTTACAATAAACAACTGTTTATTGTTATAAATAATAATATAAATAATATGGCAGTTGTATAAAGAAAATAGGATAAATCGTGATTAGTTAATATGTACTATAAAAAGTACATACATGTCATATATTAAAATTCATGGAAATAGAATAATACAAAAATGATTTAATATACATTTTATAAAAAACATTGAAAGTAAAATCTTTGAATCATAGAAAAGAAAGCAAATGGAAGAATATGTAAAAATAAAATTGCTGATCTCCAACAAATATGTATACATACACACATATGTTCTTTTCCAGCTTCCCCCGCAAACATTCCCCTACTCTTCATTCTGAAAGCTCTACCATGCCCCTTGGCCGCCATTAGCACCATCATTTCGTTCCAAGAATACGGGCAAGAAAGGGAACTCATTCTACGTACAGCACTGGCCGCTATCGGAGGTTCTTCACAAAGCTGTGCGAGAAACGCGTCGTCAGACGTTACACAGTGTGGCCTTCGTTCATTTCTCGAATTGTGATATAGTTCTTGCTTTATTTGTGTCATTCAATCTCGCGGGTCGTTTGATTAATCGTTTTTTCAGTGCCAATCTTTTTTCATCTCCATTTTTTGAAGTAAAGCCGCGAGCAGAGTCTCAAAACAAGATACTTTACGAAAGATACGCCAAGTTAGGTAAGATGGTCCTAGTTATTTCTTTTTTCTTTCTCCTTTCTTCGATGTTTCAGCTTGATGCGTGGACATTAGTTTTCTTAGTTTTCCTGTCTTATTGTAGAATTAAAAATTGTTTAAGATAAATGAAAATTTGTGATTTAGATTTGGCGCGTTTTTTTAAGCAACATGAAAACAGTAGTGCTTTGGATGAATACTTGACATTCGATTTCAGGCAGCATTTAAAGTTTGATTTAGAAATTGTTTATAGTATATTATTGCAGAAGTTGTAATGTCAACTGTTTGAACTTTTTAGACAAAAATTACACCAATTTAGTGAGTCATTGATAAATATTGATAGAAAATACTATACAAAATGTATTAAATATTTGAACCATCTAGTGCAAAATAATTTTTATTTTCAGAACGTGTTTAGCTCTTTTTACGTGAGATAGTAAACAAAAAATTGAAGTTAAAGGTCTTAATGTTTTCATGAAAGGAAGATATAGTTTCTAAAGTAAGGCAGAGATTTTTGGAGCTTTTTCAACATCTTTCAGTTTATCGACCGGTCGTTCAACCGTTTGTTTAATTCTAAATAATTTGTCCGTTTTTGCCCATTGATTATCTTCTTCCTTGTTTATAAACCGTACGATTGAATTGTAAAAATTAGTAATCATAAATATAATTTTTTTGACTCTTGTGATTGTTCGAATTGAAAATAGATTATTGATTAAATAGCCGATTATTAATTATTGGTTATTAATAACCGATTTAATTTGTTATAATTTGTTACATATGTATTATATTACCCCTTTAAATATGAAGTATTTGCAACTTGTATGTGTTTTTAACTAATTACAAACATTTTATTTATTCAACAATACGCTTGCAGATCTTTCTTATAATCGAAAGATTTTTCTTTTTTATATTAAAACAAATTTATAGAATCAGGAACATCTTTTTGCTTTAAAGGAACATTAAATTTGTAGTTCGAATTTATTAAGTTAACATAAATAGTTTTTTAAATTGGTACTTTCTATAACTGGAACATTTAGTAAGAACGAAATTGTAGGAAGAGTACACTCATATAATATTAGATAGTTTTAATAAACAATAACTAATTTTCTTTCACTTGTTAAATATATATATGTGTAGCATATTTGGTGTTGTTTAATCAGAAAAATCATACAAATACGTTAGTAAGTGTTTAACTAAAAAAATGAAGCTAATAAAGTGTAGGCTAAATAAAAAGACTACAGTGTTTGGTTGGTCCAATTCTGGTGTAATTTCAAAGGGATTTCCTTGTGACAAAATAAATCGAAAATAAACAATAATATTGTGCTATTATTCAGTCATCGTTTTTAAAGTCGTTCGTTAGTTAAACGTGTTTCTGAAATGACTAAAAACCTACTGCTAAAATAATTTATTAGTACCTTATAGTACATTTATATTTCAACAGTGTCATGCAGAAATATTATCTGGTAATTCTTTAACTGCGATTTTACTTATTTTAAGCATTATAATTAATATTTAGTTATATTAACACTTGATCTAACGAGAAAATTGTTGCAGTTATCTTTTAAGTTATCGTACAATTTTCGAATTCAATTTCCGTTAGGACGAGACCATGTATAAATCGTTTTTATTTCATATTTATTTAGTTTCTCAAAAGCAATTGACTTTATTCGTTGTATTGTAATAATTGAGTGACCCTATGGATCATTGACCGAATGATCCATTGAAGTTTCGTGAAAATGTATTTACCGCGAAGACCTATTGTAGATTGAATTATAATTTGCACATATATTCTCATATGATTCAGTACATTTAGAAAATATTTTATTTCATATAATTACATAAATTCGACTTGGAACGCATTTAATGATTAATTAAGTTTTAACAAAAATTTGTTATTTACGATAAGATCAAAATATCAATAAAATTTATACTATATTATTTCAATGAATTTAACAGGTTGAATCTGTTGTTAGGTTTAAAATAGTGTTATTATATGTCTTAGTTTATAGTTGTAAAGAAGTTTATCGTTTGCTCTATCCGTTTTCAGATGAAATATGATGTCCGTGGCTTAGATTTGGGAACTTAAACACTAGAGGAGGAGAGAAAATGGTTCAAATATATTCTTATCAGACAGTCGTTGCAATATTATTATTCGCAACGACCATCATATCAAGTAAGTGATATTTATTATGGCACTTCACTTTTCATGTATTTGTTAGAATTATTAATCTTAGTTATTTATTATTTATTAAATAATTAGTAATTCAGATTAATAACCTCAATCTTATTATTAAAAAAAGAGGTAGCAAATTATTATTCTCGACGAAATTAAACTTATAGGTAATATTGCGGATATTGTATATAATAATTTAAACAATATATGTGTATCTCTTCAAGTGTTTTCTTTTTATCTAATGTTCGATATATTTTAATATACGCAAAATGCTTTGAGAAGTAAAAATATCTTCTGCAATATGTACTGTTAATTTTTATTGCCTGTCATAATGACATACAAATTTTAATACAACAAAATTATTGTACTTCATCTATTCATAATCAGAACATACTTTTCATTCATTGCTCTTATGGGAATACATTTATCCACCACGATTAGATAGCGATTCGGCCTCTTGACCTGGCTTCCTTCTAAATTCCTCTAGTTTATATCAGTTTACAAAATTTGAACGCCATAGAAATTAAATATTTAAAAATCTCAAGTTATTTAGCGTCGTTTTTAACATATTTAACCATTTTCTTGACATAATATTTTGTGAAAGTAAATGTTTAATTATTTGTTTGCGATATTTATTTTTAATAATTACGAAATGAAAAAATAATGAGTACTTGTAACTCTGAGCAAATTTTTTGTACTAATAACAAAATTGAAAAATAAATTTATTAATAAGATTTAAGAGTAACAAATGTTTATATAATAAACAAAAAATATGGGAGTTTGTAGAATAAGACTAGTCATTACACAATTATCAATTTCTGCCATAATCGTTAATATCGAGAATATATCACTATTACCAGGATTTATTAATAATAAATAAACAGTATTTTGAAACAGTAACACTAATAAAAATATAAGATAACAGTGCTCCTTGCGAACACTTTTATAGAAATTTATAAAAATTTATATTGTTGTCATTTATATTGTGCATGCAACGACGTTTGAAAGATATACGAATTATGCATATAATGTTAGTTCATCTAGACATTATCGAATTTCGGGCGAATTTTTACTTATCCCTTTAAAAAGAAATTAAGTTCAGTAGGGCGCAAACCTATACATATATATATATAACTAAACGTAATACAAAATTAATTAATAAATATATTTTATTTTTTTTACTAGTGTATCATTTGTATCAATTATGAATGTGAATCTATTTGTAACTACTTGAAAAATATAATAAAAATAGATGACATGCAAATTCGAAATGGAAAATACTTTCAGTGCAGTTCTGAAATACTCCGGTGGTCGATTGCAATGTGCTTTGGATGCGGGAAAGGAGCGAGTGAGAAGATCTGACATATCAAGCGATTTCCATATCAGCCTATTGGTTTCGAAGATATTAATGAAAAACTTTCAACATAGTATATAGACTACTGGCTATACTGTTATAACTAACACAACCATCTCCGGTGTAGTAACTACTGTAGTCGGTAGTAGTGTCTACGACCTAAGTATCTACACAGTGTCCTATATGTATAAAATACATTATTTTGTAAATTGTAGCTTGACCTTACTATAACTTCGTTGTTTTACTTGGCTTGGCGCGCTGCATATGAATACAGTTTTCATTTTTGGTGGAAATAACCAGTTGTCGAACATTCCCATACAACTACGTTAGTAATCCAAAAAATTTTTCTCGAGACTGTGGACGTATAATACAGTCACAAGCATAACTACATTCTGCTTTTGCACGATGAATTTGTGAATTTGCCACGTATTGTATATATGCGAATAGAAGATAATATTTCAGTTCGTTTACAAGTATTACACCTCGGTATAACTAGGTATTTCGTGGGGAGAGGATGCGGAGAGATGGCTCTCATTTCTTCTCCGCTTTAAAGCTCGCTGTTAATTGTTTTAAAACATTGAAATAATTTTATCTCACTTACCAACGGTCAATGCACCAGTGAAATTCTTGGTGAGACACCCTATACATACTCAGGTCGTGGCTCCCTACTGTGTCATTGCTTGCTGGCTTCTTGACAACATAGTTACTACAGCGGAGATGTTAGTCTGTATAGGCAGAATTTTACTATGTATTACACTGAAAGTTTTTCATTCATATCTTCAAAACTGATAAGCTGATATACATACTGCTTGATATTTGGGGTCGGTCCTCTCCCGCACCTCCAAAAAACATTGTCCCCTTCCACTGGAGCAAATCGGTATTATATTCGATATTATTTTCAGTCAAAGTATCGGTTTTCGATTTTTCTTTTAGCCGTGGTGTACCTTACCGAAAAATTTGAAAAAATTATAAAGTAATAGTTATGCCAATGTGTTATCACAATAATACAAAAGTAGTGCTCCTACATTTTCAATAAAAAACATTTTCTCCAATTTTTTTTATGCTCATTCAGTTTTTGCAAGTACAGTCTGTGATCGAAAAATCTTATATAATAAGATTGTAATATGCACTATTGCCTCCCGATGTTTCAGAACTTTAGTAATTAATTAAATGGCTAAAACTGATATTTCGATTTTTCCCTTTTACTACTATTGCTTCTGCCTCGTTGAGATAGGCGGTTGAAACTTGGTGTAGGATGTTCTTTTTGAATATGATATTGAATGACGTATTGCATGTTTCACTTGGCTCAAGTGTACATTTGACCACCTTATTCATCTAGACCAGGGGTGTCAAACTCAAAAGCTAACTTGGGCCAAATAAACAATGCTTAACTTTAGGTGGGCTGCAAAAAAAAAGAATCAATGTTCATAGAAACAAATATACAATTTAAAATGATCCGTATAGTTTATAAATAAAGTATATTATAATTTTATATGCTGGTTTCGTTTCTAATTCACATTTCTATTTTATTTTTACTTTGCGTCGGATATATTGACTGGACCGCATGCGGCCCGCGGGCCGCGAGTTTGACAGCCCTGGTCTAGACTCTTTGATAATGGGAAAAGGTGATAATTTCCAGCACGTTTTGTACTCAAGTAATAAACTTGGTTGTTTTTCGTAAGAAATTATTCTGTGAACTGTTACAAATAAAATGATATAAATTACTATGGTTTAAGATATTTGTTTAAACAACGATATTTCTCAATTTATTTTAAAAGCTAAATCTCTAAGAGAAAATCTAATGGCAACACACGATAGATTAGATATCTTTTTTACGAAAGCATGCAAAAACTTAGATGGTGTAGAACGGCAAAATGCGCAACACTGGCGGTGATATTTAGCGTTGACAAGGCCTTCAGTGGCTACGCCATTGAAATAGTTTCGTGGCCATTTCAAACTAGTTCATTTTGAATTTAAAATTAAAATATGCCAATCACTTCCTTTTATGTGTTCCATATGAAGCATTTACAATCTTTCCTCAAGTTTTTGTTCTTGAAATAAACTTAAAGATATCCACGCAAATTCTTATTATCTTGATTCTTCTTTAAATATGCAGTTGTATCTTGAACATTTCAACTTTTACAACTCGAAAATCTCTGCAAGACAAAAGTTTTATTCATTACTCACTGCTTCATCGTGAAAATCTCTACAGCTAAAGGTGAAATGTATTTTAATTTGAATCATATGCTACTTGTTGAAATGTATTATTTTATTTCTGTAACTCGAATTTACAATGATCGGTGTTCTACAAATCAGACTTTACTGCTGTAACTTTAACTTTTATCACTTTTATCATGATACTTCTACATCCCAGAGATTGTAATTACACTGGAGTCAGGTTAACTCCTAGTTAAACTAGTTATACATATGTGGCAAATATTGAAGAATGGAATCATAAATTACTCTTTCCACTTCGTTGGCTGCCGTTTCATTAGGGTAGTTTATATTAAACTTTATTATAAAGTAGCAATAGTGATTAGAAGTGCAGACACGGTTCGAATGTGTGTAGACGAGGACAGTATAAATGAGCTATTACAAAAAAAGTTTCAACGATCGGAGTCATACTAAAACGGGATCAGATTTCGCACGTTCGAGTCAAGAAATTTTTGGGAAAGTAACTACATTTGCATATTGCATAACATTATTTTAGTACTTATCGACAGCTTTGTTTACCTGTATAAGGATACACATATATATGTTCAACGCCGAATATTGTATATGTTTTTATCATTGCTATATCATCATTCGGCGTGAAAGGACAACGCTACCTCTTAGTACCTCACTCTAACAGAACTGTAACTTGTGTCCTTCATGAACTTTAAGTAATCGTAACTCCGCGAAAAATGGCCATATCTTACATAATTCATTTTTAATTTTAATGTTTTAAATCTCTACTTTGAGCACAGTTTATCTCTGACTTCCGCCTTTTCCCACCCCCGCGCCCACCTTTAATGTGAGGACATGTTTTAATTTAAAAAGTTTGCATACTTTGATTCTCTCCATGGGGTGCAACAAATTTTTTTCGCAAATGTTCCAACAATTTCTGCAAAGTACAAACTTTTGTGTACAAATTGAAAAAAAATTGAAGCCCCTACGATTTTTTTTTGGCGGAGTTATGTTCGTTGACAAGTTACCCATGCATTTTAGCCAGCTTATACTCGGTAACGCCAACATTACCGTTATTCGATGTACACCACGATGGTATTAGTGGTTGTACATATTTTGTCCGTAGTGTGTACGCGTATGTGTGTCGGTCTGTGCATACGAGTGCGCGTCTGTGAGTGCGTGTACTATGTCATGTAATAACGTGTATTCCCAACTCGGTTTTGAGCAACTACAACTCAAAATTTAGAATGACCGCCAACTACCCTTTAACAATTAGAGTCAACGTTACAATACGAATGGCGCGAAATTCCTCAAGATGCAATAAGATCTTGCATCAATGCGCAGGAACACCTTCAGGTAGTTGCTCAAAAACGAGAAATGCAGGCTGCAGAACATATAACATTTGGTGTTCGCTGAAACTGTAATCGTGATTACAATTCATGTAAAGAATTTTGTCGTCAGTTTATTGATCAGCACATAATAATTAATAATTCATGTGGAATAATTTACAAATTATCGTACCTCAATTTGATGGACGTAGTATGTTTAACACTAAAACTACCGACGTATAATTCACAATTTTTTTGACGTTAAGAATAAAGTTGAAAGCAAATGACGATGAAACATAAATGAATACGCTTATTGATTCTTCATTTTGATGAAACTCAGCACAGATGTCAAGAAAACTATCTTCACAAATTTTGTCATTTGAAGTAGAAAATTTGTAAAAGTGTCATTTGACCCGTTTAATAGTTTTAGTGTTAATATCCATAATAGGTATCCTAGGATACGTGAAAATCCTTAAGGTATATTTAAAATACATATATTTTCAAGCTGTACATATAACTGAATCCACCAAATTGTATAAGGGATATATCAAATAGTTTACCTCCCTTTTATAAATAATTTTATATTTATGACAATTTATCTTTCTATATGATAACACTGCCCAACAAATTTTAACTTTTTTGCGCCGTTTTAATAACCGTTCAACCAGTATTATAATGTTTCTTGTGCTGGTTACGAATTTGCAATCCGTTTTTCTCCAGTATGTATAGTATTTGAGAAACTTGATTTAAAGAAGCAGATTTTCGAAATTCAAACCAATTTTGTGAGGAAACTATGAAAGATACTAAAATTCTGTTTTTATCAAAATATTCTGTAGGCTTTCCTGAATACAAGGGTATTTTATGCTCTTATGCATTCTTAATATTTAAACATGATTACACGATCATTACACGCGAAGAGACACCGATTTTGCACCAATCTTAACGTATATCTGTCAATTTATCTCAAAAAGTAAGCGTTTAGTGCAAAATCGAACTATACCTTTAAAAAACACCCAAAGAAAGTAGCAGCGGCGTTTTTTTTACAATACAAGAAGTAAAATAGCTACGCGCAGAAACGAAGCGAAGACAATGGTCCGTTGCGTTAGAGCAGTTGTTCCTTGCATCGCATAGATATGTAAACGGGACACGGAGCGACCGCTCTAATTCAGAGGATCACTGTCTTCGCTTCGTTTCACACGTCGTTATTTTGCTTCTGGTATTGTAAAAAAACAACATTGCAACTTTCGGCGCTTTTTAAAGGTGAAAATTCGCTCTATCGCGTGGTATACATAGTCCGATTTTCCACTACACCCTTACTTTTTGAGATAAATTGAAAAATATGCGTAAAAATTAGTGCAAAATCGGTGTCTCTCCGCGTTCAATGATCGTTTAAACATGTTTAAATATAAAGAATGCATAAGAAGCATATGGTAAAATTCTGTCACTCAAGATTTGGAAAGGACCTAATGTTTTAAAATATATAAACATCACTGGACTTCGATGAAAATATCAAATAACATTTCAGAATATTAAAGTCTTCACTGAACTGCAAAGTAACCACCGCCGCTTAACTTAATATCGCTGTATTTACGGAAATGCATTGCTTATTCTATATAGTTATGGATATAATATTATATAAGGAAGTTGTAAAGCTTGACAGAAGCCAAAGATCATAAAATCTTACGGTAAAATCCGTAAATAAAGGTTCTTAAGGTGGGACATACAATTAGACGGCAAAAAATTTGCCGATTTTTGAGAATTTTTATTAACAACATGCAATTATTCTATGCTTATGAACTTGTCGGTATATTGAAATAGTACATTTATGTGTACAAAAAATTTTTTTTAATGAAATTGTCACTAAAATGGCGGAGCTGCGACGCAAGTTGCAACGGGTGTTATAAAAACGGCGTTTGATTTGAAAAAAGAACTATGTAGCTTAATTTAGAACATACAATAGTTTCTATATGTCGTCGGCGAAAATTGAAAAAAAAAATCGTGAAGTTTCGCTTAAAAAAATTAATTTCTGGTCGAAATTTTGAAAATCAGCTTCCGTCATATAGAAACTAGGAAGGTTGTGAATATGTATACAAAGTTTTAGGTCGATCGGATGAATAGTTTTCGCGCTATCTTGTACGCCAATTTCGAAAAAGTAGTTTTGAGATAAACGCGTTTAAAGATTTGGCGTCCTATAAAACCAATCACTGGAGTTATTTACCTTAATCAGCGATACCAGACCCATATAATAAGCCTTCTGCTTGTTTATAATACTGATTTTCTTTTTAACAAAGCTTCTTTTCGTGCTGTTCTAGCCCCTTTAGTTGTCGAAAGACTGTACCGCTCCTGTTTTTGTTTGGCTCTAACTGGACAATATTGGACAATATGTGACTAAAATTTCTTTTTTCATATTTGTACGCTATTTAAACTTCTTCTGATTGCCAGACCATAATGTGCAGAAAGTTCTTTTTCTATTACTACATCTATCAGTTTATCTTTGCCTCCAAGTTTGTGTTCTTTTTTTTTGCATTCTGGAGCCGTGTACCCATTCTTTTTACGACGTGACTAATGCACTCGCTTTTAGTTACTGGGAAATCATCGCCATATAGGTTGGACCATAGTTGAGTCCACGATTTCTTTATACTTTCTTTACACTCTAGACAAATTATAAAATTCGAAAGCTCCGCGAATACATAAAAAATTCAATGTCACAGCTTGCACGGGAGAGTTTTCTAGTACTAGCACTGTCAGCTACAGACTCACTTCTTTCTTCAAAATGGCGCTTAGGCATTTTCTTTTCGACAAAACTATTTGAAATTAACAAAATTTGTTCCTGGAAATCGTTTGAAGGAAAAAACAAACACTGCGTTTTATCTAATACAGAGTGTCCCAGATGTCGACGTCAAGCCGGAACCGGGTGACAGGGTAGGTCATAAGAGTTATCAGAAAAATATTTAAAAAAATCTAAGTCGCGTTTTTTAAAAATTATAGACATTTCAAAAAAATCGAGAAAATCTGTACCCTGTGCCGGTCTTTTCACTCCTGTTACTACAAATATTGACTTTTTTAATCATTTTTTTTTGTTTTCTAATCCCGAATACTGCCTCTTTAAATCCTGGTCAAAAATTTAAAGCCAACTGCTCGGGTTTGGAAGTAAATGTCACTTTTTGGCCAACCGAAGATTCAAGCAGAAAACTTAGCCCAGGTTTAACTGACCATACTGAAAAAAATGATACGGGCCGAGTTTGGCAAGTAATTTTAAAAGTTGGCGCATTTAATAAGGATTCCAAAATGGTATGACACTTGCTAATTCGTGTAGGAATACGGAGAAATTTTCGGATTTAACGAGACTCGAACCCGCGCGCTCCTCAGATCACGAGTCGTCGACGCTACGCACTGAGCCACTGGCGTCCGCCTGATATTCGTCCTTACCGTAATCCAGTTTTGAACAAATTTCTCTTACTTACTTAAAAATGATTCTAATGTACCCGTGGCTTTCCTCAAGGCCGTAACATTAAGATTCCAGTTGGAGTGAGACAGAGAGAGCTATTTAAAATGTGAGAGAGACAGATAGTGACGCTGTTAAATTAAATTATTAAATTAAACATCAATAATTTGGATACTTAGATTTATTAAATGCACATCAATTGTTTAACATGAATTATTTGCATTACAAGAGATGTTCAAACTGCCTTCCTTCAGCCGCAATGCAAGCTCGACATCTTCTTAAGAAAGATCGGGTTATCTGACGAGCGAATCTTCCGTTATTAACAAATTCAGCTGCTTCCATTAATCTGTGCCGCAGCCAGGAACGGTTAACACAGTAGGCTTACTAGGCCCAGGCCTAGGGCGCCACGGGCGAAGGCGGCGCCAGTCGTGAAGTGTTAACTAAAAAAAAAAAAAGGAAAAGAAAAAATAATTTTAAATTTGTTTTATATTTGTTAACCATTATATGGAGGGCGCTAATTTTATCAGGCCTAGGGCGCCAATTGTTGTAAACCGGCCCTGGCCGCAGCTCAGCTAAATTTTCAATCGACTTTGAATAAACCTTTTCTTTCACCGCTCCCCAGTAAAAAAAAATCTAATGGATTTAAATCAGGTGAACGGGCTGGACACGAGATTGTACCAGACCGCCCTATCCATCTGCCCGGGTATTTCTCATCAAGGTACTCTCTAACTGCAACAGCACTTGCAATGCAAATAATTGATGTCAAACAATTGATGTGCATTTAATAAATCTAAGTATCCAAATTATTGATGTTTAATTTAATAATTTAATTTAACAGCGTCACTATCTGTCTCTCTCACATTTTAAATAACTCTCTCTCTGTCTCACTCCAACTGGAATCTTAAAGTTACGGCCTTGAGGAAAGCCACGGGTGCATTAGAATAATTTTTAAGTAAGTAAGAAAAATTTGTTCAAAACTGGATTACGGTAAGGACGAATATCAGGCGGACGCCAGTGGCTCAGTGCGTAGCGTCGACGACTCGTGATCTGAGGAGCGCGCGGGTTCGAGTCTCGTTAAATCCGAAAATTTCTCCGTATTCCTACACGAATTAGCAAGTGTCATACCATTTTGGAATCCTTATTAAATGCGCCAACTTTTAAAATTACTTGCCAAACTCGGCCCGTATCATTTTTTTTCAGTATGGTCAGTTAAACCTGGGCTAAGTTTTCTGCTTGAATCTTCGGTTGGCCAAAAAGTGACATTTACTTCCAAACCCGAGCAGTTGGCTTTAAATTTTTGACCAGGATTTAAAGAGGCAGTATTCGGGATTAGAAAACAAAAAAAAATGATTAAAAAAGTCAATATTTGTAGTAACAGGAGTGAAAAGACCGGCACAGGGTACAGATTTTCTCGATTTTTTTGAAATGTCTATAATTTTTAAAAAACGCGACTTAGATTTTTTTAAATATTTTTCTGATAACTCTTATGACCTACCCTGTCACCCGGTTCCGGCTTGACGTCGACATCTGGGACACCCTGTATATAAAGTACTAGTTACATATGTTGGTTTACACTGACAGGATTCTTAATGATTTTTGTCCCTTTGAATACTCAGAAATTACAAAACAAAAGAAAGTTCCCCGTATACTTGTCATATAGCGTTCTCGATTATACGCGCGGTGCATGCTTCGAATCCGAGCGTGAGGCGCAGCTTCAAGAAGCTATAATTACCTAAGTTTTAGGAATTCCGTTTTGAAACTTCGTGAAAATATTCTTCAAATATAGAATATCGTTTACAATAAAAAAAAAAAATAGATTTTTTGAAGGTTGTAAATGTATGTCCCCCCTTAAGTATTGAAAATTTCGATCAGGACTACTCGAGAAGTTTTCAATTGAAAGTCAACTAATTGTAGAAATGGCATTAATAATTAATATGCAGGGTGTTGCCGATCTGGCGATACAACGTAAAATTTCGTGAATTTACATGTCAAAATAAATGAAAAATAAGGAATAATATTTTTTCATATGCAGCTTCATTCTTGAGGAATTTGAAACATTTTCAAATATCGAATGCATAAATGTAGTCACAAATATCACTAAAACACATGTAAATAACAATATGTACTATAAATTATAAAGATAAACACATTTTAATGATATTAATAATTACATTTACTGATTTATGATATGTATTAATTGTTGAATAAACACATAGTTTATTATCATTGTTTGTGACGTGACTATATTTTTTCCTCAAGTACCAACAAATATTTGACTTCATTTAAAATAAAAATATTTTATACTGTTACGTTCCGAACAGGAATAATTTTCAAAATTCCCTTTGTAACTTCTCACCGACCGGATGCGTATCGATAATGTATGTTGCATTCTGGGAACACCCTAATCGAACGCAGTGACGGTCTTAAATGTTTATTAGATAGATTATCTTCTGGCGACCAAACTGAGATTGTTAATATAACACATTCCTTCCGTGGAATCAGCGTGTTCTCACGGTCAAAATCTTAGATCACTTTACTTCTTCGAACCGCCAAACGTAAACGAATAGCGCGCTCGTGTGGTCCGTTAACGCCAAGCGTTCTGGAATGTTCCTCGCGGACCCGCGGCGCGACATAAAATTACAATAGAAATTGTTCAATGATTTGTATTTTACCGATAGTGTATATATATATATTTATACGCCAGTCAGTCCTACAATAATTAAGGTACCGAGCGTAACTAATATAATAACGAAAGACATGAAAAGAAATAGATAATTTTTGATTCAAAATCTTGTAATACATAGAGATCAACATTTTATACTCCGCCGGTTTCGAAACGTAAAAATTATACAATAGTTAATTTATTAAGGCATCAGCATTAGTAATTAATCAATAGCTTGAGAGTAAAGGAAAAGAACTACATAGAAAGAGAGAGGAGAATAAGACTGGACAAGGGAGGAACGCACATGCACCCACCACCACCTAATTAACGAATCACGGTCCCTTACGCATTGGCCTCGCAGCCTAATTCGTTAGGCGCACAGCAACGCAACATAAACAATTTCGGACTAGGCTCACTCCGGTCTTCTCCGAGATGTCCAAGTTGCGACACTCTTCGACGTACAATCGCGAGGTGCGTCTCAGGGGTCCGTGAAGTGATTTAGAGGCGAGTTTGTTCTTTAATTTTGTAAAGTTGCAAATTAGGGCAAAGACTATATCTTCACGTATAAACACTTTTAAACTCTATCACAAATCACTTTATTATTTTAGCTTGTGCATTACATCATTATTATATTTTATTTTATACTTTATTTTATTTCATAACGTAACTTCAGTTATCTTTATTTAGTTTCAATTTCATAAATAGTTCAAGTTTTCTAAGGTTTTAACTGGTGAATTGGTTAACTGTGTGTGTTTCTTCCTTCAGGAACCAGGCACTCCAATATTACGAAATTTATCAGGCTACACGTTATTGCTAAATTTATTTGAATACACATATTTGGGTGAGTAGTTTTCCTTTACTCTTCCAGTTTATTTACTGAATATTTCCGGCAAGTATTTCCAGTAGTTAAACAATTAACTGTGGGATTCCCCTTACTGGAATTACTATAATTTTGTTGTTTAAATAATTGATTGTCTCTCAAATTTATATAGTTGCGTATCTCAAATATCTACATAAACATATTTTCGTTTGTTCAGAATTAACCATTGTAAAACATATTATATCGTTCACGCTAACCATTGAATCCTTTAATTTATTAAAATATAATCACTCATATGTTTTAATTACTTGAGTACTTTAATTTTCTTTTATTGCCTCCTTATTATTCCACAAAATTTGCGATCTGATGAAAGGGCCCGTATGGGACTAGCGTATCTCCGAATTCACAAAACATTAAGACCCGTTTACAATTGATTTTGTTTGGGCAAATATTTTCTGGCTTTATACGCGCGTACCCCGCACGTAACAATACAATATCTTTGGCTTATTTTTCGCATGAATGCACCTCCTTTGGGTTGTATCACCAGATTGTGCTCGTTTATATAGCGTATCCCATGCAGTTGGAGCAGGCTGCACTTTCTAAACGATCAGGAATAGAAGAAAATGTAAAAATCAAATAGTGTCAGACGGTGAATAATAAACAACTAATATTATGTATCTTTGTACATCGGAGGCTCAGAAAAATACAAGTGGACTGTACGATATTAGTGGATTTACGATTTAACTTTTACTTATAACATTTTCTTCTATTCCCAGCCGTTTAAGAAGTAAGCCTGTTCCTGTTGCGCTGAGCACCTTTTATACTTTCGTGATGTGTGATTTCTTATTTGTTCCTTTCAAAACTCTTATTTCCTACAATTTTTAAGATATAATTCGGACTGTTTTTATGGTACATTTTTGTACATGCGCAATTCTGTGACAAGTTGGTATTCTCGAGAATTCTGTCAACTGTACACTGCGTATGGCTTGAAAGGCTCGATTTCAATCATTACTGCTAAATGAATAGTTGTATTTGACAATTTCGTAGTACATATTATATCCGCGGCTAAATCTCAGCAATGATTGCGACCTGGCTTTTCCGCCCTGGGAAATTCTATCCTAGAATTTGATCGTGCTACCAAGCATCCGCCAATCAATGAACAGTTATGACATCTCAATTTCAAGAATGCAACAAGTTACGGCCATATTGGAAGAAGTGGCTCGGGATTGGTAACAATTAGATATTTCATAGATGGTGCTATGTTGAGTATATCCGGGGGTTGCTTATATAACTGGGCGAGGAAGCATATCTGTGCCTCGCTTTGGCGGACCAGATACAGAGTAATAAATCTTTCATGGCGATAAAAACGGTTCTATTGTAAAGACATGTCTATAGTAATACAAATGTGATATGCATTCAGATTCCTTTCATTTGCGATTTGACTGTTGATGAGAACGGAGATTCCTCGTAATGAAATTCTGAATAAAGTTCATATTTTTTCCAGGTGTTGCAGATCCACAATATGCTAGGGAAAGGCTACCGATCAGAGGTAAGTTCTGTTTCCTTTGCCACCAAAATATGAATGTTTTCAACGGTTAATGACAATTAATCATTACTCCAGATTTTCAACAGAAACATTTTAATATGAAAAAGTAGCATATAATTTGTTATAATTTTTTAAAAGTTTCCGCTAATATTTACATTAGTTTTATATATCCAACTGTAATGCATCTAAAATGTATAAATCAGGGATATGCATTGGGGCAATAACAGATTATTTGAAAATTTATGTAAGTAAACTCGAGACTTTGAAATTAATGTCTTGAAAAATGATAAAACCTCAAGTCCTTATAACGTTATCAAAATTAATCAACTACCATTGTAAAGTTTTAATTTTTTCTGTGCAGCTAAATATTCTTAAGGGGTTAGACCACTCTAGGATTTTCAAAAAATCGAAAATTTTTTTTTTTTCGCTTAAAAGATGCCTTGGTGTCTTAAGAATAAGGTAGAATATCATTTATAGTCGGAAGAATTTTATAAGTTCCTTTATTTAAAATCGGAGGAAAATCTTTTTCGGCCGCAGAGGTATTCCCGCCGAGCAGCGTTCCAGTCAACCAGCTCCTGAACCGCCATTTTGTTTTCAATTCCTTCATAAAAATTTAGTTTAACACTTGGATGCATAGGTCATAAAGACCCGTAAACATATTTTTCATTTTTGTTATAGTTTGTCCGGAAACAATTCCTGAAATTAGGTAAATTTTTGGGCGCTCTAGAGTGGTCTAACCCCTTAAGTCAGTGTTCAAAGCGTGAAGTCTTATTCGCAACGTAAAGGGCCGATCACAGTGGTAGATTCAGAAGTTTTGTTCGAGAGCAAATATGTAACAACATGTCTTTGATCCGTTTTGTTTCCTCTGCTTCCTTCTGCAATTTGTTTATCATTAATTTTAATTTTTTAGTGTCATTATTAAGTTGCAATTTAAATAATTTAAATTGAAAAATAAAATAATTGCAGAATGTGTAATTAGATTTTGCTAGGAAAACGTAACAGAATATACTACTAAAAGTAATTTTTATAATGCAATTTCTGTTCTTAGCTTGAAACTCTAGAAACAAAAGCCATAGACAAAAGGAAAAAAGTTAATATGCTTATTTATTGCTTAGAATTACGTGATTGTAATTTCATTATATTTCTCTAATTCTTAAATAGATAGCATAAATTTTGTTAACTTATCAATTTATAATATGTTATTTAAAAAATATAAAAATCTTGCCTTTGGAAAAGATATCAAATGATGAATATACTGGCACCTTTTAGAATGATTGCAACTATATTAACACACTCACGCTGGGGTGTACCACCGATGGCTTACGGCTGGTTTACAATAATACATATAAAAAATATGCCAGCGGGAACGTGTTAAAATACATCTGTTTCAAGTATGAGTTTACACGATTTAAACAAGAATATCTTAATTTTCGGTGGGATACGCTATACTTGCTCACTATACGACGTTGAATTGTTCTTTGCAAATTATATTTTACATTTGTAAAGTTTTAAGAAATGTTTATAATGAGACAATCCTTCGCTTCGCACTTCAAGTTATAACTTCATCTGCTAGTACCGACTTCCATGAAATCGGTTAAAGTAACAAAACGTGGAGGATTCGAGGTTTAATTCATTCTTTCCCACAACAGTGCGGTATAAATTCCTAAAAAATTGTAAAAGTTTAAAGAATGCGCATCCCTATATTTACGTTTACACGATATAAATTGTTGTAGTAGTAGATATTTCCCTATATGTATACAGGGTATTTCGTAACTCGCGTAGGACCCGAAAAGAGGTTTAATTCGTCCGTTCATTTGTTCTATGTGGTTACGTGTAAGAGATGTTGCAACTCTTTTCCGATTACTTTGATTATTTTCACTATTGTTAGACAAATAAGGAAGCTTATTTACAAAAACTTAACCGAAGTCATTATCTATAAGGAAACCACCGTAAATTTTGTCCTAGATTTGAACGATCTATTATAATAAAAACCTAAAATAACTTTCATTACACACGTAAAATAGTAATGCTTCCGCGCCAAATTGACTATTTTCTTTTCTCGATGTTTCAGATTTTTTTGAAAATAAAATACAATGTTTGTATAAAAAAAGAACCGGGTGTCCTTTAATCATTTTGTTGTTCGTTTCGTAACTGTTTATCAAAGGGTCTAGCCGAAAAAGGTAGTGCAATGTGCCCTTGAGTCAAATGAGAAACCCAATTCGTCAGTCGATAGCATATCAAAAAAAACATCTCACACCATGTTTTAATCCCCTATCTCATCCGTGGGGGTAGTAAAAGGGAAAAAACGAAATACCGGTTTTTGGCCTATTTTGCCTATTTAGTTTCGTACAAAAATTCCGAAAAAATTCTGAAACATTAAAGTCCATATAGCGCATATTATATAATTTTTTCAGATTTTTTGATCGCAAATTGTGGTTGTGAAAAATCCAAAACCGAAAAAAAATCTGAAAAAATGCGATTTTTTATTGAAGATGTCGGAACACTACTTTTATATTTATGTGGTAGTTAGGTATTGGTACAACTATTATCCCCTAATTTTTTCAGATTTTTCGGTTTGGTGCGCCGTAGTTAAAACAATCAAAAACTGATTTTTTCGCGCGAAAGACGAACTTCTACTTCGAATTTTTATGTCTTTTTCCAATAAAATATGTATTAAGTAATTTTAAGAGGATTCACGTTCACACAAATGATTATGAATTACAACAATGGAATTAGCTGAATTAATTAATTTTATATTATGTACTTATATACTAAAACGTTGAACTGTCTTTCAACGACGTCGGTAGCGCGGCGGCTAAGGCTCCTGAGAAACCGCTGCACGCTCTTTTTGCCGCTGCTTCGATCTCGCGCGAACTAATATTTTTTTCTTTTTTTTTTTTTAATTGTTAATTTCGTTTTATTCTGATTATATACCAATGGATACTACTTATTTAAAAACATTTCTAATGTATCTTAGGAATATTTCAAGTTTGGTTTTTTTTTTAACTTGAAAAACTTTGACAACTTCAAATTCATATAAAAATAATTGCTGAATATTTTGATTATACATCTTAATTGTGCTACGATTGTATATTTTCTTTGTTGAGTAAATATATCAGTCCGATTTTTAAATATCACATGTCTGGTAACTAGGTAATAGAGGTCTTTTTTTCTTTTTTTTTTATTGTTGCGAATGTGCGAATGGTAATCCTACCATTCTTTGCTGTTCTCACGTAGTAGCAATGATTTATTACTTAAGTCATACACGGTAGTTGTCAACTATTGTACGAGCTGCAGAGATATTAAGCAAAATATTTCAAACGGAGCAAGTGATACCTATAATAAATGAATACAGCGATGACGATTGATACACTAGACATAATATATCTTCAACAATGGAAAGTGGTAAGTTACGAAAAATGAAATATTTTAAATTAAAAATATATAAAATCGTAGCACAAGATACACTTAATCTACATGCTTATAGCTAGAGAAATACGTACGGGATTTTAAAAATATTAATTTTTATGTGATTGGCAAGTATTTGAATTAAAAGCGGTTAATTTTTCATAAAAAGAAGGCAATCATTTGTTAATAAATAATGTTTAAATTAACTTATTAAAAATCCCTTATTAAAAATGTTATTATAAAGACACCTTTAAAATTTCGAATGAAAAGAATGAACATTGTTGGAGTTATGCTGCATGACGTGTTGAAAAATCGTGTTTCGAGAAAAACACGTTTAAAGTTTTGAAATGTGTTATAAACATGAAAAAATGAAAAATTCGGCCGTTTAAAATTTTGTACTACTAATCTGCAATCCCTGGACCATAAAGCTACCCTTGTGGTTCGCCGCGTTAGAGCGGTCGCACCGTATCCCGCCTATGTTAACGCGATGCAAGGAACGATCCCTATGGCGTGAGAACCACGGTCCTCGCTTCCTTTCCTGCGTTGCTATTTTGCTTCTGGTATCGTAAAAAAAACGACGTTTCAACTTTCTTTGGGTGCTTTTTAAAGGTGAAAGTCTGCTCTATCGCGTGATATAGTTCGATTTTCCACTGGATCCTTACTTTTTAAGATAAATTGAAAAATATATGCAAAAATTGGTGCAAAATCGGTGTCTCTTCGCATTCAATGATTGTTTAAACATATTTAAATATTCAGAACGCATAACAAATATATACCGTTGTATTCAGGAAAGTCTATAGAATCTTCTGATATAATCAGAATTTTAGTATCTTTTATAATTACATCGCAAAATTCATTTGAATTTGAAAAATGTGTTTTTTTTTCAAAAACAAATTTCTCAAAAACTGTACGTGCTGGAGACAAACGGGTTGCAGATTCGTAATCAGCACGAGAAACACTATAATAATCACATAATGGCATTTAAAACTTTTTTTGGCTGTTGGACAGTGTAATTTGTGGTACAACGTCGCCCAGATTTCATTTTTCATATTTTGTACGGAATTCGGATTCCGTCGTATTGCCAAACCATAATAATTTGTTAATTTATCAATTAATTTGGAAGTTAATTTACCTTTTCCTCCGAGGTCTTTCACTTTTTTTTGAAATTTCTCAATCGAGTGCCCATTCTTTTTTAAATTTTTTACTATCTCCGTCACCAATATAATATGCATATTTGAGGCCGTACAAACTTTCGGAGCGTACGAACATTTCGACGACAGCATCTATCTCCATCTTACCAGATGAGCCTTCATGGTTCGCCTGACATTCATCAACGTGTTTTTTTTGCCACTCTTCATACTCAGATGTTGCTAATTTGGATTTCCATTGCTCGCAAGACTTACAGTACTTTGACTTAACTTCAACATCAACGATTTTGCCTGTGAGCCATCCAATCAATGAGGTGATTCCGAAAAGCGACGAAAATCCGCGTTTCCTCCACGAACCATCACCGGAAACAGTTATCCCTTCACAATGTCCATTTTCCTCACGTTTCTTTTTTTCTTCTTGCGCTGCCTTCTTCATACTAGCGTTACGTACTGTTGCCGTTGCGACCGAAATCATATCTATTACCTTGTCGTAAAAGCGCTGGCGCGTTATCGTAATGAAGAAGCCAATCACCGCTTGACCAAAACTGAGGCCGTTTTCTTCTAATTGCGTCACGTAATCTTTTCATAACTTGAAGATAATATGCTTTGTTCATCGTCTGACCTCTAGGGGCATATTCGTGGTGTACAACATCCTCATACTAAAAAAAAAAACAATAACCAACGACTTGATATTGCTTCGACTTTGGCGTGTTTTTTTCGGTCGTGGCTCCGACGACAGCTTCCACTGCGAAGATTGTCGTTTTGTTTCGGGATCATAACCATACACCCACGATTCATCACCAGTTATAATCTTTTTAAGCAGGTTTTCATCACCATTAACCATTTCCAAATTAACCCGAGCGATTTTAAGGAGAAGGTTTTTCTGTTCCACCGTTAGAAATTTTGGAATGAATTTCGCACACACGCGAACCATTTGCAAATTTTCAGTTAAAATCTTCCAAACACTAGTTTTCTGTATTCCAAGATCATATTCCAGTTCTCGCACAGTCAATCGACGATCTTCGTTAATCGCAAGTCGCACACGTTCGATATTATTAGGTGTTGTTGTCGTGGAAGGCCGCCCGGAGCGTGGGTTACTATCAACAGATGTGCGGCCATCTTTGAACCGCTTATACCACTCTTTGATTTGTGTGTTGCTCATACACTCGTCCCCAAATGCCTTCTTCATCATTTCGATGGTCCCCGCATAACTCTTTTCGAGTTTTAAGCAAAATTTGATGCAAATTCGTTGTTTCGATCTTTCCGTAATTTGTCACTACAGCAGAATGCAACGAACGTAAAAAACGCTTCGTAAACAAATGCACGTTACACGTGAACAAAGGCATCCCGATAAAAACTGCGATATCGTGGGAATTCGTAAAGCTTTGCAGTTGATACTTATACCCGGCAATAGACGCTAAAAT
Organism: Coelioxys conoideus; assembly: GCA_947623535.1. Classification (NCBI taxonomy): domain Eukaryota; kingdom Metazoa; phylum Arthropoda; class Insecta; order Hymenoptera; family Megachilidae; genus Coelioxys; species Coelioxys conoideus. The sequence goes on along the minus strand of OX392459.1, from coordinate 460,413 downwards.
TGTGAGATGCGAAGAAATAAAAGGAGGTTGGATACTTTTGGAACAGACCTCGTACACTGGTCCTGGTCAAGCCTGGTAAGTACACGACTAAATGACCCTGTCTTTACTTGGAAAAGTATATTAGTAACCATTTTTGGCCAATGACACATTTTTTTTCATTCATCATCATCATTTTGAAATATAGCATTCAGTTATGTAACCCAAAATAATATATTGAACATACCGATTGTTTATAAGCTCGCATTGCAAGAAGATTTATTTATTAACAAATAAACAAATACTATGTAAAACTTGCTCGTAAGATATTGATGGACCTGTATTTAGTGTAATGAAATAGTTGTCATTTTATGTTTTCTTACAATTTCTAACTCTATCCACACTATGTTCCTCTCGATAATTTTGATTATAACGCCTCCTTATCCCTTCCCGATGGAAGGAAAGCACCATCTTCTCAAGGTTTCCATTGAGCAATGACGCCTTTTTTTGTAAAGCATGAACGATAAATCAATATGGGAATTAATATTTATAAATGAAGTTGTGATTAAAAAATGTGACATTGGCCATGAATGGTTACTAATATGCTTTTCCAAGTAAAAACAGGGTCATTTAATCGTGTACCAGGCTTGACCAGGACCAGTGAACGCGGATTGCACGACCCGCTTACCTGAAACGCAGGTACACCGCGTCGTTTTCCAGCTTATTGTGGCATTAATTTTCGATCATCCATTATTCTGAAGGGCTCATTTTAAAGGGGAAGCTTCAGGGAATATAATATATTTTTTTTTTTTCAAATTTTAATCACGTATAATTTTTATTGAAAAACGTAAAAAAGGAATTTGTTTAAATTTTTTCATATTATATGTATAACAAATTAACCAAGTCAGAAAAAATATTTTGTAGTAGCCCAATCCACCTATGAATAAAACAAACAAAAAAATTTAGCTCAATCGGACGAGTATTTTTTGAGAAAAAAATTCGTAAGTGATGTCTATTTTCGCAAAAATAGGCAAAAACTGCAAATTTTTAAGGCTTGTAATTTTTAAACAAATTCGAAATCGGCAAAATATCAGGTTGATCATCTTCCTGTCGTTGTTCGGACTTGCACATCGCAGCACTTCACACTCATGAACAAATCTGTCTTTGCATGTTGTCATGAACAAATGATACGTACACCCACTGTCAAGAACATATTTACTTGCTTCCGCAGTGTAGCAATGCTTCGTCGTTTCGAGTGTAATCCACGGATGCCTAAATTTTCGTCCCTTCGGCGCTTTTCACCACACGCCGCAGCTTCTCGTGGTTTCGACCGTACTCCGACGTCTCGTTTCGCGCACGATAATACCGATAACACTTTATTTTGAATTTGTCGATCAGATCACTTCGTTTGCTGTTGTGTGAGATACACCTGCTTCTCTTTTCGCGCACAATATTCTCTCGTCGCCATCCGACGCACATGACGTTGGAACCAAATCACGTGATTCAGTTTTACGCTCGCTTTTTTTTTTCGATAATTTTGACGCGCGGAGCCTCACAGCTATAAAGCTCATCTCGCGACTATCGCGCATCTAAAATTTTCGAAAGTGCAAGGTCTGATAAAAAGTTTCAGGATTATTAAAATTGTGCGCCAACAAAAAGTCAGAGCGTAATGAAATTGTTTAAAATGTTTAGTCATTGCCTTTATGGTTTCAAATCTATAGTTGCTTCAGTGAAGTAAGATATTTGCATTTAACGATTTTATGATGTATGATAAATGAGAACAATCTTGTAGTAGCAAATCATCGTTTAATCATCCTCGAAATAGCAGACGCAAAACTTTAATTGGTTATTGCCAGTAAGCATTAAATCACTAAGCTTGTAATTAAGGAATAAAAAGAGCGCCGAGTTGCGGTTTGCCCAGAACTTCTTGAAATGGTAAACAATAACGAACACTTTTTAGAAAGTATCATCATTGGGGACGAGACACGAGAGCCTACGAGTACGAGGTTGATACCAACACCCAATCATCAAAAAAGCTCGCCAGATGAGGTTGGCTATGAATGTTATAATCACAGTTTTCTTTGAATGAAAGTGTGTTGGCAATCACGACTTTCTGTCACAAGTTGAAAGAATTAATTGTTTTTGTTATTCCGAAAGACTGAGAAAGTTGCACGAGAGAGTGAGGAGAAAAAGATTCGAACTCTGCAAAAGAAGTGACTGACTTTTGTCAGTTCATTCATCATTCTTACAAAAAAAAATAGACATGACAGCTTTACTCCAGCTTTTCTACTCATCCGATTTGAACCTTGCGGTCGTTTTCCTCTTTCCAAAGCTTATATAATGGAACTAAACAGCATTTCAGATGAGGCGTTTTCCCGATGCTTCCACGGAAACAACGGTGGAAAAAATGTATACCTTGTCGTGAGGAATACTTTGAAGCCGACAATGTTGACTAATTTGTATGATTTTTCAATAAATTTATCAAAAATATGTCCTAGAATTTGTTGGTCATGCCTTGTATTGGGCAAACTGTAGAGCAGCATTGTCCCCAATAAATCTGAATTATTCATGACTTGCAATTCGTGCAATTTGTCGGCCACGTCAAAAAGCCTTCTTACTATGTTGGATATGGCCTTCTTTTGTTCCTAATCTATTTCATCCACGTGTTTTGCGATATCTCTGATCATCACGTACGGTTCTGTCATCAAGTAATGTCATCACTTCCATAATTCTACATATCACTTTTTATAAGTAAGACGCGTATTTGTATTTTCTAGGTATCGTAATTTTCCTGTTACAATGTTTCAATCCGAACAAAATTCCACATTGTTCTTATTTTACAGTAACTCGTTCCTTAACACATATTCGTCCGCTTGACGAAAATTCGTAATTTTTCAAAGAATCACCCACAGCCAAATGACGAAAATTCGTCAATTGCATATTATAGAGAATAATTGATTTTTGTTCTCTTGATTCTGAGTATATTAAATTATAATTTTTACCAAACAGAGATAATTTCATGAGATAACTGATTTTAGCTTCAGTTGCATCGCATAACGGTGCAAACGTAAACAAAAACAAATTAAAACTGTATTAGTCGGTATTGGGTGTAAAAGAATTTTATTCAAAGTTTAAGCGCTCGGGTGTTCGCATATTTAAAAAATTTCAGTTGTATTATTGTTAAATTTTTTACCCTTTCTTATCAAATAATAAAATATACCTAAAATGAAGGACAAAAATGAAATATGTCTATACCTGTTTTATGGATTTAATTTAATACATTTAATTGTTTTTTAACTTCGGAAAGCAAAAAAAAAAATAAAAATTGATATATAAAGATAAATTTGATTTATATAATTTTCCAAGATTTCACTGAAAAATACATATATGATTTTTAACAAATTATGTTGGTTTTATATAGGCCATATCATTTCTACAGATAGTGTCAAAAAATGCCGGCATTTGGTGAATGGTGGTGCAAAAAGTTACCGAATGAATATGTGTTAACTGTGACGCGAACGCGTGCGAGATATAGAGCACAATTTCCCTTAATTTTTATCGCGTATGCTGAGCACATATATTATAATTTAAACTACAGGGTGGGGTCCACTTATCTTGAAACAGGTTAATATTTTTTAAACAACATATTTTTGAAAAAAAAAAATGTTTCAGACAAAAGTTCTCGTGTGTCAGGGTGCAAATTGGATGGTAGGAATGGATTTTTTCAGTGAGTGCTCCTGAAGGTCACGTGAAGGTTAACATATTACACCTCGTTGGATTTATCTTTTGATATGCTATAAGATTTTTGTAGTAAAAACATGCAGTGACAAAATGAGCGATATATTATATTTAAGTTGGTCAAGTTAGGTGAAATACCGTGTAACAAAGTGAAATACTGTATAATAGATTACTTGTGAAGAATGGTAATCAAAACTTTAAACGCGTTTTTCTCGGAATCAGTTTTTCGAACTGACCGAACATATAACTCGAAAAGTTTACAACTAATCGACTCGAAATTTTGCGGAGAGGTGTAAAATAACATAACTCAGTGAATATCGTACGGATTTTTTTATTCATTAATTTATTCTTTGCAGAGTTTCCTTCATATCTGCACCAAATCAACAATTATTGGTTGGTGCAAAGTTAGAAATTAAATTTCTCCCCGTGTATACGATCAACTATCGTTCGATTTTTCGTGTAATTTCGGTGGGGGCCTCGCCCAATTAGGGATATAAACATTCGCGTTAGACTGCGAGAACACACAGTCGTCTTCGTCTAAGCCGAGTAACAGGAATAAAGTCTACCGTCGAACATTTAACTTTGTTTTTTCTTTTCCCTCGAAACATCTCAACATATTAATATTTTTTTATTTCTGTACGATGTTCCATACATTAGGTATACACTATCAGAAAATTTGTGATTTTTTGATTTACGATCATCCGTTAATGAAAAAAATGTTTGGCCATCAGCCCACTCAAAAAAAGATGTTATTGCTTGCAAGCACTTGTATGATTATATGTACTGTAAGATTATACATAATAAAAGGCTGTTGGATCACGGATGAGGAGATTGAGCTGAACTTCGTTGTTTAGCCGTATAACAATCTTTATTTAACTCCGAACTCAACTTAATAATAATTTCGACAACGAGCGCAATGCAATAACGTGTAACGTACTGTCCAGATACAAAATTCTTTCTGACTTCCCGTGTCCACGGAAAATATATATATAATCTTATTCTAGTGGGGGAGGATGGTCTTAGCCCTTATGATGACTGCAGGCCATGACTCATATATTTTGATGTTTTGGAGGTGTTATTCGGATGACTTATTGGTGTTGGGAAACCGGATTCGGAATAAGAATGATTAACTATTGTACGAGTTAATTTATTCTAATACAAACTTAATCCTAGTCTAGCTTCTAACGTAAAATATATATAATAACTATTTGAACCAGCTCGGAAGAGTACTAGTTGGAATCTGAATACGAGAATGAAAGTGACTTGCGAGCAAACTTACTACAGGAAGACTATGCGTTAAAAAGGATGTTTGTAAGAGGGTGGAGGAAAAGAACAGGGATGAGGTAAAGAAGGGAGGGAAAATGGATTTCGGGGAGTGGGAGTTAGGAGTACCTGGACGGTCTAGGGCTGGTGACAGGGAAAGCGCCTAAGTTTAAGGATAAGAAAAAGGGAATGGCATGGTAAAGCGAAAAGGGTGCAAATACATAGTTGGGACCTCCAACATTGGTGCAAACATTTACTTAGATTAGTCTACGCGCTTGGTCATCCAACAAGGCGATGAGGTATGAACTCCACCGAATAAATCTTGTGGGCGTATTTGAAAATACTATGTTTCTTTATTATGTCTGCTCTCGGTGAAAGCGTATACAAGAATATCTTCAGAGACACAAATTCGTACCGAGGACACCCCCGTTAGTATGGTCATTCTTTAACCCTTTCAGCGCTATGAATTCTCACGCAACCATTCAATTTTGGCTATGAACCCATATATGCGTTTTCGCACAACCATTCGATTTTGGCTACGACCCATATATGCGTTCTTACACAACCATTCAATTTTGGCTATGAACCCATATACATATGCGTTTTCGCACAACCATTCGATTTAGGCTGTGAACCCATATACAGTAAAGACCCTGAGGTGAAGGAGAATAAATTGCTAACGAAGATTAACAATAACAATAACAAAATAGTTTATTCAACCGTAAAAATTCGTGTCGGGGAAATCGATAATTCGTAGCTCTGTTCGAGTCGAGGTCGAGTTTTTGAATGCCCTTTTTTCGTTGCCTCTTGAGCCTACCCCCGCAAACCGGGGGAAAACTCAAGGGGAGAAATTGCGAGGCGAAGTCGTCGAAAAAGGGCCTCGTATGGTCGGCGAAAGTTTTATTGTTTTCGGTACCTGGAGAATGTCCGGGCCCCGAAAACATCGATTGTAGCGAGGGAAAATTTTCCACTGCTCGCTACAACCCTCATAGTGAAAAAGAGGCCGGAATCGAAATTCGCACTGAGCGGGACAGTTGGAAGCGAAATTTTATGCTCGGCGGCTCGGTTGCTGGGGGATCCCATTTGGAATCAGTCAAGCATTAAACACGATCGATACCGATACGACCGAATATCGGTGAGACAAGCAAAGAAAAAGATTGCAATTTCCTTATTTCCTATTATTTTTTCATGAAACTTGTACCATGGTATTCGTCAGATTTTTCTGATTAAAATGATACCAAACATGATGTAATTGCGTTAATAATTACGTACGTAACGGGTGATTAAAGTTTTTAACGTGAAAGAGCACGGCGAGTGGAAAAGACAGAGAGGCAGAAGGTTGAAGCGTTCGGAAAAGATGAGGGGCAAGCGGAGCTCAGACCTTTAAATTAAAAATTAAAAATTCTTATTTTTGATTTTTCGTGAATGAAACTTTCGCCATCGTATTCGTCTCGTTTTTCTGATTAAAACGATACCAAACACGATATAATTAGGATCATAATTACCCTTGTAACAAGCCATAAAAGTTTCGGACGTTAGAATCTAAGGAATTCGTATCTCTGACGTAAATGTAACGTCCGAAATTTTTATGGCTTGTTACACAGGTAATTATGATCTTAATTATATCGTGTTTGGTATCATTTTAATCAGAAAAACCAGACGAATACGATGGCGAAAGTTTCATTCACGAAAAATCAAAAATAAGAATTTTTAATTTTTAATTTAAAGGTCTGAGCTCCGCCTGCCTCTCATCTTTTCCGAACGCTTCAACCTTCTGCCTCTCTGCCTTTTCCACTCGCCGTGCTCTTTCACGTTAAAAACTTTAATCACCCGTCACGTACGTAATTATTAACGCAATTACATCATGTTTGGCATCATTTCAATCAGAAGAAGCTGACGAATACGATGGTATAAGTTTCATACAAAAATAATAGGAAATAAGGAAATTGCAATCTTTTTCTTTGCTTGCGTTAGTATGTGTCTCACCGATATTCGACCCTCGTCGTTTCGTCGGCCGCGAGCCGTGGCGAGAAAAGCATGGCCACCGAGTATCAAATTTCGCTACCAACGTCGCCACAATGTACAATTTCGATTCCGGCGTCCGGTACACTGTGAGGGGTTTTACTGTACTCTTCGCGCAGCACAATTCGATTGATACGTGATATATACAGGGTGTCCCAGAAGTCGACGTCAACCCGAAACCGGGTTACAGGCTACGTCATAAGAGTTATCAGAAAAGTATAAAAAAAAATCTAAGTCGCGTTTTTTAAAAATTATAGACATTTCAAAAAAATCGAGAAAATCTGTACCCTGTGACGGTCTTTTCACTCCTGTTACTACAAATATTGACTTTTTTAATCATTTTTTTTTGTTTTGTAATCCCGAATACTGCCTCTTTAAATCCTGGTCAAAAATTTAAAGCCAACTGCTCGGGCTTGGAAGTAAATGTCACTTTTTGGCCAACCGAAGATTCAAGCAGAAAACTTAGCCCAGCTTTAACTGACCATACTGAAAAAAAATGATACGAGCCGAGTTTGGCAAGTAATTGTAAAAGTTGTCGCATTTAATAAGGATTCCAAAATGGTATGACACTTGCTAATTCGTGTAGGAATACGGAGAAATTTTCGGATTTAACGAGACTCGAACCCGCGCGCTCCTCAGATCACGAGTCGTCGACGCTACGCACTGAGCCACTGGCGTCCGCCTGATATTCGTCCTTACCGTAATCCAGTTTTGAACAAATTTCTCTTACTTACTTAAAAATGATTCTAATGTACCCGTGGCTCTCCTCAAGTCCGTAACTTTAAGATTCCAGTTGGAATGAGGCAGAGAGAGCTATTTAAATTGTAAGATACACAGATAGTGACGCTGTTAAATTAAATTATTAAATTAAACATCAATAATTTGGATACTTAGATTTATTAAATGCATATCAATTGTTTAACATCAACTATTTGCATTACAAGAGATGTTCAAACTGCCTTCCTTCAGCCGCAATGCAAGCTCGACATCTTCTTAAAAAAGATCGGGTTATCCAACGAGCGAATCTTCTGCTGCCAGAGGTTCTGAATGGTGAGGTGTATTTGAATTTTCTAAAAAATGATTTACCAAATCTATTGGAAGACGTCCCACTAAGTATTTACAGGGACATGTGGTTGCAGTTAGAGAGTACCTTGATGAGAAATACCCGGGCAGATGGATAGGACGGTCTGGTACAATCTCGTGGCCAGCCCGTTCACCTGATTTAAATCCCTTAGATTTGTTTTAAAAAAAAATCTAAAAGGTTTATTCGAAGTCGATTGAAAATTTAGCTGAGCTGCGGTACAGTTTGATGGAAGCAACTGAATTTATTAAGAACGGAAGATTCGCTCGTCGGATAACCCGATCTTTTTTAAGAAGATGTCGAGCTTGCATTGCGGCTGAAGGAAGGCAGTTTGAACATCTCTTGTAATGCAAATAAGTCATGTTAAACAATTGATGTGCATTTAATAAATGTAAGTATCCAAATTATTGATGTTTAATTTAATAATTTAATTTAACAGCGTCACTATCTGTGTATCTTACAATTTAAATAGCTCTCTCTGCCTCATTCCAACTGGAATCTTAAAGTTACGGACTTGAGGAGAGCCACGGGTACATTAGAATCATTTTTAAGTAAGTAAGAGAAATTTGTTCAAAACTGGATTACGGTAAGGACGAATATCAGGCGGACGCCAGTGGCTCAGTGCGTAGCGTCGACGACTCGTGATCTGAGGAGCGCGCGGGTTCGAGTCTCGTTAAATCCGAAAATTTGTCCGTATTCCTACACGAATTAGCAAGTGTGTTACGGATGCCGGTAACGGTTGGATGCTCGCCGAGAAGGAAGATTGTAAATCAGGATTATTTCGGAAGGCCGAAACACACACAAAAAAAAAAAACACGGGATTTACACTTCACAGATTGACTTAGTTATTACTGGCTCGCACAGACAAAAAAAAAACAGTTATTAACGTAATATAATTAAGGCACAACAAAAGAAAGACGACAAAAAAAAACTTGGCTGGTTACACTCGGTTCGATATATGGTTCGTTAGATAGCTGACAACGCTCTGTTCGACTAGTCGAACGGTTTCAAGTGCGATAATATACAAAAAATTTCGGATATTACCGATTCGGGGAAGGGGAGGCCCGACGAGGTGTTCGGGAACGAAGCGGTTTGCATTTGAAGTCTGACGGAAACAATAAGAGACATAAACACATATTCGTGTCGGTTTCAACGGATATTTCATACATGTACGATTAATCCGATCCCGAACAAAGTGTCATACCATTTTGGAATCCTTATTAATTGCGCCAACTTTTAAAATTACTTGCCAAACTCGGCTCGTATCATTTTTTTTCAGTATGGTCAGTTAAAGCTGGGCTAAGTTTTCTGCTTGAATCTTCGGTTCGCCAAAAAGTGACATTTACTTCCAAGCCCGAGCAGTTGGCTTTAAATTTTTGACCAGGATTTAAAGAGGCAGTATTTGGGATTACAAAACAAAAAAAAAATGATTAAAAAAGTCAATATTTGTAGTAACAGGAGTGAAAAGATCGTCACAGGGTATAGATTTTCTCGATTTTTTTGAAATGTTTATAATTTTTAAAAAACGCGACTTAGATTTTTTTTATACTTTTCTGATAACTCTTATGACCTAGCCTGTCTCCCGGTTTCGGGTTGACGTCGACTTCTGGGACACCCTGTATGCCTTCTCTCACTTTCTCTGATAGCCACTTTCTTACTCTCTCTCATACCGCCTTTCTCATAATACCGGCCACATCAATATAAATCCCACATGTATATCTATTATATTTTTATTATTATATTTTATAATATTATTATAATCTTCTCTTTAATCTAAGAATCACAATAATTTCTTATTTTTCACAAATGTTCATGTTTAAGTTGATCCATGATAATTAAAAATCTTTTCTTTCGTTTTATTTTATAATGCCGTTAAGGCGATGACACCGGGGCACGGTTTCCGACCATTAATTTCTATTCTCCGGGAAATGTCATTAATATTAATATTAATAACAACTTACAAGTTACTGGCTGATTTTAATGTTATGTTGTACAATATGGAAGTAATTAAAATTGTGGCTAACTGTATTACATTTTCATCAATTTTATTTTTAATACAGATTTTCATATATTATTATTGTTTCTAGGTTCTCAGGTAAAAAGAAAGCATCCGTGCGAACAAAGTTCGTGTTATCCCGCTACTGGAAATTTGTTAATTGGAAGGAAAAATCGATTGAATGCATCTTCGACTTGTGGTCTCAACGGGCCGGAAAGATACTGCATCGTTTCCCATTTGAAGGACCGAAAAAAATGCTTCTTCTGCGATGCGTCTTTATCAAAGCAGCAACATAATATCGAAAACATTGTTACAGAGTAAGTAATAACTGAAAAGTTTAAAAATAAAATACAATGCCTAATTTACTTGCTTAATATATCAACTATGAATATAAAAATATAACGATATAAAGTTTTAAGGATCAGATTAAAAAATTTGGATCTGTACCGACTTGTGTAATCGTACAAAGAATATTTTGAAACTGAAAAAGAAAAAATGTCTGCCCTGTAAAATCGTTAAGTGTTAATTCATTGGTCTGTTACACCACTGAATCCTTAATTTCACGATGTTTTTGTTCTCGGAGTTATAATGCTCACAACGGATACTTTAAACGCATTTGTATCATGTGCTAACTCGTTCCCTAAATATTTCTTGTTCCAAAATCGTAAAATGAAAATAAATTATATCTATAATGTTTTTTTAAATAAACTTAAAATTTGTTCAAATAATAGGCACTTTGGAACCGAACAAAATTACTCGTAGACACTTGATTGCACTAATAATCAATATTTATATTAATAACTCATTAAAGCCTCATTAAATACTATACTTATTGTCGTTAGACTATTAATAGAAGTCATTCTAGCACCTTTTCACGTACAACTTACGAAAAAGTAAATTGAAAAACAAAGTCTATTTAATGTGAGTACCATAAAAATGCAATAAGAGCCAAAGCCATGTCGAAAGTAAGCAATCACCATAAATTTGTAGTTTTTACCATCAACTTTTTCGCTATTAGAAAATTTCACTTTTGCTTTTATTTGCCTGGTAATTACACGCAAACACAGCAGATAACTCCAATACTGGATTATGAACAGGTAGGAGATTGCGTCATGATAGATCTTGTGATAGTTGTACGGTCTCGGATCTCGACTCTTCGCTAACGGAATTACCGAAAACTGGGACCGGTGTGCTCGACGGCAAATTAATGTCGTCAGGACACTTTTTGTAGATGATATGGTGGTGATATGTGGTGAACTAATACGTAAACTCAACACTTATTTATTAAACAGTAATGTCGTTGAAAACAGTCGTTACAAAGTGATGTATTATTATGTCTTAGAGTGTACTAGTGTGTCGTGTGGTGTTTGGAAATGATTCTATGTAGTTGGTGGTGGTTAAATTTGTTCTGTGTGTACTTGGTGGTGTTCAAAATTGTTCTGTCCTTGCTTATCTGGGTTGCAAAAAAAGGTAAACGTTTTGTGGTAGGAGTCGATGGTGGATTGGTGGGAGTGTAGGAAGGAACTTGGTAAAAAGAGGGAAATATTGATCTATTATTGGAATGGGATTTTTGGAAGGTGGAAAAGTTGGAGGAATGAGGTGTTGGAAAAGAGTTGGCAGTAATGGTGGCGAGAGAAACGGTGTTTTTTGCATTTTCTATATGTTTTACGAGGGGCCTGCAACGGGCCGCGGACTTGGGGTGCGCTCGAGGTTTGGGTCTATTTATGATAGATTGGAATTTTAATAATGGTTCCATAGCTGTCCTTACCCTGAGGTTTTGCAGGCTCGCAGGTATATTGACATGTGCTGTACGGTGCATTGTAAAACCGTACAATAGTTCTTGTGTTGATAAACACTGTCAAGTAAACATCGATGTCCTGTGGAAATCTGTGATGTAACATTGGATATTCAACTTGATGTTACGCGAAGAAAATTTTCAAGTAATAAAATGAAATTGCTCGTTAGGTATTAGGTTCGGAGGTTGTTTTGGCGTGAACAAAGGTTTTGTTTTAATTTTGAAAGAAACTTTCTATTGTGTTCCGCTTGACTCCTTGATTTAACGGCACGTGAACATTATAAAAAATGGACATTGAATTTACAGAACAAATACTTATTTATTAGAACCATAATGACAGAGAACTAATTATGGTTGTATGAGTAATTGTTTGTGTTTGGTGTTGAGTGTGTTTTGTTGGAGAACCGGATTCAAACCAAGTGGAGTTAACTTTATATAGTTAATTTATTTACACACAAGAAATCTTACTCTAACTCTTAACATAAATTATATTTAACCAGCACGGTAGAGTGTAGATCGAATTCTGACGAGACGGGTGAAAAGTTCTTAAAAGGAAAACTCCTTGTCAAATTCCAATTGGTTTAGATTATTTAGCAAGGGTGGAGGAAGGAACCGGGGGTGGGATAGCGTAGTGAGAGTAGTGGATTTTTGGGAAGTGGTAATTTATGGGTACGTGAATGGTCTAGGACTGATGACGAGAAAAGGCCTAAGGCTAAGGACAAGGAAATGGAAACAGCATGTTAAGAGGAAATGTTTAGGGCAACATAAGGCAGGATCTCCAGCAGTTTTGTGTGAATGTTTGTTTGATTCTGTTTGATTTTGGCATATTTTGATATATTTAAAACTTCTGTTCTCTCTTCTGTTGCGCTCTTGGCGTGGTATATTTTTGGAGGGGGAACTGAATTTCTGCTGCGGAGAGGACGGCGGTTGCTTGGAAATTTTTGGGTTTTCCCAAAACTTGATGACGTCAATCCCAGAGCCCTAGAAATCGTGAAGTTCCAGGTCCAGGTCACCCTTCGACCTTCAAGTACTCGAGGTTTATGGCATGACCTGTGCCGCTGAAGCTAAAAACTGTACGAATGAATATGGCAATAAATGTATTTACTAGAAACTAAAATCGTCACGTACCATCCTAGTACTGGCACATAAATGGCACGGATACGAAATTGGAGGCTCCTCAAAAGTGGCTATTTCCTTGTCATTTCGCAAACCTACTCTTAGAATTTTTATTTGGTATTGTTAAATTGTGATTTGTATTATTTGTATTTGTTACGCCGTAACAGAGATAATAATGGTCAATACTTTTTCTACTTACAATTTGATACTCTACCATATTTTGGTATAAAAAGTATAGTATTCCATTTAAAAAAAAACCAAGATGACTTTCGAATCTCCAAAACGCCTCCATTTATAAAAAAAATGAATGCCGTATATAATGTATGTTTTGAAATCATGCAACTTTTGTATATAACATTCTTTCGTGCAACGCATATTTTGGAAGTTATAACGGTGCATGCGTTGGCTATGCCACCCAGACCACCCTGTATTTATACATGTAGTAGAATCACAATACAATACACATTTTCACGTCACGCGATTTAAAACAAAACTGTCAAGGGCTATGAGAGAACGCGAATGTCACGATAGTTCGCGACACTTATTTTTGCAAACTAATAAAGGACAGCAAACGTATCGATCTACATCGATTTATTTTAACAATATTCTACTTCCGTTAATGCTGCTGATAATCATTGGTGTTGCGTCGTGCAATTTTGATACTGTAAGAATTAACTTACAAAATCTAATAACTATTCGTCGACAGGTGGCACCAGCCACTGGAGTAGTATTAAAAAGCGACATATGCACAATAGAGTGTTTTCTGGAATGATCTAGAACGATCGCCAGGTAAACAAATAAATACGGGTCGAACAATGCCTCCTCCTCTTTTGTATACCAACCGTCTCGAAGTGTTTATGTATCTCTCTATATATAATAAACCACGTTTCTTACAATACATTCAGCCAATTTTATTTAAAAATGTTTTTAACAGGTTTAATATTATACATTCTTTTTGAATGTATTAATAGTTAATTGTGGCATTTCATTCTTCCATGTTTGTTTTAACTTGTTATTATTATTAATTCTAGCTTTACATGCATAACTAATATTTTGCCTTGGTTAGTTTGTAAATTGTTTTGTTTATAGTTTAATTTCTGTTAATATTTTCCGCGCCTTATTGCATATTCAGTTTGTTGCTATTACTGAATGGCTTGAAAAGCGTATAATTATACTTCCAGCTTTTATAAATGACGGGATGAGTAGTATCGTATAGGGCACATATTGTTAGAATGTTTCTCCTGTTTTTGTATATTCGATTAGACTGACAGCGATGCATTTCTCACACACTGATGACCTGTTACAATATGTTTTAGTATAATTATTCTGTTAACATCTAGTATATTGTGTAATGTTTTCTATTCTCTTATGTGAATTCTGTCTGTATTAATTCTATTCTATGCATAGTGTTTGCAGTTGATAAATATTTTTATTCTACGCTGCTGATTGTACATTGACAAAGAAAATATTTAGAAGTTACTTTATTATTTATTTTTTGTATTTGTAATATTTATAACTTTATGTCTATTTTCAGTAAATTTTGCTTCGATATTTGTCATTTCGATCGAATGATATACAAATATAAGTATTTCATGAAGTCGACATGTCTGATGTTTCCACCTTCCATAAATATTCACTTTTTGTATGTATGTATTAATAGCTGTAGTAGAATTTAGAAAAATTGTAAACGTTTACAACCTGTTATAACTGTTACATACAGCACATGAAGTGGTAATATGAACTTTTAGTTTGATTTCTGTGTATAAAACTGCCATTTTAAACTAACTAGGATAAGTGCATATTGTAAACAAAGGTGAACTATTAAGTTCATGACCACTAAAATATGAAGCTAAAGAAGAAACAACTACACTGTATAAAATATTTTTTTAAAAAGTAATTATAGGGTTTCTAATGATAGCGATGGTAAATATCATCTCCTTTGAAAGTGAAAGGAAACAATAATTTTTAAATATCACTTCAATGTACACAATATATCTAATTTGTATGAACATAGTAGTTTTGTACCTTACATTGTAACATTGTGTCTGCATCATCATTTACTATTATGTAAAAAAAGTTGGAATGTTGTCACATATTTACAAAATCGGACATTTCGGAATATCTAACTGCAGGGATTTGAAAATTTGTAAGACAGAGATTGCAGAAGTTAGAAAGGAGACTCGAGAGCTTTGCAAATTTGGAAATATGAAAATTGTTGTATTTCCACATTTAGAAACTTCGAGATTTAATAATTTGGGAATTTACAAATATGGAAATATGTTGTATGAAATGAGGTTTTGGAAATTTCAACATTTAGGAAATTTAGATAACATGGTCCAACTGTCAATACGCTTTCTAAAATCCGCTCAGTGATTATTATAGTGTTTCTTGTGCTGATTACGGGTCTGCAATCCGTTTTCTCAAGCACGTAAAATTTTTGAGAAATTTATTTGGAAAAAAAAACATTTTCCAAATTCAAATCAATTTTGTGAGCTACCTGTAAAAAATACTAAAATTCTATTTACACCCAAAGATTCCATAACTATAGCATACGATATAGCAGATTTTCTCCTTTAAAAAGCACTCAAAGAAAGTTGCATCATCGTTTCTTTTACGATACCAAAAGCAACATAGCAATACAAAAAACGAAGCGAAGACGGTGGTTTTTCACGTAGGAGCGGTCGTTCCGTGTCTAGCGTATATGTATTGTGGGATTGGCGGGGCCTCCAGACCCGAAAGGACAAAAGGATGCGGAAAAGGACGTGTATCAGGCGGACGCCGGTGGCTCAGTCGAGAGCGTCGACGACTCGTAATCTGAGGGGCACGGATTCGATTCCCGTTTCAAGTCCGAATTTTTTCCGTATTCCTATAGTATGTATACACTGCAGCGGTAATTAGGACCCGTCAAGTGTACATATACCTTTGATACCTGGTTTGGGATCCAGAAGTACAACTACCGCGGTATTGTATGATATACTTGCTGTTAAGGCCAACATGCTCTTACATTTGACAATAGATTTGGAATTTGAATATTGTAATTAACCTAAGACCGTCGTCCCATCGGAGGGTTCGCGGACCATTCCGTGGCAGCCATAAACTCAGGAAGCCATAAAGACCCGCGGATTTTCTATGTAGTTTTCTAGTCATTGTTCGCATTTCGTCGCCAGATTAATATTTTTACCTTTCGAGCCCGTTATTTCTAGCATGGTTAGTTAAAGTCAGCGCGCTTCTTGATCTTTATTACCTGCCACGGACCAGGATCAAAACTTGGAATATTTGCGTGTGGAGGGGCCCGAGTAGGGCGTACACCTCGCGTCCCTTCCACAAACTTGTACATTTTGCATAGCCTATTAGAACGATTCACCCCCGTCTAGTCCACCCGACCGAGGTGAAATCGAAGAGTTCTAATCTCGAGGAGTTGAATTATAGCCACACGAATAGATAGAAAAATAGAATAGTAACACACATAGTTGAATTTATAGTTAAAGAATAGACAGTTGAGTTGAATCACGGAAAGATAGTTAAAAAACAGTATTTGAAATTGAATAGCAAAGGAACAAGTATAGGAATAGTCTTAGAATCTCGAACATAGTATCTCGTATATTATTGAACATAGATCATTTGTATAATCCCGATCAATCGGGTGGTCCTTCGAGATTGTGATAAATAAACTAAGTCGGCACACCACGTGCAATATTCAATCAAGCTAGAAAGAATTTATTTTCACCCACGAGCGTTAACACTTGCTCTCCGAGATACTGTAAAAGTTTGTAGTATCCTCCAAAAAACAAGATCGAACATTTTTCACTATCCGAAGCGACGGAAACGCATGGATTTAATAAAAATCGTTGAATAATAAAAAATTGAAAATTCCAAAAATACGTATCCTTTATTTTTGTCTATACTTCATGTATATTAATTTACGCGAAGTTACATTGACGTTAAACAAATTAAGTTTTTTAAACATTTCCACTACAAGTCGATTCGGCATTAAAAAACACATGAAATAAAAAAAAGTACCGTCCTACACCCTCTAGTTTCCAAGATATTCCAAAAACGTATTTTCAACCCCAAACTTTGAGGGCGGCTATCACCCCTTCAACATGCACAATTGCCGATAAGGAAAAATACGTGTCAAGTATTTTTTTGAGAACTATATGTTCTGTAAGTTTTAACAAAATCGGCGTGTTCCACTTGAATATGTGCCCTTGTGAGGCGAATCATTGGGCTGGCCATCCAACAATAGCTATACAAATGGCTACCTATAATCCACAAATCATTTTTTCGTTTCAGTTTAGGAATGAAAGCTGGAAATTTATTTTTTCAAACTTACTTTGGTTTTTTAATAGTCCGCTATTGTTGGCAAAGATATTGAACTGTAAAGTTTGAGAGACAAATCTAAATAGAACATGCACACATATTATAGTGAATATATTCTTTATCGCACCAACAGATCAAGATGTAATATAAATAACTACTTACACTTTTCAATATACATATATTTTAACCCTTTGCGGTCCTTAATTCTTTAACCTACAGCTCGTTAATTAATTTACAAAATACATGAAAAAGTGGGTGTACAATAAAACGTATTCTAATAACAGATTGCGTAACAAATATATTTCTAATTTGTTACAAGTGGCAAAGAAATGAAAACGTCTTGAATCAACCTATTTATCTAAATTATTTCTACGATTAAAGAGAAACGCCATGTCGAGCCACACTCGACATAGGTCCGCAAAGGGTTAATAATCAACGATTTTTGACTGCCCGATAGGGAGCATGCAGCGCTTCAGTTAGCGACTTACCCCGCAATTACCAAAAGTCTTCCAATTGTCCTTACGTCCTTACCCTTGTCATGACGATCGAGTATTGAAAGAATTCAAATTACCAAGAGTTTAGTAGACACTCTTTTATTTGCGTAACATTTAAGACCATTTGTTTTACATATGTAGTTTTAAAGTTTATATACTTTCAATTATTTTGAAGGTGGGGGTTTAAACCTTGGTCGCTCATCATCACATAGCCCCGGTTATGGTGTTTGAGAATGGTGATATCCTTATCGGCTTTGTTGTGTAATCCTGGATGAGTTGCCCTTATCAAGTGATAATTATCGGTATTTATTGGTCTTGACTGTGCCACGCCATTTCCCCCCGTGCACACATTACGTCTGCATTACGTTACAGCTTCATCAAAACTTTTTACAGCACGAATAAAAATTCGAAATCAACTTAAATTTTGTATGTACCGTCATCGGTTATAATATGTACTTTACAAAGGATGAAGTCGAGATTATCTCTAATCAAAATATTCTTGAACGGCACGTTCTAATATTAAAAATTGGCAGGTGCATATGCTCTTTCATGCCTCATTTTTATTTCCTCCTGCTTTCATAGAGGTGCAGATATTATTATATCGTCGTTTTGAAAATCATCTGAACGCGATTCAATGACCAGACGGGATGTTGAAATACAGAAAGCTTCTACTGCTTCTATCTTACCACGTCTATTATGGCTGCCACGATCGTCTGATCGTAATACGCCAAAGACAGTGGTCCACCTCGTCAGAACGGTCGCTCCGTATCCCGCCTATGTTAATGCGATGCAAGGAACGATCCCTGTGGCGCGAGACCCACTGTCCTGGCTTCGTTTCTCGCGTTGCTATTTTGCTTCTGGTATTGCAAAAAACCCGACGTTTCAACTTTCTTTGGGTGCTTTTTTAAGGTGAAAATCTGCTCTATCGCGTGGTATAGTTCGATTTTCCACTACACCCTTTTTTTTTTAAAGATAAATTGGAAAATATACGTAACAGTTGATGCAAAATTGGTGTCTCTCCGTGTTTATAGATTGTTTAAATGTGTTTAAATATTCAGAATGTATAAAAGGCAGATACCGTCGTATTCAGGAAAGTCTACAGAATCTTTTCATGCAAACGGAATTTCAGAATTTTTTATAGTTATCTCACAAAATTGGTTTGAATTTCGAAAATGTACTTTTTTTCAGAATCAAATTTCTCAAAACCTGACCAGATTTTAGAACGTCGAAAAAAAGTTAAAATTTGTTGGACAGTGTTAGCATTCGTATGATTGATTAGGTATTAACGGATTAAAATGTGTAACATAGTCAACAAATCAGCATTCACTAGTAAATATTAGTTTTATTCTTCAGTTGAACTAATATTTCAAGACACTGTGTTATAATATCCGTTCATCATAAAATTCGTTTCTTTTTTCATAATATCCATTGTGTAAAAAACTTATATCCAAAGTTAAATTGTAAACAACCAACCTCTTTCATTTATGTTTAATGTCTTGGACTTTTACCTACAATGCATTGCAGATAATACTGTTGGAGAACCTGACGCGGATTAAAGGGGATTAACTTCAACAGTTAATTTATTATCTCACTATGTATCATTGTTTCTTTCGTTTTCTCTGCCTTGGGCGTGCTTTGCCAGGCCATGAGAAACGGCGAAAATCTTGATGGTTAGCTTTTTAATAACTTCGTCATCACGGCTTGATCGGATGGCTTATCATCTGCATCTGAGAGCTTTCCACAGGGGTATTCAAAATCTTCGATCCTTCGTGCGACGTCTTCGCCTTCGTTTATATTGAATGCGTACAACTGTTCCCACGCACTATGTTTTGTGTCCTCACTTGTGGTCCCGAATCGCTGTTCGAGCTTGTTCCAGACTTCCTTAGGTGTCGTGAAGTTTATCAAGTAGAGATGCAGCTTCATCTCTACGGAGCAGACTATGATACTCATTGCTTTTAATGAAGTAGTCCTCCACTTTTCCAAATCGACGGTTTCGGTCGGTTTCGACGCCATCCACGTAACCTGCGAGATCAGCGGATCCCAAGGCGAAGTTCACGTCGAATTTCCACATAGCATAATTTTCACCATTAAGCTTAACGAAATTGAATTCTTTATCACCCATGATAAAAGATTGCTATACGCCGCTCTAGTAGAAATTCACGAAACACAACACAACACTTAACTACACTTATACGCGATGCCTAGCTTGGCCTTTTTTCTATTTAAACTCAATAAATATTCTTGGTCCAGTGGAAGCGTGTTGGGCGCATAATCTGTTGAATAATTAACAGAGTATTTGCTTTCAACGACGGAACGAATATTTATTATAATAATACAAGAGTAATAAAACACAAAAACTTTGTACAAAAGTGTTCAGTCCTGATCGCGCTGCAAGCTCAGTGACTGTTCTCATTAAGTGCTGGTACCGAACTGACTGCATGAGTCGTGCTGCAGAAGGCTTTTTTGAGGGAAAAAGGTGTAGTTCAACAATGCACCCCCTAGAAGAGACACTCGCGCTTTCTGTTAACGGTCAACTATGACCTCGGCGCAAGATTCGAACTGACCGTTTTTTATTGCTCTTAGATATACCTAAACGTCGTTGAACGCAGTTCTTTGCTTACGAAGAAATATATACAAAATTATTTCAAAATATTTACTCCGGACTTATGCAAAAATCCAACAGAATGGTGAAATTAGGAAGTAGAGGGAAGTCATTTAGCGGTTCTTGGAAAAATCTTGAGGCTAATGGAAATTCTAAGGAGGCACGTTTGGGTGACATAAAACATACAGGAAGGTTTGAACTAGTGAACTAGATTTCCAACAATACCATCCAAGTACAAACCTACAAGAGAAAATTGTTAGCAATTCTTAACACTAGATTTACTGAACGAGCCCAAATGACTCACAACACATTTCTTATTTTAAATTACAAAAATTATCAAGAAGCTTTTATCAAAATGTACGTTAACTTTTGTCAAGGTAAAGGATCATTGTATTAGGTCATCTCATAAGTTCGTGCCATTTTTCGCGCGGTTGCATATGTGAATTTTTTATACATATCTTTAAGTTTCACGAAAAAACGAAATCACCCTCCCGTTGTTTGACTTCTTCCCATTTTTTTTTGGTAGGGCCATTATTCTATCCTGATAAAAATTCTCTGTTTTATCTTCAAAATAATTTTGTAAGCTATTTCTGAGGCTGTCAATATTTTAAAATTTTTTACCCACTAAAAAGTGTTGTAATGCCCGGACAGATCGTAATCAGATGGGGCAATATCTAGGGGATATGTAGGGTATGATAAAATTTCCCAATTATATTCAGATAATTTTTTTATAACGTTTTTTGCAACACGTGGTCAAGCGTTGTCGTGATAAAACATGACGTTGTTTCTATTCACTAAAGCTGGACGTTTTTCGATAAGTGTTTCCTTTAATTTTTCTAACTGCATGCAATATTTGTAAAAATTAATGGAATCACCGCTTGATAAGAGTTCAAAATAGAGTATTCCTTTGTAATCTCACTACACACACAAAAGAACCTTACGGGGATGTATGCCCGGTTTTGCATATCGTCGAGGTGGTTGATTTCTTTGGGACCAACTCCGTTTCCGTTCACAATTTTCATATAATATCCACTTTTCGTCACCAGTTATCAGGCGTTTAAGAAATGGGCCAATTTCATCCCGTGCAAGTAATGACATACACGCTGTCATTCGGTCAAGACGGCTCCGTTCCGTAAGTTCGTGCGGCACCCACACATCCAGCTTTGATACCATCCCCATTTTTCTTAAATACCTATGTATTGTTGTTTTCGATATTTTTAAAGCATTGGACATCTCCTGAACTGATAAACCTCGTGATTGTTCTACTAGATCGCGAATTTTAACGTCATCCGTCTCAACAGGACGCCCAGAATGTTCTTCGTCTTCTAAACGAAAATTCCCAGATTCGAAACGTTGAAACCACTTCCTACACGTACGAGATGAAAGCGCATTTTCTCCGTAAACCGAACATATGTTGCTTGTGGCAATTTTTGCTGAATTTCCTTTCTGAAATTCATATAACATAAGATGTGGAAAACGAATGATTTTTCACGACTAGGAATCACTGTGTTCAAAATTTCACGATCTTATACCCACGAATACCTTCTTTAGACTGTTCTCGAACAGATAAACTCAAGTGCATTGATCCCTTATCGTCGTATATGTTAGCGATAACGTATTTTTGAGGGCCGACGAAGGCAATTAGCCCGCCGCTATTTTGCTTTCGGACGATTTATGATAGGGTGTTTGTATGAATGGCAACCTAGGCGGTCGACGATGGCCAGTGACTCGAAGTCACGTGGCTATCGAGTGTCACCGGGTTGATTGTTTAAAAAGAGGCATGGAAATGTTCTGGAAAAGGCAAGCAGCCCGACGTTGCATTGCTGAAGGGTGTTGTTCTTTAAGGATCTGGCCATGGAGTGGGGAAGGCAGAAATGCCTTTTGGTAAGAGGACTAAGCTTGACCTCTTGGCACTTACCCCAGAACCTCGTTATAGAACAGTCTTATTAGCTCCTCCAAAAATTATATATAACATATATTTATAAATTGTTACGCGAAGTGTATACGAAAAAGTTGGCACGAACTTATGGGATGACCTAATATAAGTTAGTTTACGTGTCATACTTTATTTATCTTGATTCCTACTTTACTTGTAATTTAAAAGTAAATGGTCTTTACACGTCCGTAAATATACTGTTAAATTGCCTATCTCTATCGTTCAATCAGTATGCGTTTTTCAGTATAACATTACTAAACTGATGGTGAGAATAGTTTACCTACTATGTATTGATTGTACAAATTTGTATATAACTGTTTTTAACATCGTATGATATATTGACAACAAAATTAATTTTAACGGAAAAAAGTTTGCCTAAATAAATTATAAATTTTGTTCAATAGTAAAAACTGGTGGCAAGCAGAAAATGGCGTAGAAAATGTAACGATACGTTTCGATTTAGAAGCGGAGTTCCATTTCACCCACATCATCATCCGTTTTAAAACCTTCCGACCAGCAGCGATGTTGATCGAGAGATCGTACGATTTTGGAAAAACCTGGAAGGTATATCGATACTTTGCCCATAATTGCGAGCAATATTTCCCGGGAGTATCTATAGAGCAACCTCAAACACTAACAGATGTCATTTGTGAAACGAGATATTCTGGCGTGGCGCCGTCAACCGGAGGCGATGTTATCTTCAGGTACATAAACAGCGATAACAAATGATCGTTTAATGCACAATGTGGC
Organism: Coelioxys conoideus; assembly: GCA_947623535.1. NCBI lineage: Eukaryota > Metazoa > Arthropoda > Insecta > Hymenoptera > Megachilidae > Coelioxys > Coelioxys conoideus. The sequence goes on along the minus strand of OX392459.1, from coordinate 437,324 downwards.
AGTATCTGATAACTTCAATATACAGAGTGACTTTTATAGTATAACGTGTTCAAATAATATAAGTTATATGAAAAACTGTTTCGAGGAAAACTTGTATAATTTCCAAAACGAAAATACTGTATTGTTATTTTCGATGTTTCAAACGAAATCGTATATTTTTTGCATTAATCAGTTATTGGCGGTATTTATTTAGTATAAGAAAGGTACTACTATTAAATAGTCAGTAATTTCTGCAGTATGTATTTCAGCTTAAACAGCAAACCGTTTTCATGAAATATTCGAAATTTAAACTTCCATCGTCATACTACTATAAAGTATAAGAGTATTATATTAGATTTAATACAAATAACAATTTTTCTTTTCATTCAATATTCTTCCGTTTTTACATTTGGATAACAATAACTTTCACTTCAAAGATTATAAAATCACATTTTGTTTATTGTAATATATGAAACCGTTTTGTAATTACTTTCAGTATGATGTGTTTATAGAATTCGCTTATCTTATATTAAATATTAAATGATACCAAATAAAGTTACATTAAACGATCTACTTTACATATTCTACTACATTACATTCATTTCCGACTAATCTATATCTGTCAAATATTATCATCATTTTCAGAGTATTACCTCGGAACCTAGAGATCGACAACCCGTATTCGAAAGAAGTGCAAGATCTCTTAAAAATCACAAATCTTCGTATAAATATGACCAGGTTACATACTTTAGGAGATGATTTGTTGGACGATCGCGCCGAAATTCGGGAAAAATACTACTACGCGATTCAGAATATGGTAATCCGTGGTTCTTGTTCTTGTTACGGCCATGCTTCAAGATGTCTGCCACTTCCTGGCGTCGCTGACGAAGAGAACATGGTGCACGGTAGATGCGAGTGCACACATAACACTACAGGATTGAATTGTGAAAAATGTCAAGACTTTTATAACGATTTACCATGGAAGCCAGCCGTTGGTAAACAAACGAACGCATGCAGACCATGTAACTGTAATAATCACTCCACTTCGTGTCACTTTGATGAATTTGTTTACGAGCAATCTGGACGCGTGTCGGGTGGCGTTTGCAACGATTGCCAACACAATACCGAAGGACGAAACTGCGAGCTGTGTAAACTGTTCTATTATCACGACGTGACTAAAGATATATCTCATCCTGAAGCGTGTTTACGTACGTTTACATTTTATTAATGATTTTGTTTTCATACGCAGTTATCTTTATGTGGAATTATATGTAGTTCAATAGATACTCATTATGTCATTCAACCTCGATGTCATGTGGAGCGAAAGTTCAGGTTTACTATACCCGGCTTATTTAGAAGAGTCGTCTGTAAATTACTCTCAAGTGATTTTCCAAAGATTGGAAAATAAATAGATAAAACTGTTGGAAACAAAGTTAAATGGTACTGCAATGTCTATTTTCGTACAATTTTATTCTTTGCATAAATGCAACACTGTGTGTGAAAAACATAAGTGTATTTATTTCGTTTTTATCAATTTGTTAAAACATTCCGTGTATAGAAATATAATTAGGGCACAATGTTAAGAAAACTAATATTTCGTGAGATACCGTACATTTGTGGATACGTATGAGTGCTAGTAAGTACATACTTACTATGTGAATGCGAATAATCAGAACATGTTCACTGAAGTATATAAGTAAACAACGTGACAAGAATGTAAGATATCTCTTGAAATATTGTAGTTTGGCGTATTTCACATTACATCGGATATCTTTGCAGCACTATTGTCAGATTTGCATATAATAACGTATATTTTTATGGGTTTGTCAGAAGAGCAAGTACGTTTATGGAAAAAAGTTGTAAACCGTATTTAAAAGAGTGGAAAAACCAACAATTTAAACAATTTTTAAAAATTGTTCAAGAAATATCCACGGAGTTGGGCTATTTGAGCATAGTAGCAACTGGGATTGCTACTAGTTTTAACTAGTTAAACTAGTTTTTTCTTTGCCAAAATGTTCGTTAAGATTGAGGTTTTAAATAGTAATGAAAAATGCCGACCGATAAGAGTTCATATCGAGCGTAGACACAACCACGTGGCTGGCGTTGGACCAATGTTGATCGCAGTCACGAACAAATAAATCTGCACTGCACCAGTAACAGTATACAGGGTGTCCCACAATTATGGTACGAGTCGGAAACGGGTGGTAGGTGGGGCTGTTCTGAACAACTTCTTCCTTTGCAAAAATGTCGGATGAGGCTTCATTTTTAAATTATTAAGGAAAAAACACCGACCAATCAGAACACGAGAATCGCGCGCCACGCGATTCGATCGTGACCACGGCCAATTATAACTCGGGCCTACACTTCTGCCTCCGAGCGCGCGCGATTCTCGCGTTCTGATTGGTCGGTGTTTTTCCTTAATAATTTAGAAATGAAGCTTTATCCGACATTTTTGCAAAGGACAAATTGCCCAGAATAGCCCCACTTACCACCCTTTCCGGTCCGTACCATAATTGTGGGACACCTTGTATATGTGTTAATATGTAGTTATGAAATATGCCGCTATAAATAAACATAAATTTACCATTGAAATCAGTGTTATGGGTTAAAATGGCAAAAGTCGAAAGTGGAGAGTTTTTAAATTGTTTGTTCGATTCGCGTGACTGAGATACACACTTTTTTTTAGTCGGTGTTTTTCAACAATAATTTAAAAACTGAGCCTTAATGAACATTTTGATAAAGGAAAAACGTGTTCAGTATTACCTTAGCTACCATCCCTTGCAATTATGCCCGCATGTAGTAAATATGTGTAGACCTGTAAATTTTAATATAGCTAAATTCGACATAATTTGGAGCATGAGAAAATTTTTGGAATTTTACGCAGACTACCTCGTGCTTCAAACTTAGATTTCGTTGTTTCGCTACATGTAATCAATTGAATACTAGTGAAAAATATTTGTTGCGTGAAGATGGCAATTGACGAGTACAAAATAAAAGCATGTTACATGAAGTTACTGTATATAAAGGGAGTTGTAATTATGTTACAACTTGTGTTTTACAGCTTGTGATTGCGATCTTGGTGGTTCCTTGGATGACGGTATATGTGATTCCAGAACTGATCCTCTCAGTGGAGGCGAATCTGGTCGTTGTCGGTGTAAAGCAAATGTAGAAGGTCGTCGTTGTGATCGTTGTAAAAATGGGTACTGGAATTTCGATCCTGCAAATCCCGAAGGATGTCAAGGTAATAACTATACATATATACTGGAGATATAGTAATCTCGTTAAAATTTCGGTTTGTGATAAGTAAAAATGAATACTATAATACTCAGAATTAGATGTTATCAAATATTTAAATATTTATTTAACTATAAAATACGACGTTGAAAGTTCAATTAGGTAATTACAGTCGAACCTCAATAACTCGGACTTCAGAGAAAGAGTTAAAATCTATATGACATAGAGCTTTCGACTTATTGAAAGTTGTGAGCAAAAGAGGTTTATAGTTACTAGTCAAGAGAAATAAGATATTAAACTGCAGACGTAGCGGTGATGATTTCTAAAGATCAGGTCATCCGATCTTATACAGGGTACTTCACTTAACTTGACAAATACTGTCAATACTTGACAGTACATATATGTATATGACGAGGGAATAGGAAAATATAATAATATTCTTATTATTATATGTATATTGTAAAGTATATTGTAAATTAAACTAACATCTTTTCCATTCATTTTATAAACTAAGATTCTAAGTATTCATAAGTTAGCAAAATTATTTCAAGATTATTGAAATTAGTGAAGCGTATAAATAATTATTATATCGAAGACATCTTTGCATATATCTCTAAAACAAGGCCACTTGCATGTATGTAAAAATTTGCGTAGAAGGTTGACTTTAGCAATACATTTCAAGGTTATAAGAATCTATGAAGGCGCTCTTTATCGATAATTTACATAGTTATATTTATGTAGAAAAATGAATTCTTTTTTAAGCAAAGTTATAAATAAGTTATTAAATAGTTAATTTCTTAACCAAGGAATAATTGATAATCTATTGCTCTATGGTATTTACATATAAGAAATCGTATTTCTGTATAGCTTGCACATGTAATACTTTGGGTACCATCGACAATCGAGGCTGTAATATGGTCACTGGTGAGTGTACTTGTAAACGTTACGTCACTGCTCGTGACTGTAACCAATGTCTCCCGGAATATTGGGGTCTATCGGAAGATCCGGATGGTTGCAAACCTTGTGACTGTGATCCTGGTGGTTCCTATGAGAATTCCTGCGACGTCAGAACTGGCCAGTGCCGTTGCAGACCTCACATTAGTGGCAGAACTTGTAATCAACCGGAACAGAGTTATTATACTGGATCACTGGATTTCTTAATTTATGAAGGAGAATTGGCCAGAGCTTCTGATGTAATTATTTTTTCATTTTGTCTTTAAAATTAAGGTTAAACTTCGTCTTAGATCATCAGATATGAGGACTTTTAATAAGTTATGGTACAAATAATCTTGTTTAATATGAATTTCAACCACTGATATTCAATAAATGTCTTCCTTAGACTTCGATGCATCGAATACTGATCTATGTTCTTAGTTTTTCCAAATTTTATTTTGGAAACGATTACCAGTGTTGTACGCTATGCGCGCTGCTATTCGGCTCGTTATTTCATGATTAACTCAAACTCCTTATCTACGAGCAAAACAATTTTCAAATGCACTTTTGTTGGCAAATCTTGAGTAATGCGCGCTACTGCTTTACCCAATTAACTTTAGATACGACATCTTCAAATACTGCAAGTTTCAGGAAAATCTGTTTCCCGACGACCCTGTGGTTCCCTGATTAGATATCGAATTATTTTGATCCATAGACGATTGACCATAACGAATTCTTGTTGTCATCACCTTTCTAGTGTATTTTATTGCGTTGTAATTTACGTATCGATACAGGATAACTTTGATATTTTGTTGTTAGATAAATTACTGAAAATTTATCTTTCTGTTCTTATACAATAAGGTTCGAAAGAATGAAAACAGATCGACACTTGATTGTATATCAAGCATCCAACGAAACATAAATCTAACAGACGTTAATTTTTTCCATAAAAATATCAAGGTCATCTTAACTTCCTTAAAATAGTATGTTTTTAATCTAATACAGCATACTAACTGACTCCCGGACAAGTTCGATGGTGAATACTGTAACCTTCAAAGAACTTTGTCTTCAGAAACTTGGATTGAATTTATCGAAACATTAACGAGTGAATTTTAGTTTATTAGAATATTAATCAAAGAACTTTTTATTCAATAAAAAAATAAAGTCGCTATACATTTTTTTTACGTAAAAATGAAAGTATTAGTAAATTAAGTTGATGATTGACTTCTCTGTTAAGAAGAACATTTATTACATTTCATATGGATTTTCCTAATAAATTATTATGTGGAAGTAATTGTATTGTCCAGATGCGATCTTCAATAATATCTGAATAAATTAGTATAGTTTTACGTTAAAAGGCTAATAACTAATTTTGAATTTTTATGAAATAGAACGACTTTCGATAATCTTTTTTATTAAAATTTGTTGCCCAATACTTTCTTCTATCACCTCAAATAAATAAATTAATATATTCTTCGTTTAAAAAAATCTGCATTCAGAATAAAATATTCTTTTGAATAACTTATGCAATCACATTAGTTATTTATATTCTTTTACTAAAAATAAAATTTCTTTCATTATTTCAATAGAATTGCCAAGTGGTGATTAGGGAACCTTACCGCGACGGAAGAAACAGTACTTGGACGGGAACTGGATTTATGAAAGCATTAGAGGGTTCGGTGCTGAATTTCACGATCGACAATATCCGTAAAACATTGTGGTACGATATAATTGTACGTTATGAACCTATTCAACAAGGAGCCTGGGACAATGTGCAAATAATCATTGAAAGAGACGGCCCGGTGGATCCAAACGGTCCCTGTGCCGACTGGAGACCGGAGTATGATCAATTATGGGCGCAACTACCCCTACGATCTAGGAGCATCGTTGCACAACCTTCCATTTGCTTGGAAGCAGGAAAACGATACAATCTATTATTGCAGTTCCGTAAATTCAACAGCCACGTGGATACACCTTCTGCATCCATTTTAGTTGATTCGGTAAGAATTATTTGATCCCTCCTTCTGTATCTTTAGAAGTTTATAATGTAATTAGAACGAGTACACACTGTATAACATATTATGAATCATAAGCTATTGACACACGTAGCAAATTAATTAGTTATGAAAATAAAACGATAATAAATTTCTGTACTTTGTACAGAAATTAAATATTCAAACTCAGAATTGATGGAGCCACGAAGAAAAAAACAACAGAATTGTTGGTTGTAGATTTACATTTATGAAGGAAAAACGGAAACGATTCCTTGCATAAAGGTCGCAAAATTATTAACATATGATAGTTCACGCTCCGTAAAGAACGTGTTACAGATTTCTCAATTTCTATTCTGGTTTGATGCATCTACCAAACATTGAATAGTGTGTAGAAAATAACTTATATCATAAAAAAACACATGAAAGTTTCCTACATAAGCAACACTAATACGACAAAAACAGCAAAAAAAGAATCGATTTTTGATTGCTTTAAACACAGTCTGGTTGTAAGTGAAACTGATCAGCACAATATAAATGAAAAAAATTATACCCATCACAAGTGGTGGAGGCAAATAAACCTTTGAAACAATATTAATGCAAGCATGAAATTTTGTATCTGTTTTTGTTATACGCATCCAATACATATGTTGAGACCTACAAATTTCTATGATTGAAAACTAATCGCCGTGAACATTGGTATAAAAAGTTACTTCGTTATTAATTACACATTAGGTATCAGAATAGTATATTTTGATACGCAGGATTCAATGTAAAAACTTAGACATGTTCAATTCAATGAATACGAAAGACAAATATTATTTTCTCGATAGCTTTCATTTTTATATTGAACAAATGCACGGGTGATTATCAAAATGGTAAATATGAAATATTGAATTTTTCATTTCGAAATTAATTGGATTACAATACATTCGATGCAATTTTTTAATTTTTCAATTATTATATGAAGGTAGAAATAACGGGTATTAGGGCCCACTCGAAGCCTAAATTTATGTATCGCAGGAACCAGACCTTGATTTAGAATTGAATGCGATTCTTCGTTTTCATTTTCGGAGAGTGACGATAACTAGGCACCACTTGTAACTCCTGCCATAGGTCTTACGTTCGCTTACCAATTGGTAGAAACCGCTGGGGGCACACTGGAAAAGGGGCTACGAAAGTGAAGTTATTTTGTTTACAATTCAGTTTCCAGTTCAGTTCAGATTTCAGTTTCGGTCAGATCAACTTTCAATTCAGTCTAGTTCAGTTTAGTTAGTCATCACAACACAAATTACAAAGCGTAATTAATATTGTCGTCGAGGTACTCAAAGGATCGATGTGTTTTATAGTTGTATTATGTTTATTGTTAATCTTTTAATTCACAAAACTTATACAATGGTCCCGGACAGAGGTTCGACGTCGTCGTAGGTTAAAGATTAAAAAGGATCTCTCTCTTAGCTGTTCCAGTTGCCTTTTTATATCGGAATTTTGGAGGAAAAGCTAAGGGTAGAGATTTCTGGAATTTGGGGGTAGTAGTCCAGTAGTCCAGTAATAATAGTATCTAGGTCTCGTCAGCGAGGGACTGAATCAGGCAATAGATAAGGAAAAAGAAGGGTCCATTTAGGAAAGATAGTTTATTCAAATAGAAAAAGGACCAAAATTTATAAATAAAGAGAAGGAAATTGGAGGGTTAGACGGCCTGGACTAATTGGGATAGCAGTGTCGATAACTTGGCTTGGTCGACAATATATACGATACACACAGTTACACGCCGCATACCACACCTTATAGTTTATATAAATTTGTTTTATCAAAGGAATCAGTTCTGAGTTATTCTGTTCCCAATCTTAATTGGGTGATTCTTTGAGCGAAGCCGGCACTATTGTGCAATATTCCAGGAGCATTAGATTACTGCCATTCATTGGGTAATGTTTCTTGACCACGGTATCCAACGAGTTTACTCGAGTTGGTTGAGTGGTCAGTGGTTGGCTAGTTCTCTCCTAACAAGGAGACGGAGCAAAGGCGGGTTAGGACAAAGATCACGAAAAGTTGATGAAATAAAGAACACTCAGTTTACACAATTATTTAATAAAGGACACTCACGACGGATACTGGACAACAATAACGATAATAATAAACTTGGTTGACAAAAGTCGGTTGAAAATAAGGAGGAAACACGGCTGACATCTTGACTACGCAAGGTTCACACGGATAATAAATTTTTAAAGTTAAACGGTTATCAGAATTGAACCTTTATCCGGTCGATGGCGTGGCGGTAGGACTAATCCCGTGCGGGAGGGATTAACGCGTGTACACAGCGGCGTAATATGGCTCAGAAGTGCCTAGGTCTTTTAACATTATTTTTATTTCGGAACAGGTAATATTAGATTTGCTTTCTTGTAATATTAAGATCGTTTACATTTAACACTTTGGAATATTATAGGGTTCAGTTTTATTCATTAAGATTTTTGCCAATATTATTTTTAGAGTTTTATAAATTACAGGTTTCATGTCTTCATTTGAACTTAATTTCGTTCAGGTTGTTTTGCGGCCGAGAATAGATGCTATACCATTCTTCAAAACACCCGGAGTCGGCGAATTACGTCGTCAAGAATATGAAAGATACCACTGCAGTGAATTTTTTAATGATATCAATGCCGTGTGGACCCACGTGCCAGAAGTTTGCAAGAAATATCAGAACAGCATCGGCTACTACGTTTATGATGGCGCACACTGTGAGTAACATCCTTATTTATTAACATTTTACATTTAATACCTACTACACATATACTTTTAGAGATTGACAGATTTTTGTTAACAATTGACACTGCGGAACCATTAGAGATTCCAACATCAGATTCTGTTTGGAAAATATTTATTTTTTTTGCGACGGCAACTGCATTTAACTTTAATGAAAATTGAAGTGGTAAATTAATGAAAATAAATTATTCGTATTAATGTATGGTATGATAACACAAGTACATACTTGTTACTATTAGGCATGCTGTTTTTAAGTAACTTTAATAATACTTTAGAAAGATAAAATATAAAAACTTCATTAGGAAGTGTGGGAACGTTCTAATAAAGAAAGTTTGTTGGGACCCTTTGGATGATCAATATTTTGAATATATTATTATTTCATACTAACAAGGGAACATATCCAACACGAACACTCCGATTTTGATGTAACTTATGTGAAAGATAGTTCTCAAAAAAATATTTGACACGTATTTTTTATTATCGGCCATCGTTCACATTGAAGGGGTGAAAACAGCCCTCAAAGTTAAGGGCTGAAAGTATATTTTTGGGATTATCTCCGGAACTAAAAGAGATAAAGGGATGATTTTTTTTTAAATTATGGGTTTTTTAATAGGGAATTATTCTGCAAAAAAATTTTTAAAAAACCTCATTCGTTTAAAAAATATATTGAAAATTTATAGTTGTTGTTTAATTTTTGTTACTAAATGTTAATCTATTTTCTTGCAACTTTGTATGTGTAAACTATGGACTAAAATAGAGGATACGTGTTTTTGGAATTTTTCGTATTTAGCCAGGATTATTAGTTATATAATTTTAAATCTCATCCTACGAAGAGAGGCAATCGGACATGGTTTGTCAAAAATATCATCATTTTTACAATTTTTTCAAACATTATATACTACTTTATATGTCGTTAGTTGATTCCTAAATGGCTATTGGAAGCACCGCAGGTATGAATGTGGCGCGGTTTTAATCACCGCTGCAAGGAATATTGGCTTTCATGGCCCATACTGCTTTTGTAATTTTACGGCCGTAAGACCTTTAGTCCAAATACAATATTTAGAACTTTTGGAACCTTTGAGATTTTTAAGAAGTTGATTGCAGACTCTTCCTCGTTTTAAGCTTATGGTAGCTCTAAAAAGAACTGATCGTGTTAAAAAATGTGAGTTTGCAAATACTTTCCTTCTAATAACGAATAATGATATTGAAAATGATGGGAATTGTAATATATAATAATTACTGTACATAATTCTCACAATAATGAAAGGAAATGAAAAAATGTTTAAAACATAAGTGATCTTTGCACCAAGAACATTTGATTGCGACCACATCTTCACACCGATGGCATATTACGGCATCCAATTGTGTACAACAAAAAAACACAGGATTTTCGAATTCTTCTGGCTTACTGTCTGTATAGCCAGAGCGGTACCAAGTATATTTAAATAAATTTTTGTAACGAGGTGCTGATAGTTGATTGTGGATCAACGATTGGAGCTTCAATATATTATCTCTTGCATATAAATTTATATTAATATTTAGCGTAATTGCTATATCAGAAATCTTTCGAGCAAAATTTTTCCAAATCCGAAATCCATATACGTCGAGTGGTTGAATGAGAGGTGTAGTGTTTTTTGGTATTTGTAGTACTTCCAATTGTTTACCGTGTGGTGTTGCGTCCTGAATTATTTCGTTGTCGTATCCAGTCCACGAGTCCAAAAGCAAAACTGCCTTTTCTGGCATATGTGGGAATAAGGTGGTTGTCAACCACGTTCTAAATAACTTCTTTGTCAATTTTCCCGAAGTCGATGCTTCAACGTGAATATTGGGTGCCCTAAAAATGTTCCTACTTACCCGTGGTCCGAATTGTCCAGTTACTTCCTTCAACACGATAAATAGCGGTGACAACAATTGACCGTCGGCTGAAATTGTTGGTTGGATCGTATAACTGTGGGTGGTTGCTGCCATCGATTGTATGAAGACACCTGTTCCTTTTTCCCCCTGATATGATAAGGTTCTACCAGAATGCATTTCAAGTTGAAAACCACTCTGGTCAGTATTAAAAATATTTCTTACTCCGTAACTTTCAAAATATTGCCGTACACGGGATACAAAATTTTCTGCGGATGCGTTAATATTATTTAAATTATTGCTGTAGTGACGGGTAATAAGTTTTGTTGTTTTTCTGGACACTATATTATGTGAATGTTTAAAATTTCGTGTTGAGCTGAGTTTTAACAGTGAGAGCACACAAAATTATATGGAATATATAAACTATATTATTTAGTGAAAGATATAAAGGTTTCGTGTATAAAGGCAACGTGTTTTCGGTACAACGGCTGACGCACGAGTGAGCGTTCCAATACGCTCCAAAACGCTCCAAAACGCTCCAAAACGCTCCAAAACGCAAATCATCATACCATAGTGTACATATATGTATATACTTATTGTGTTCGTACTTATATCTATTCAAACACACTAGATAACTAGGTTAGTTACTATAAATTGAGATTATCATCCAACATTTCGCAACCAATACGAAGACGCGTGAAAACCTACTAAATTGACCGTCTGATTTGCAATCATTGCCCATCGTCGCAAATCGATATCGTGGACTATCATTTTTTTATGCCTCATTTGAATAAATTTTTGCAATGTTATGTTTGAAATTTCCTTTAACTTATCAAAACGTGAGCCATTCTTGTTAATTTGCATTTCCCACGTGTACAGTTGTGAGCGCGTCTTTAACTTTTTATATGTTTTCTGTACAGTCTGGAAGTTTAATAGCTTCCTTTTTCCACTTTTCCAAAAAGCTACAGCTTTTTTTTTGTATTCCAAATCAACAACCTCGGAATCTTTTTCGTCAGGACTATCGTCCGGCGAACTTGACATCTCTTTTACTGCACTTGAAGTAGAAGCTTCTTCCAATTTCTCCAGATTCCCAAAATTAACTGGTGGGATTGGTTCGTCAGTTAAGTCGTCAAATATTAACTCTTGCTCTGTTTCTATATCAGTAAATGCAGATTCCTTCGTTCTATCAATTAGGTCTATAATATGTTTTGCCATTTCAATTTCCTTCCTGTTTGCGGATGTTTCCTTCTTCCTGTCATAATTGTACGACTCCATCAAAATGTTTATAATGTAGGAATACGGAAAAAATTCGGACTTGAAACGGGAATCGAACCCGTGCCCCTCAGATTACGAGTCGTCGACGCTCCCAACTGAGCCACCGGTGTCTGCCTGATACACGTCCTTTTCCGCATCCTTTTGTCCTTTCGGGTCTGGAGGCCCCGCCAATCCTACAATAATATTAATCGGGTTAATATTCATGTTTATAAAAACAGATCTGAAAATAAATGTGATAAATATTATAAATGGTGCAAGGATTATTGTTACCGTTTATGTATGTCAATGAATATCTCAATGACTAATTTTCCAACAGTGTATTGTAGGCAGGAGACGGCCGTAATACGTAGATAGTTTTTATCAAGACTTCTGACTTCTTTCGATTTCGGCTTCCGATTGAAATTCAGAAGAAATAATTTTGTACTACGCAGTATTGGCATATTTATAGATATTGCAGTCTTGTAGCTGGAGTGGGACTATGCACCTTATGTATCTCCCACTATGACAATGAGGACCAATCAAGCTCCTCAGAAATGTCGATTTCAGTTTTTAGCATGTATAAAAGGTTCACGTAAAAACGAATGTCGTTCATGTATTTTCAACTCTTTTTAGAGCTACCATAAGCTTAAAACGAGGAAGAGTCTGCAATCAACTTCTTAAAAATCTCAAAGGTTCCAAAAGTTCTAAATATTGTATTTGGACTAAAGGTCTTACGGCCGTAAAATTACAAAAGCAGTATGGGCCATGAAAGCCAATATTCCTTGCAGCGGTGATTAAAACCGCGCCACATTCATACCTGCGGTGCTTCCAATAGCCATTTAGGAATCAACTAACGACATATAAAGTAGTATATAATGTTTGAAAAAATTGTAAAAATGATGATATTTTTGACAAACCATGTCCGATTGCCTCTCTTCGTAGGATGAGATTTAAAATTATATAACTAATAATCCTGGCTAAATACGAAAAATTCCAAAAACACGTATCCTCTATTTTAGTCCATAGTTTACACATACAAAGTTGCAAGAAAATAGATTAACATTTAGTAACAAAAATTAAACAACAACTATAAATTTTCAATATATTTTTTAAACGAATGAGGTTTTTTAAAAATTTTTTTGCAGAATAATTCCCTATTAAAAAACCCATAATTTAAAAAAAAATCATCCCTTTATCTCTTTTAGTTCCGGAGATAATCCCAAAAATATACTTTCAGCCCTTAACTTTGGGGGCTGTTTTCACCCCTTCAATGTGAACGATGGCCGATAATAAAAAATACGTGTCAAATATTTTTTTGAGAACTATCTTTCACATAAGTTACATCAAAATCGGAGTGTTCGTGTTGGATATGTTCCCTTGTAAGCAGTGATCAACGTATTGTAAAATTATAGCATCGTACCAATATTATTGTTTGGTACTTTGGAGGTGGACACAGGTTCCGATATAATTGAACACTCCACGATATATGTCTTCTCCTTAATTTTCTCACGACATAAACACACACACACACACACGGGCGCACGCGCGCATTAGTCTATCGGTTAATCGCTTTTACTGTCTACTATATAACTGCAGTTATATTACGGGACGATTACCCGAATTCAGTGAAACTGATCGCAATTCTTTGACGTTACGGCAAAGTTATGTACTTAACTGGCGCCGATCACCGTTAAGCCGACAGAGACCAATACAGTGAATCTTCCCACAGTGCAACAAAGGCCGGAATCGAAACTGCTCACTGTGAGCATAGGAGAAGCGAAATTTAATACTCGGCGGCTGTCCCTTGCTGGGGTGATCCCCCTCGGAATCAGTCAAGCGTTAAACACGATCGGTTACCGAAACGACCGAATATCGGTGAGACACATACTAATGCAAGCAAAGAAAAAGATTGCAATTTTCTTATTTCCTATTATTTTTTCATGAAACTTGTATCATCGTATTCGTCAGGTTTTTCTGATTAAAATAACACCAAACATGATGTAATTATGTTAATAATTACGTACGTAACGGGTGAATAAAGTTTTTAACGTGAAAGAGGACGGCGAGTGGAAAAGACAGAGAGGCAAAAGGTTGAAGCGTTCGGCAAACATGAAAGACTCCTGTATGTTCTGTCTTTTAAATTCAAAAATCAAAATTCTTTATTTTTGGTTTTTCGTGAATGAAACCTTTACCATCGTATTCGTCTCGTTTTTCTGATTAAAATGACACCAAACATAATGTAATTATGTTAATAATTACGTACGTAACGGGTGATTAAAGTTTTTAACGTGAAAAAGGACGGCGAGTGAAAAAGACAGAGAGGCAGGAGGTTGAAGCGTTCGGCAAACATGAAAGACTCCTGTATGTTCTGTCTTTTAAATTCAAAAATCAAAATTCTTTATTTTTGGTTTTTCGTGAATGAAACCTTTACCATCGTATTCGTCTCGTTTTTCTGATTAAAATGATACTAAACACGATATAATTACGATCATAATTACCCGTATAACAAGCTATAAAAGTTTCGGACTTTAGAATCTAAGGAATTCGTATCTCTGCCGTAAATGTAACGTCTGAAACTTGTATGGCTTGTTACACAGGTAATTATGATCGTAATTATATCGTGTTTGGTCTTATTTTGATCGGAAGAACCTCACGAATATGTTAAAAAAATTTGCAGTCAAAAAAATATAAATATTAAAAAATTATATTGGTAAATTTGGAACTGGAGATCTGTCGGCCCGCATCAAAGGGACCGCGGCGAGTGTATCGTGTTACACTTGGACTGGCTCGAGCGAGGCGAACACAGGCGCAGCAAAGACGCACGCATAGACGCAGGAAGAGACGTGTCGCACTGTGGGAGGGAATCGAGTGTCGCACTGTGGGAGGATTTACTGTAATGCGTTTGAATGGATTTGGTTTGGGAGGGGGATCGATGTTTCTCGATCCGTCGTAAACACGATGAAAGAGATTATCCGGTGACGTCACATCGCGAAGAGAGAGAGAGCCAGACAGAGTATTAGTACTCTGTCGCTCAGTAATTGTTCAGGTACGGAACAATTATCCAAGGTAGCCTAAGTTCGCTAATCTCTATTATATCTATTATATCTCTCTAGTTATAATTGGCCGTGGTCACGATCGAATCGCGTGGCGCGCGATTCTCGCGTTCTGATTGGTCGGAGTTTTTCCTTAATAATTTAAAAATGAAGCCTCATCCGAAATTTTTGCAAATAAAAAAGTTGTTTACAATGACCCCACCTACCTCCTATTTCCGGCTCCTTCAACACTTTTGGGACACCCTGTATAATATAATAACACTGTACAACAAGTTTTGACTTTTTCTACTTTTCTTGACCGCCACTATGAAATTTTTATAGATTTTTGCGAGCTGAGCATGAGTCTGACATCCGTTTTTCTCGGGGACGTACAGTTTTTTTAGAAAATTAATGCTAAAAAAAAATTGCAAATTTGCAAATTAGTGAATTTTTTGTGCTTTTACCATAGCAGCTATTCAGTGGCTTTTTATACGAGAAACATCTATTACGTGCCGGGCTTTTAACAGCGTGAAAAGCGCCGAGAGATTCAAATGATAATTAAGCCACGTAACTTTTATTAATTTTATAGTCTCACACACCCTGAGCGGCTAGGATGTATGATAGTGGGAACTGTCATTGGGATCTTTTAAGTATATTAGTAGAGCAAATAGAACAACTCATTTCACAGACCACGATTATGTATTACAAGATCGTTCTTTTACAATTGTTTCGGTCACAAGAATAAAGAGTGTATGTGTGTTACTTATTTCTGTATACACGGTTTTAACGCACTGGAAATGCGGGGATTCTACGTAGAGTTAACTGATTTGTGTCACAGCGAAGTGCTCACATTGAATATAAAACTTTGATATTGTTCACTCGATACTGTCCCTTCGCTAATGTACAT
Source organism: Coelioxys conoideus (assembly GCA_947623535.1). Taxonomy (NCBI): domain Eukaryota; kingdom Metazoa; phylum Arthropoda; class Insecta; order Hymenoptera; family Megachilidae; genus Coelioxys; species Coelioxys conoideus. The sequence goes on along the minus strand of OX392459.1, from coordinate 421,383 downwards.
TCACCACTGTCCACTCGAGTTAACTACGAACTAAAGGGTTTAATGAGATCTCCAGGAACACATGTGATTACTAGTTGGATTACCGAGCCTGTCCTGTTTCAAGAAACATGACAGGAACGGAACATCGACCGATCAGAGCGCTCGAATAGCGCCCGCTCAGCCGCGAGAGCGAAGCCCCGAGCATACGGCCGATCGCGTACGCGAACAAACAAGTTAGTATCGTGCTATATTACGTCAAAGTTAAATCACACATAATAATGTTCAGTTATTCATTTTTACTGAATAAGGGATGAGACAATTATTCGTTATTCACGGAAATGAAATAAATCGAATTTTTTATATCCTCGTACTCGTTATTTGAAAAGAATAAGAAGTAAAATATCAAATATTGTTTCCGCCGTTTATTATAAAAATACAAAGTAACTAATTGATCTATTTCACGGAATAAATAATTGTTATATTGAATAAAAAAGGCTTTTAATCAGTACAATAAATGAATTAACTTCAGTCGACTGTAAATTTACAAAAAATGTACGAAAAATCTAAATCGGACTCACCTATTGTTTAAAAATAATCCGTTTTCTGGGAAAAAGTATATTTTTGTGATTAGGTCGTTCCAGTGACCCTGTTCTTTTATGAAAAGACATAATTCACTTCACTATCAATGTAATAATCGCGGATGAAAAGGTGCTCTAACTGCTCCAGAGTGTTATTGCACGGTAGTGCCGTCTAGTGCCCGAAGGACCACCCAATCGTTAGATTGGGAAAAAATATGACTCCAAACTAATTCTCGGAATCAATGATTTATTGGTTATTGTGTGGTGTGTAGAGTGTAGAGGTGTGGTTGTGTGTGTTGTGGATGTTTAATACAAAGTGTAGTTTGTGTATACTAACAAAACTCTATTTTAATCTACTTGCTAACTCAACTAACAGACTTATATTCTCTTTGCTAATTCAAAATAAGAGATGCTTTCCTGACTGACTTTTTAATATAACTGATATCTCCGAAGCTTTTTCACCCGAAGAAGGTTCGGAGTGGGCGTATAGCCTTTGGAAAAGAGGAAAGGGAAAATACTAACTACAGTAAAAGCTCTCCTCGTGTACTACTTGGTCGGCTCCGGCCGAGGACGAACGTCTTTTCCTGCGCCAATGCGTGCGTCATCGCTACGCCCGTGTTCGCCTCGCTCGAGCCAGTCCAAGTGTAACACGATTCTCGCCGCGGTCCCTTTGATGCGGGCTGACAAATCTCCAGTTCCAAATTTAGCAATATAATTTTTTAATATTTATATTTTTTTGACTGCAAACTTTTTTAACATATTTGTGAGGTTCTGCCGATCAAAATAAGACCAAACAAGGTATAATTACGATCACAATTACCTGTGTAACAAGCCATAAAAGTTTCGGACGTTACAATTACGGCACAGATACAAATAAAACTTTATGGCTTGTTACACAGGTAATTATGATCGTAATTATAACGTGTTTGGTATCATTTTAATCAGAAAAACGAGACGAATACGATGGCAAAAGTTTCATTTACGAAAAATCAAAAATAAGAATTTTTAATTTTTAATTTAAAGGTCTGAGCTCCGTCTGCCTTTCATCTTTTCCGAACGCTTCAACCTTCTGCCTCTCTGTCTTTTTCACTCGCCGTCCTCTTTCACGTTAAAAACTTTATTCACCCGTTACGTACGTAATTATTAACGTAATTACATCATGTTTGGTGTCATTTTAATCAGAAAAACCTGACGAATACGATGGTACAAGTTTCATGAAAAAATAATAGGAAATAAGAAACTTGCAATCTTTTTCTTTGCTTGCATTAGTATGTGTCTCACCGATATTCGGTCGTTTCGGCAACCGATCGTGTTTATGTAATGCTTGACTGATTCCGAGGTGGATCGCACCAGCAACGGCTCCCGCCGAGTACATTTTCGCCTGCTACGGCTCTCGCCGAGTACACTTTTGATTGCGGCCGCCTGTCCACGGGGAGAACTTTTAGACCATGTTTGGTGTCATTTTAATCAGAAAAAACCTGACGAATACGATGGTATACGTTTCATAACAAAATACAAGGAAATAAGAACATTTTAATCTTTGTCTTTGCTTGCATTAGTATGTGTTTCACCTATATTTGACCTTCGTCGTTTCGTCGGCCGCGGCCCGTGACGAGGAAGGCACGGCCGCCGAGTATCAAATTCGCCTCCACGGCTCTCGCCGAGTACACTTCGGATTCCGACCTGCCGTCCACGACGAGAGCTTTTACTGTATATCCTTATTGGCTACTTAAATTAGGGCGGAAAGGGATTGTGGAGAGGGATAGAGGCGTTTCCAAAATGTCCGTAGCAAGTAATAAATTTAAGGAATACCTCGACATGTATAGAAAATATAAAACAAAGACTTTAGTACTAAAGTGAAGGACGATGAAAACCAGATGGAACTAAACAAGACACGAAAAACTCTCGACTAAATGTAGCGATTCCCTGGGTCTTATTACTGCTACGGGACGACAAACCTCTTGACTGTCTAAAAATTGCTATCTTCGAAGGGACGAAACAGGATGTCTATTGTATTCTAAACCTTTGGGTGGTCGCCTAACGCGTTCAATGGTTACTGAAATTTATGGCCAAACATTACATGGTCCTATACTTGACTCTACTAAACAGCGGATAAAAGACGCGAATAACAACATGCGAACGATTATTCGTATCCTAAGTTGCAACTTATTCGCTACGCACTGTTTAAATACTTTTCGTAGTACTTTCAGGTGCAAAGTGATCGTTGCGATTAGGAAATCGTCAAGGTATACGGATACGTCCCTCGCATTGATCATATCTTTGAAAATATGCGTGATGTATCTATGAAACTTAAGGGGACCGCCCTTTAACCCGAAGGGCATTTCAACACATTCGTACTGACTCAAGGAAGTGACGAAGGAGGTGTACTTGATAGAATCTTCATGCATGCGGATATGAAAGTATCCATCTTTGAGGTTGAGCGACGTAAAGTATTCCTTCTTGTGGAGTACATCTAACTGGTCCTCGATTAGGGGTAATGGAAAATTATCGCGCACCGTGATTTTGTTGAGTGTACGGAAATCGACGTACGTTCGTATTTCGCAGCTTTTCTTTTTCATTAAGGGGGGATCCTGCTTTAGGAGCCCTAAAAAAAAGCGTTTTTGGTGGAATTTTTTTAGGGCAGAAAGAAAAGAGTAAGCCTAGTCAACTTTTTAAATAATGTTATTACATATTTGAACATGAAAACAAAATTTTTGTTAAAGAAAAATATTCAAATGCAGCCGAGTTTTATGCACATTTGTGCAACACCTTGGAATTGTAATCTCCAATCGGCGGGAAAGATGCAGTTCGTAATTTTCGTTTGAAGTAAAAAACCAAAGAGAATTTTAATTTTCATATATTTTTCCTCTAGATGAACTAAGAAAAACCCAAAAAATTGTGAAATTGTAAAATTTTCTCATGTTTGAAAAAAAATGTGCCTTTTTTAAGAAAAAAAAAATCGTTTCAACTTGCTGAAAAAATTGTTTAGAATTATTTTTCGTGAATCTTTTTAGTTTAAATAGAAAAGTATATAAAACTGAATCTAACAAGCCTTGGTTCGGTTTGATTGGTCGTCTAGTTTTGTTGCAATCGCGCCCGCCAATTTAGAAGAATCGTAAAAACAAAAACTCGAGAAAACCCAAACTTCCGCGAGCAACCGCCGTCCTCCCTCATGAGGAAACACGTACAATTCAGACGGCACATCATGCATATATAGGAGGGCTCGCATGCACCCTAACATACACAGTCCTTTTACTAATTTAAAATATTGTTTCGAACGACAATTGACTCTTTACAGGTACATTTGACCGAGAGAAGGAGCGCGCGCTCCAGTTGCTCGGACGCTCTTTTAGTGCTGTATCTTTGAAAGTATTGTGAATTAGCCTCTATAACTTTGGATACATATTCTAAGATACATTAACAATAAATTTAAGCAGTAAAAAAAAAATCGATTTTTTGAGCCTTCTAAAGCAGGATACCCCCTTAAACGATCAGTGATACACATTCGGACGTACTTTTCCTAACCGCACCCTTCATCAGCAAGTCAGCTTCATCGCCTTTTTCCTAAAACGTTAGTCTGTGCGGCCCGTAGTGGAAGGGTTTATTATCTGACAAAGAAAGCTTCATGACGCTTTCGATGGGCTTTCAGATCTAACTGGCCGCAAGCATTCTTCTTCAAATATGCGGCGGACTTCGTGCAGGATACTATCGGTTATTATTAAACGTGACGCTAGTTCGTCCGATGTGGAAAACACTTCAATGTTCATTATTTCCGCAACCTTTTTCTTTATGACTATTGTTAGTCTCGCTTGTTTTATAAAATCGCGGCCTAAAACCAGCGAACTCTGCATTGTCGCATCTGCGATGACCCGTACTGTAACGTGGCAGCTAGATTTTCGAAGTGAAATCTTTGCTTTCATTATCCTTTTTATCGTCATACTATTGCTTCTGAGACCGGAAAATTTATTTAATTCCTCTGACTCTAATAGTACTGACTCGTTCTGCGGTACGTAGCTTTCCTTAATAAAACTAATAGGACTTTCGTAATCGATCAGCACTCTAACCTCGATATCAATGTGCCCCTTCGGGTCTCCTACTGCCATTATTACCGTTGGATAGAATTTATCGTCCTCTCTTTATTTGTGACGTAGTTTATCTGATCAGACGGCGATTGGTCATCCCCAACCTCATGGTTTGTTTCATCGCGTCTGACCCCGTATCATCTCTTTCGTTTGGGCTTCTTGCATTCGAAAGCGAAGTGGCCCACATGTCGCAGTTGAAGTAGCGAATTTTCGGTACTCCCTGGTCTTATGCCGCATTTTTCGGTCTTGCACCGGTTGCTTCCTCGTTACGTTCGGGTTTCTTTTGGCGCCGGGGTTCTCCACCTGCCAGTGTTATGCCGGCAAACACTTCCAGCAAATTGTCGGTCGCTTCAAAACGCTGTACCTGCGCCAACGGCCGTAAGTTGTTTTCAGGGATCCCGTCCTTTATATGATTAATAACCCTGCGAGGATCGGCGCCTCGTTTCCAAACACGATTTTTTTTGTGAGCGTAATCTGTGAACGTTTCGCCATTTTTCGTACGTCAGCTCGACACAATCTTCCCTCGAATAATACCAGGTCAGGAGTCTTCCTTTCAGTTTTTGACACACTAACGCTTTGGTCGTGAGGTTATCTAGCCTGTACGTATTGACGGGGCTTTGGATCTGATTTTCCCAGGCACGGATACCTTGGTTGTTACCGTCGAAGCAACGGACCAGATCCCTTACGTCGGATAATTTTGCTTCCCGACTGGTTATCGACTGGACACTACTTCCTGGCGATACACGGCGTTCCCATTCCAATTCTCGCTTTAATTGTTGAATTTCGCAATCAGTCAATTCCTTTTCTCTTCTTAACAATTCCAGCTCGGTCATTAGCTACCACATGCCTTGAAGAGTTGTTGGATTCTCGGCGATTTGTCTCGGTTGGGCGTTTGTCTCCTGCAGTTTATCATTTGATGGGTCGTCAATTCCTTCGACGGCAGTCGTTGATCGAAGACTCGTCACGGTCATTTTGGCTTCCAGTAATCTATGCAGGAGTTCCGGCTTAGAACCCAACGTTGATAAGTTTAATTCGAGAACATTTAATACACTCATTTTGATACACGGTAAGAGGCCAGTTCCTTCTTAGTACTGACACCAAATGGACACAAACGACTCGCGTGCACGGCAAATACGCAGACATTACGCTGCACTTGACACGACCGATTTGTGAAACTTGAAAAATCGAGATTCTGATCCCACTTCTGAAATTGTAGGACGCCAACGGGGAAAGAAATAGAACCGACATCTTTCGTGACTTTTTCGAGTCTGTGGTTCGATCGACATTTTTTTATTTGTTACATTCACACTCGCACACACTGATTTAAACTGCGACCGGCCCGCCGAAGCAGGACGCGGACTTGCTTCCTCACCCAGTCGGGTATCCGCGATGTTTGCACCCTCTTTCAGACCCCGAAATCACTACCCCTGAGAGTCCAACTTCAAATAGGCATGGCGCCGGGCCCAGCGAGGCTTCCACACCACCCTCAGTACTTGTCTCGATGAGGTCGAACCTCGAGCCTCGCTGAACAGGTCATGCGTAAGGGCATCGCACAGGTGCGGGTTTTCTCTACAACAGATCTGATTCTGGTAGTAGCATCCGTTGCTCGGAAAATGGAGATTGGGTAGCTCCGTAGTAGCAGTTTTAAAGGTAAGAGCCGTGTTGTCTGCATCACGGACACGTCTCGGATACTAGGCCCATCAGCTCGACACCTCAAACGACAGGCGTGCAGTCACGCTTGGTCGAGAGCTTGTGGGAAAGGATAAGTATACAAAATCTGATTTCTAAAGTAGTATTTATTGGATCCTGCTCGCTACACGTGCATTAAAAAAAGTTCATCTCTGTTGGATCCTGTACAGCTCTTTATTAAGTGCCAGTTCAGCGTCGATTTGGCTATCCGACCGAATCGTCTCGCTTATAAAAATCGGTTTGGCTATAAGCGCCGCTACGTGTTTATTATGCTTACAACGCGACGCGCGCAATTTAAACAGAATGTACAACCCTGCATATCAGCTACTTCCCTTGTAAAAATAAAGAAAAATAAACATCAAACTTACGAGAAAATTGAAAACGAAAATATTACTCTCTTTTTTCTTCTCTCTTTTTTTAAAAATGATGATAAGTATGTCCCATATATTATTCCGGAGGTTTTCTGTTCAGTTGCGGTCGGTCAACGGGAATCGTATTCGATTCTTGTTCATTACCGCTTGCGTTTGTTTGTAATACAATAGTCGCGTGTGTCGTGTATTGGCTTCCGCACAGCTCCGTTCCTTGGAGTTTATAATTTCCTCTCTTTTGGGATAGTACCCCAGGAAATCAGGATTAACGTTACCTGATGTTATTTTCGAGTGGCTTTCCAAAACTTCGTATTAGTATTGTCATTTGTGTGACCGTCACGATCAAAATCATTAAATAATTCCTCGTTATGAACACGTTTCCCTATTCTTTTTAGTTGATTTATGTGTCGCCTCCATATTTTGCCATCTTCTAGCTCAATTTCATAGCGTACTTTTCCTAGTCGCGTGATAACGCTTTCCAGGCGCCATTTTATATTTTTATCTAAGTATTTACGCACCGCGACTCTTCCTCTCTTTTTAAATTCTGAAGTTAAAATATCAACTTTTACTGTTCCTTTTTCGGAATTTGTTTTAGGCAACATCAAATGAAATCTGCTTCTTAATCTACCATTCATCGCTTTTGCTGTCCATTTATTCAGTTCTGGATGTGGAGTTAATCTATAATGAAACAGAAATTTTTAAAAGTTTGTACAAAACGTTTCGCCAAACCATTTGTGGCTGGCTGCTACGGAACTGTACGCTTGATATATCCAGGGCCGGTTTACAATAATTGGCGCCCTAGGCTTGATGAAATTAGGCCCAGTAAGCCTACTGTGTTAACCGTTCCTGGGCATTTACTGTATTAATAAAACTTGCGGATCTTGCCGGCGCACGGCACCCCCTAGTAGGCCTAGTGTGTAAACCGCCCCTGGATATATTCCATTATTTTTCAAAAAATCTTGAAACTCTGAGGCATCAAATGTACGATCATTATCCGAGGCTAACACTTGTGGTAGGCCAAAACATGCAAAAATTTCTCTACACTTTTCTATTGTATTTTATATCCATATGTCTTTTATAATGTGTACCTCGAGGCCATTTTGTATATGCATCTACCAATATCAGAAAGGCATGTCCCATAAAAGGGCCCACAAAATCTTACGTGTTTCCTATCAAACGGATGTGAAGCTACTTCCCAATGATGTTTGATTTTCCTTGGGTTATTACTAACGGTAATACATGCTTTACAATTTTTGTTACTTCTTCAATGTCTTCATCTATTCTTGGCCATCAACAAAAATTTCTACTTAACTGTTTCATTCTAATTGTACCAAAATGTCCGGAGTGCCATTGCTTCAATACTTTGTTCCTCTAACTGTCTGGAATAACTGCTCTTTCCTTTCTAAATATTATACCGTTTTGTAAAGTGAAGTCTCTATTATGATATCCTAACGGTACAGGATTTTTCTCTTTTCATAGGGCTTATCCAATTATTTCTAGAAGTTTATCTTTCAACGTATTTTCTCGAGTGATTTTTGCAGTTACTGATAATATATCTACATTCTCTATATACAAAATGTCGAAGATATCAAAATTTCCAGCTCTTTTCTCCTGTAGTAGATAACTGAGAAATCATCTGAATATCCACGGTCACCTGGTTTGCGATACGTAATGTCAAAATTAAACGCTTGCAAGTACATATACGCGTAGTGCATGCGTAAGCACTGTAAGCTGGAAGACCTTTTCTTGGATTTAAAATTTGTGCTACAACCTTTGGACAAAAAGATAGCACATGTGTGCTATCATTAAATTCTCATGGCTAGAGTCGGAATCTCCCAAGTTTGGCGACTGGCATATAAACAGTACCTTGTAATAGTATAATATATGACCTTTAAACTGTATCTCCGCTGTTCCTCTTGTATTTACTAACAATAATTGTGAAATCCGGTCGGCGAAATGATAGCACACCAAGCATTTTGTTTCCATTCCTTAGTATTTTTAAGTATTGCAAGGCGTGTAGACGTAGTACAAAGTTGAAAAGTTTCACTAGAATCTTACAAATTTCTATTGAAACAATGGGACGTGGAAAACAGCTCAACAGTGGAGAAATTAAAACAAGTTTGAAATTAAAGAAAGAAAAATTTACGTTTTCTAAAATTGCGAAAATTGTCAGCAGAAGTCGGAAAGTAATTTATAATTTATTGAAAGATGTGAATAATTATTGGACAAGAAAAAGTAGTGGGACATGCAATTTTACGTTCCGCGTCAAATTCGCGTCTGACGTCACGTGAAATTGCTGTAAAAGTTGGCGTAAAAACTAATCCTCGGAACGTCAGGCGTGTACTGCAACAATCCGCGTACATAAAGTGCATGAAATTAAAACGAAGACCAGTCCTGAAGGCGTATAACAAGGAGCATCGGTTAGAGTTCCCCAAAAAGCATATACGGTGGAAAAAGAAATGGAGGAAAGTTAAATTTACAGACGAAAAAAAATTTAATTTAGATGGCCCAGATGGATTCAATTTTTATTACCATGATGTACGAAAAAAAAATTGTCATAAATACGGCGTCAAATGCGTGGAGGTAGTGTTATGCTTTGGGCAGGTATTTGGTACAATGGAAAAACCGATTTATTATAAATTAACAGCAAAATGAATGCTACAACGTATCGTAATTTGATACAGAAACAAATTGCGAAGTACACAACACATATTGCGAGAGAAGATTGTACCTTTCAGCAAGATAATGCTACAGTTCACACGGCCAAGGTTGTGAAAGAATATTTTTCAAAAGAAAATATTGCAGTTTAGGACTGGCTTGCATGCTCCCCCGACTTAAACATAATTGAAAACTGTTGGAGCGAATTAAGAAAAGCCATTTACAAAGAAAGTAGGCAATTTGGAAATATTAACGAATTAAAAAAGTGCCTTGAAGAGGAATGGAGAAATATATCATTAGATTATATCAGGAAACTGTATCGTACCAATTATTCTTAGTAAATACAAGAGGAACAACGGAGGTACAGTTTGAAGGTCATATATTATACTATTGCAAGGTACTGTTTACATGCCAGTCGCCAAACTTGGGAGATTCCGACTCTAGCCATGAGAATTTAATGATAGCACACATGTGCTTTCTTTTTGTCCAAGGGTGTATGAGCTTATTATCTGTCAATTGGGTGAAGCAGTTTCCATACAGAACTTAGTGGAATTTTGTAATACCAAATATACAATAATATGAGAAATGCTTCTTTATCTATTTTAGCACATTTTTTTTGTGTTTCCGTTACTAAATTTGACGCATACTGAATAGCGTTTTTTTCTGGGTATATGAGCGACAGAGCTACTCCCACTACGTACTAACACTTCATCACTACCAAATTCTCTTTTGGCCTTATTAAACGCTACTTCACAATCTTTCGCCCATTTAAAAATGGCGTGCGATAAAGTATCTCACTTACATTTTGTGACAGACCAATAAACACTCGTAATTGAGTGACACATTGATTGGTCTAGGCATTATTTGGACTGTTTCATTTCGTAAGGTTCTTTAGTGATTCCTTTTCTCTTACAACATATCCACAATAAGTAATTTCGTCTTTAAGGAACTCGCTTTTGTAGTCGTCAGGACGAAAAATGCGGACTCCGGGAATCGAACCCGGGCCCTCAGATTACGAGACGTCGACGCTCTCACTGAGCCACTGGCCGCCGCTACCTTCGCTTGTTTTCGGGCGCTTGTTAACGTTCGGGCGTGCAAGGCTCCCCACCACCGATCCTTAACCGGGTACTATCCGACCCATTTTTATAACTAACTTCATTAAACGCCTACATATGCAACACATCCAAATCTCTTCATGTTTGTGCACCAGGAAATATTGGAATAAAATAATTCGAAGATGCACTGTGTAAAATTCAGTTGATTTGATGTTTATTATTCAATAAAATAAATGAATCTAAAGTAATAACTAACTTATATTATAAATATATCTAAGCACGAGAGTACGCTCGATACTTTGAGAAATACAGGAGTTCGCCCAGAGAAGTCTTATCACGTGTTCGTACGACTTGAAATTCTGTCTTTTTGCGCAAAAACCTGGGTTTTATTAATTTTTTGTGAGGGCTGTCGATGGGGGTGACTTCCTTGATTTTTGTAAGTTTATGCGTGTATTACTATTTTGATAATCGTTTTAACACTAATTCTAATCGTTCTACATGTTGCTAAATGTCTTTTTCTGAAATTCTAATGTCATCTAGGAATACTGCTTGTTACGGCTGCCGATAAAAATAATTTCTCACTCGCCACCTTATTCACACAAAGTATCCTAATAACCAGAAAGGGACGGTCTAAATTACCAGTGACCCCTGCTCCCGAAGGACAGTAGGCCTTTGTAAGATAAGAGATTGACCGGAGTTAGCCTTAGAAATAAATAACCGATAGACTAGCCAAGTGCATCTGCAATTAAAATTTCTGAAACGTGGACAGGCTCGATAATCTAAATAATAACAGCATCCGTTTCTGGAAATATTTGAGAAAATCATCCCATGCGTGGTTATAGTCACGTACGCAAACCTTTCAACTAGTATATAAACCTTATTGTTCGTATATTCGGTAGACGTTGTCAAGTTTCATTATTGACGTGGATACTTCGCTGCTACGTGAGTTATTATTAGTGAGATCGGGTCTAAGTCCCCTTCAAGCAATATCAACCATATACAGTAAAACCCCTCACAGTGTACCGGAGGCCGGAATCGAAATTGTACACTGTGGCGACGTTAGAAGCGAAATTTGATACTCGGCGGCTGTGCTTTCCCCGCCGCGGCTCGCGACCGACGAAACGACGAGGGTCGAATATTGGTGAGACACATTCTTAATGCAAGCAAAGAAAAAGATTAAAATTTTCTTATTTCCTATTATTTGTTCATGAAACTTATACCATCGTATTCGTCTCGTTTTTCTGATTAAAATGATACCAAACACGTTATAATTACGATCATAATTACCTGTGTCACAAGCCATAAAACTTTATTTGTATCTCTGCCGTAAATGTAACGTCCGAAACTTTTATGGCTTGTTACATAGGTAATTGTGATCGTAATTATATCTTGTTTGGTCTTATTTTGATCGGAAGAACCTCACGAATATGTTAAAAAAGTTTGCAGTCAAAAAAATATAAATATTAAAAACTTATATTGGTAAATTTGTAACTGGAGATTTGTCAGCCCGCATCAAACGGACCGAGGCGAGAATCGTGTTACACTTGGATTGGCTCGAGCGAGGTGAACACGGGCGCAGCAATGACGCACGCATTGGCGCAGAAAGAGACGTTTTACACTGTGACGACCAACCAAGTAGTACACTGTGAGGGGTTTTACTATGGAATCATCGAACAGTTCTATTATTCAAATCAATTAACTCTGCGTTGAATCCCCGCATTGCTAGTGCATCAAAACTATGCATCAAGAAATTTGTAACACACTTACACTCTTTATTCTTGTGACCGAACCAATTGTAAGAGAACAAACTTGTAATACATAATTGTGTTCTGTAAATTATATAGCTACATTTGCTATATTCATATACATACGTAAATGATCCGAGTGACATTTCCCACTATCATACATCCTAGCCGTTCAGGGTGTATGAGACTATAAAGTTAATATAAGTTACGTGGCTTAATTATCATTTGAATCTCTCGGCGCTTTCCACGCTGTTCAAAGCTTGGCACGTAACATGCTAAATCCGGTATTCCCTGTAAGATACTTTCAATAGTTCGTTGCCAAATAGCAAGCACAGATGCCACTCCGTACGCATTAAATGCTTACATTGATATAATCCTTTATGCGTACTCAAGATAAGGGGTTCCCTATCCGCTTGCGTAACTGATAGTTGTAAATACGCCTGTTTCAAGTCAATCTTAAAAAATGTGTCGTCAGACATAGGCATAACTAATTCCTCGATCGTTGACAAGGGATGTTCGTCCACTGTTAATACTGGATTAATTGTCACACTAAAGTTACCTCAAATTCGAATGTCCCCGTTCTGTTTTAACACTAAACCTACCGGCGTATAATGCAGCTCTATTTTGAAATTAAAAATGTAGTTGAAAAATGAATAAACGAACGATGAACTGTGAATTAATGTACACAGTAATTCCGTATCTTGGTGAAAACCAACACGAATTTCAAAAAAGCCACCTTAATGTACTTTCTAATTTAAAATTACAAACTTGTTAAATGGTCATTTTGACCGCTTTGGTAGGTTTAGTGTTAACACCGGCACAATCGGCGTTGCCCATCTACATGATTCAACTTTTCCTATAATTTCTGCATTACCACGTTTTCCCACTCTCTCTCGCTCTTCCTTTTCAAAATTTAAACGGTATCGTACGATGTTTTATAAATATTGGTTTTGCATCGGCTTGTAACTTTAAACGAGCTTCATATTTTTTAATGCGAGAAAATACGTCACTCAGAACATATTCAACATCTTTGTTTCATTCGTGCCTTTGACTTTTACTTTAACATAACCAGGTGGTACGCAATTTTGTTTACAATAAGAACGCAATTTTAATTGTGTTTTATATATCGCTAACTTAGGAAACGAATGGTATTTTTTAACCATTTTTCACTTACTTAACTGATCGCCGCGCTGCAATCCGCATCGAAAACCACATCTCAATTTTCAATTTGAAGGGGTACCGGAAATTTTGTTCTGTAACCGGAATGCTCCTGTTCGAACACAAGGCACACTTTTTCCAACATGTGGGTATGATTTTTCTTTTTACACACTTGTTACAAATGACCGGTAACCTCCGCATTGTTTGCATTGTACACTCCGAGGTGGCGCTGGGTGCCAAGCGAGTCGGTCCGCGTCAGAAACATGTTATATTATTAAATTTCAATTCTAAACTATTGTTATGATTATTCATGTTGGGAATATAACGTCCGCTTTGGAATTCCTTCTTCGGTCTTAGATGATTAGTTCTTTTTACTTTTATTCTATTCTGTTCTTCGTGACCTTGCGGCTTCTTCTGCTTGTCTCCCACACCGACGAAATCAACGGCAGCTTCTGCAGGACTTTCTTCTTTTAGTTTGTTTACCCCCCTCTTCGCTAATTCCATGCCACATGCTGTTTTTAATGCTGATTCTCTGCTAGTCAGATTTGCTGTTTCTAGGAGTCTGGACTGTATCCTCTGATTTTTAAGACCGAACACGAATTGATTCCCAAGGGCGGGTTGCAAATACTCTCCAAATTTACAATATAAAGATAATTTTTGCAGACCAGCCATACACACTTGCGCACTCTCGTCCGAGTGCTGCCTGCGGTTTATAAATATATGTTATATATCTTTGCAATTTCTAAAGGTTCTGGCGCGTAATATTCCTTTAATTTTTCTCCCAACGCGTCGTAAGACTAGGTAAATGGGTCCGCAAGACCACATAATATCCAAAAAATTTCTACATCCCCAAAATGTAATAAATAGGCTGTCGTTCACCATCTTCTTGAATGTGGAATACTCTAAATGCATCGTCCAACTGTTATAACCATCGCCCCAATGGCTGCCGTACTGGATTGAATACCTCGACTTGTAACGGAATTTCTTCTTTCCTTTCACATTCTGTCTATCACGTCACGTTTTCACTCATTTTTATCCGGATAACTCGCCGAAGAAAAGGCTTTAAATAATAATAAATACTGATAATCCTCGTCGCCACGTGTTGGATCCTGTACAGCTCTTGATTAAATGCCAATTCGGCATCGACTCGACTGTCCGATCGAATCTAAGCACTTACCAAAATCGGTTTAGCTATAAACGTCGCAATGTGTTTATTATGCTTACCATGCGACGTGTGCAATTTAAACTACATGTAGAATCCATACATATCAATCTCTGATATACACACAAAATTGCTTCATGTATGTTTACATATATCTAGGCCGTAGTAAAGTTGACAGAAATTCGGTGACGTCCATCGTTATTCAGTAACCCTGAATAGAAAGACTTGAATAAACAGTTACGTAGCACTTCATTTTTGAAAAATATCTCGTCTAACGTGTGACGAGACGATTCTTGCTATTTCGCCGAATTAACGGTGAGATAACTATTACCCGTTTGTCCAATTGTGGACCCGTTTAACTTGCGATAATTTTCCATACGATTGAATGCTCTGTTATAATCTAGATTTCCGAAACGTTTGAAATCTCCGATTTCTTAAGACGTCCGAAGCGTTTGACGATCTAGAGTTGTCTATTTCGTCCGAAATGATTGACGATCTTTGTTAATCTGACTTCCGAGGCGTTTGAAGTGTTATGGTATTCTGTTATCGTCCGAAACGTTTGACGATCGTATTTTATCTGTCTACTCGCTGTCGCTCGCACTTCCGCGAAAAGTCGAAAGTGTTTTGAAGCATGCTGATTGGTTTTCGTTCATATCGTTAATTTTCCAATCAGCATGCCTCTTGTCGATAGTGTCCCATCCTACGTCTTTTGCGGCAATTATTATATCGTCTACGTATACGGCATGAATGAGAAATTGCTCCCCCTTTCGCAATACATATACGCAAGGCTCGATATGGATGAGAACGAAGTTCATGCTTCGCAATTCCTCATCGAAACGTTTGCTCCATTGCCTACGCACTTGTTTTAATCCGTATAAGGCCTTTTTTATCTTACAGACTTTGTCACCTCTCGATAGTTCGCCAAGCATTTTTCGGGCCCTATTGCTATATTCTCTAGGTCCGTGCAATATGATATCTCGTAACGCGTCAGGGAGAATGTCCGGCACCGTTATGAAAATATCCCTATGAATTTTCCCATTTAGATACGCTGTTGATACATCTAATTGATGGGTATGCATATCGAATTCAACAGCAAGAGCTATTATCAGTTGTATCGAACTTAATCTTGTTACAGGCACACGCGTCTCCTCATAATCTAAACCCGGACGCTGTGCAAAACCGCGTGCGACTAAAAGTGCCTGAATCTGCTTTACCTGTCCGTCGACGTTTACTTTGTCGCGAAAGACCATACGACACCCAATGACTTCGCGATCATGAGGACGCTTAACGATTTGCCATACCTCGTTCTTTAACATTGCCGTTATTTCTTCCCGAATCGGAGCGCGCCACTCTGTTTTATCCGGGCCGGAAATCGCAGCTTGTAGGTGTATCTCGGCCATACCCGAGGATACTGTCAGGTTTGAAGACTCGGCAATTTTGAATACGTCATATTCTCCTTCTTCGAGTTGAGAATCGTTTTGAGCGTAGCTTAAGGGGGGACCTCTATGTAGAACGCCGAAATTAAGCCGATTTTCAATAATTTTTTTGAAGGGTAAGGAGTGAATAAATATTGTTATGGTTTTGAGGACTATTTAAGTAATACTTCTACTTCATTTTAGAATTTCTTTGTGGAAATAAAATACAAAATGGCGGAGGTACAGTCTGTTGTTTTAGAAGCATCATGAACCGACTTCTAAAACGGTGTACACTCTAGCGTCGGTAGTAACAGCTGTTTTGGTAACGGCCAAAACGAAGAAATTTTATTAGTACATAGATGTAGTAAATGGATGAACCTAAGACATCGAAAAAATATTAAAAATTGGAAGAATGGCAGACCTCGGAACAAAAAGTTGAACATTTTATAGAAAAATTGTAGTCTTGTTTGCATTAAAAAAAATGTTTATTTCCATGATTTTAACTTACTTTTAGGTTCATCCAGGAGCCATAACTACCATTAACATGTGTACAAAATTTCAGACCGATTGGTCGAGTAACTTTCGAGTAATCGTGTACACCGATTCAACTTCGCGACGAAACGCGTTTCAAGAAAATCGCGTTTAAAATTTCGGTAAGAGAAGAATATGTGATTTTGCAACTTAACGGCTAGTCTACTATTATTTCAATGATTTTCGTATCTACCATTACTTCGAAAATTCTACGTAAATACTTCTTCCGGAACATCCGACTAAACCTTATTACAAGTATAGAAGCACTTCAAACAGGAATAATAAATAAACAAACTTTTGATCATTACTGCCGTGCGCGTCTCGGATCGGCGAGAAGATGGGTCACATGTATAGGTTCTTACGACAATAGCTTTGCACTTTTCACCAAATACCAATGCGTTTCGTATTCTATAGGCTTTAAAGTAACTTTTTAAATAAAAAAAAAAAAAAATGACTTTTTTGAGTCCATCTACATAGAGGTCCCCCCTTAAAACCTCGACCGTACTGCGTACTTTTCACGACGTGCCACGCCTTCCGTTCCGGGGAATTCATGATCTACTTGCCCTATACCTAACCTCGCTTGCGTGCATCGGAATGGTATCCGTTTTCTGTGGAATGTCAACGGGTACTTCGAGAATGCTGTCCGCACGATCGATTATCTCGCTACCGTCTCTCGACTGATCCCCCGTTTTCACGAACTCCGAGGTTATTTTTTCATTCCGGATATCAATGTCTACGTAGCTATTTTCGCGCGAATATTCGGGGTACGGATCGTTAACGTGTTTTTCGGAATACGATTTCCCGTCTTTTTCTCGATATTTGCAGTTTGATCGTAGTGACCCGTTTAGCGTCTCGTCTGCAGATCTTATATCTCGTGATATATCGACGGGGTTCCCGTCGGGAAGCCATACTCTAAATCCCTTAGCTTTTTCCGAATAGCCGAGAAATATTCCTTCTCGAGCGCGTGTTTCGAATTTCGAATTTGTACGGTCTCGATTGCGGGTTATAACCTTGGAACCAAAAACTATAAAATATGACACGTCCGTTACCTTACCTGTCTAACGATAGTAAGTGTTATCGCCGTTGAGAGCGCGAGACAGTAATCTGTTACGCGTATAGTAATTCGCATTTGCTATTTCATCGGCCCAAAAACGCTTCGAAAGACCCGCTTGGAGAAGCAAACATCGCGCCGTTTCTACTAGCGTGCGGTTTTTCCGTTCGGCAACACCGTTTTGTTGAGGTGTGTACGTTACGGTTAGCCGTCTCTTAATACCGCGTGAATTTAGATATTCATTAAATTCATTGTTGAGGAACTCGCAGCCATTATCGGATTGTAGATATTTTATTCGCGCGCCGGTTTGGTTTTCTGAAAAATTTTTAATTTTTTTAAAAGCCGATAACGCTTCGCTTTTCTGTCTCAAAAAGGATACCTCGTACCATCGCGTATAGTCGTCGATAAATTGTTGGGAAACTGAATTTGAATTAAGATGGTTTAACTCTTAAATAGTTAATTAATTTATTTTTCACAACTTAATCCTATTCTAGTTCCTAACTTTAACAATCAAATATGACCAGCTCGGTGAAGTTCTAGATGGAATCTAACTAAAAACGAGCGATGAGCTTACGAGCAAGATTTCTATTGGCTAATTATTGTACGAGGATGGAGGAAAAGAAACAGGGATGGGGTACAGAAGTGAGGGAAAGTGGATTTCTGGAAGTGGAAATTTATGAGTATTTGAACGGTCTAGGACTGGTGGCAGGAAAGGGTCTGAGGTTAAGGACAGGAAAACGGAAACGGCATGGTAAAGAAAATAATGTTGTAAACACATGGTTGAGAACTTCCACAAAATAATATAAAATATTTTGCGCCGCCGATTGACTCAACGCTCATCGATTCGTATATGTCAGTATGCACTATTTTAAGTATACCTACGTTACGGTCTGATCCTTTTGGAAATGGTAATTTTGTCATTTTAGAGCGCAAACAGATTTCACAGGTAGGGAGCTTTTCATCTTTTTTGAAGAAAACGCCGCGTATACTTTTATCGCGACTTATTTTTCGTAAACTTTCCTCGTTAACGTGACGGAGATGCCGATGCCATAATTCTATATCTTGTATTGTTTTTGGTTTTGAATCGGTTACAACAGTTGCGGAATGCAACTAATACAAATTTCCGTCGGTGGTGAAGATTATTTCTCCGTCAGGTATGAATACGGCGGCGTTATGTTTGCGAAACAAAACATCGAATCCGTCGTCGGTAATTTTGGCAACTGATACAGTAAATGTCCTCACAGTGCAGTGCTTGGTTGTCCCTCACAGTGCAAAACGTCTTTTCCTGCGCCTATGCGTGCGTCATTGCTGCGCCTATTTTCGCCTCACTCGAACCAGCCTCGCTCGACATTTAAATGCTTCGCCGTCTTAGCGGCGGTTTGTTTTTTTTGCCGCGGCGAGGAAAGGACAGCCACCGAATATCAAATTTCGCTTCCACTGTCCCTCACAGTGCACAGTTTCGATTCTGGCCACAGCTACTCAGATAGGCTCGAAAACACATACAGTATTCTCTCCATAAGCGTGAAAACTTTGGGTCTGGAGTTTCACATTTATAGAATAGGTAAATACATTTCTTGTAGTGAGCCGAACGGAGAAAAGGATAGCGCTACAAGAACAAAGAGGGACTGAGGTCCGAAACATTCGACAAACATGAAAAACTCCTGCGTGTTCTGTCTTTTAAATTCAAAAATCAAAATTCTTTATTTTTGGCTTTTCGTGAATGAAACTTTTACCGTCGCATTCGTCTCGCTTTTCTGATTAAAATGATATCAACATGATGGCTTGTTACACATGTAATTATGATCGTAATTATATCGTGTTTAGTATCATTTTAATCAGAAAAACGAGAAGAATACGATGGTAAAGGTTTCATTCACGAAAAACCAAAAATAAAGAATTTTGATTTTTGAATTTAAAAGACAGAACATGCAGGAGTCTTTCATGTTTGCCGAACGCTTCAACCTTCTGCCTCTCTGTCTTTTCCACTCGCCGTCCTCTTTCATGTTAAAAACTTTATTCACCCGTTACGTACGTAATTATTAACATAATTACATCATGTTTGGTGTCATTTTAATCAGAAAAACCTGACGAATACGATGGTACAAGTTTCATGAAAAAATAATAGGAAATAAGAAAATTGCAATCTTTTTCTTTGCTTGCATTAGTATGTGTCTCGCCGATTTTCGATCGTTTCAGCAACCGAACGTGTTTAACGTTAGTTTGAATCTTTTATAGACAAACGCACCGTACCTTGACCTTCTGCCTATGTAACGCGCTGCTAGCAATATTTAACGTTTCGCACGTTGACGATTTCATCTCGATGAAAGACAGTGCATCGCTGCTCATGTGAGGTGAACAGTCGCTGTCGAGACATCATTTTACTTTCTCACCTTTTCCATGTATGTTTATATCGGCTGGGAAGGCGACTTCGTTCGCTTCTAATCCAGTATTGTATGGAATGTCCTCTTCAACCATACCCGCGGTTGATCGCCGTTTCCCATGGAACAATTCGTGACACTCCGAAGCTCGATGACCGATCTTTTTGCAGCGAAAACAGCGTAGTTTTTGGATCTCCTTTGGTTTTTTATTTTGCTCGGTTGCTTTGTCGGTTCGAATATTTTTATGTTAAGAGCTTCGGGCGTTGTATATTCGTCTCTGGTCTCGATAGCTACCCGAAAATTTTCGAACGAACTAAGTAATCTATAAAGCAGTAGGACGGCCATTTATTATAAATTTATTATTCATTCGGCCCACCGAGGTGGGACTCGGATATGCTTCCTCGCCGACTATGGGCATACGCAATAAATTACCCGTCTCTACCCCCTAACTAGCCACCGCTTCCTTTTTTGAGATCCAGAGTAGGACGGCAACCATGTCTGGATTGATTTTTACATCCATGTCTTTCAACTTATCAACCGAGTTTATGTGCTGTCGTATATTGTCGCCGTCTGCCATTTTTCGCAAGGTAAGATGCTTTAATAGTGCCGCTTTTCGCGCAAGACTCTTTGACTGGTAAATGCTTTCCAATTTTTTTTTTCTTTCCACATCTCGTTCGATGTCTTACAATTTTTTACTTGCTTTAATTCGGAAGGACTTGCTTTAATTCGGAAGGAATTCGGAAGGTCGATAAAATTAAATGTGATATGCTTTCGCATCCGCCTCTTCCCATTCTCTTGCCGTCGCTACCATTTTTGCACTCTGAGTTACATCGGGTCTTGTTATAGCACCACTTACGTATTTCCAGTTGTCGTTTTTATTATTAATAGCGCTTGCACCTGCATCTTCCAGGTATCGTAATCTTCCTTTCCGAGAGGTTTGATACGCACAGTAGTCGAACTCGTTTAAAAAAAAAAACAACTCTACCGTTTCACACTCACAACACGCTCGCGAATTTAAATTCGTCGTAGCGAGAAAGGCTTCTTCAATTTTCCGAACGTGACTAGGGTTTGCCTGGGCCCATAACTTGTTCAGGTTAGGTAGGAAAAATGAACTGATATGCGTGAGAGTGCACGGAATACGTACAATATATTTCGGTTTATCTTACAAGGTATATTCGCGATCTTTAGCGGACGAATGGTTATTCGTAACTGTCGTTTTCGGACGGTGATACAATACACGATACAGACGGTGGCGGTATGTGTTTGTGACAGTGTGTTTACAATCGCTTCTTGTTTTGTACCTTATTTCTAACAGTCAATTTGTTATATAATATCAAAAAATTTGAACAAATTCGCTTAGGCAAAAACTACTAAACCCTAAGATGACAGTTGCCGTTATAAATTAAATTGTAATCCCAGCAAATGCTTGATATAAAGATTACATATTATAAAGTGAATATTTGAAAATGAACATCTTCAATCTGTCTGCGCTGAACACCTTTAAATTTTGAGAAAGTATCGGCAAAGGTATTGTTAAAATGTGATATAAATTTCAAGAAGATCCCAAGGAAAATATTATTTTGGAGGACTACATTAATTCCGTTCTTTTATGTTTTTATTTCCTTAATTTGTCAGTAACTGTAACCGTATTATGAATCACCTATTTCAGCCTGCGAGTGTAATCCGACAGGATCACATAGTTTGTTCTGCGAGAATTATGGAGGCACCTGTCCTTGCAAGCCAAACGTCGTTGGAAGAAGATGTGATCGATGTGCGCCTGGCACTTACAGATTTGGTCCAGAAGGTTGCATTCCTTGTGACTGTGATGGTGTGGGTGCTCTGGACAATTTCTGTGACGTAGAGACTGGCCGTTGTAAATGCCGACCAAATACTTATGGCAGAACTTGTGGTCAGTGTGAGCCTGGATTCTGGAATTTTCCACACTGTCAACGGTGCGAGTGCAATGGACATGCGGAAAGTTGTGACTTGAAAACTGGAGCTTGCATAAATTGTCGTGATTATACAACTGGACATAATTGCGACCGGTGCATCGAGACATATTATGGCGATCCTCGAATCGGTGTGGACATTTCTTGCAGAGCATGTCCCTGCCCAGGTAAGTGAAAAAAATTAATGATTAGAAAACATGGTACGAAAGAGATTTAAAAAGTACAGCTTTTTGTATAAATATGTTCAATATCTTGCGCGGTATAATTGCACTTAAAGCGTTTTGTTTAAAATCTTTTATGATAAATGAGATTTGAATGTTCTTGGTTATTCTCCGATTTTTAGAAAAACTTATATTAAAATTTTAGGCCAAATACTTCGTTCTTGAAATTAAACTTATAATTTTATACGACCATTTTACTATAAATTTTATTAATTCATAGGAACTTTGGACTCTGGCCACTCTTATGCCGACAGTTGTTCTTTGGATTCAATCACCCACGATGTAATTTGTGAATGTTACGATGGTTACATGGGTCCTCGCTGCGAAAGTTGCACTGAAAATTACTTTGGCCAACCTCAAATTCCAGGCGGTAGCTGTGAGCTTTGCAATTGCAATAATAACACGGATTTACTGCGAAGTGGAAATTGCGATTCTCAAACTGGACGGTGCTTGCAATGTCTTTACAACACGGATGGAGCAAATTGTCACATTTGCAAAGCAGGCTTTTATGGCAATGCCCTTGCTCAAGATTGTCAGGATTGTCAATGCGATGTTCTAGGAACTGACAGAAATGCAGGTCCTTGTGATCACCAAACTGGGCAATGTCCTTGCTTACCTCATGTTATTGGACAGCACTGCGATTCCTGTGAAGAGAATCATTGGAGGATTGCCAGTGGACAAGGATGTGATCCTTGCGAATGTGACGCCATCGGAAGCGTATCTGATGGGTTTGTAAACGAATTTTTTATTAGACCCTCGCTTTATAATAACTTACGTTCACTTCTAAGAGCACATATGTAGGAATACGGAAAAAATTCGGACTTGAAACGGGAATCGAAGCCGTGCCCCTCAGATTACGAGTCGTCGACACTCCCAACTGAGCCACCGGCGTCCGCCTGATACACGTCCTTTTCCGCATCCTTTTGTCCTTTCGGGTCTGGAGGCCCCGCCAATCCCACACTCGGCCATCTTGCAACGACATTCGCCCTCGAATGTCCGTCACAGCTTCGCTTTAGTTCCTCAAGAACTCACACAAGTCTTCGTAAAATCTTCGTAAAATCTTCGTAAATCTTCGTAATCGTCGTAATCATCGTCTTCGTAATCGCAGTACAGTAAATCCTCCCACAGTGCGACACTCGATTCCCTCCCACAGTGCGACACGTCTCTTCCTGCGTCTATGCGTGCGTCGTTGCTGCGCCTGTGTTCGCCTCGCTCGAGCCAGTCCAAGTGTAACACGATACACTCGCCGCGGTCCCTTTGATGCGGGCCGACAGATCTCCAGTTCCAAATTTACCAATATAATTTTTTAATATTTATATTTCTTTGACTGCAAATTTTTTTAACATATTCTTGAGGTTCTTCCGATCAAAATAAGACCAAACACGATATAATTACGATCATAATTACCTGTGTAACAAGCCATACAAGTTTCAGACGTTACATTTACGGCAGAGATACGAATTCCTTAGATTCTAAAGTCCGAAACTTTTATAGCTTGTTATACGGGTAATTATGATCGTAATTATATCGTGTTTAGTATCATTTTAATCAGAAAAACGAGACGAATACGATGGTAAAGGTTTCATTCACGAAAAACCAAAAATAAAGAATTTTGATTTTTGAATTTAAAAGACAGAACATACAGGAGTCTTTCACGTTTGCCGAACGCTTCAACCTCCTGCCTCTCTGTCTTTTTCACTCGCCGTCCTTTTTCACGTTAAAAACTTTAATCACCCGTTACGTACGTAATTATTAACATAATTACATTATGTTTGGTGTCATTTTAATCAGAAAAACGAGACGAATACGATGGTAAAGGTTTCATTCACGAAAAACCAAAAATAAAGAATTTTGATTTTTGAATTTAAAAGACAGAACATACAGGAGTCTTTCATGTTTGCCGAACGCTTCAACCTTTTGCCTCTCTGTCTTTTCCACTCGCCGTCCTCTTTCACGTTAAAAACTTTATTCACCCGTTACGTACGTAATTATTAACATAATTACATCATGTTTGGTGTTATTTTAATCAGAAAAACCTGACGAATACGATGATACAAGTTTCATGAAAAAATAATAGGAAATAAGAAAATTGCAATCTTTTTCTTTGCTTGCATTAGTATGTGTCTCACCGATATTCGGTCGTTTCGGTAACCGATCGTGTTTAACGCTTGACTGATTCCGAGGGGGATCACCACAGCAAGGGACGGCCGCCGAGTATTAAATTTCGCTTCTCCTATGCTCACAGTGAGCAGTTTCGATTCCGGCCTCTGTTGCACTGTGGGAAGATTCACTGTAATCTCTCACGCAGCGCCATCTCTCGACACACCTCTTTAAACTCATAAACTCCGAACTTCGCAACGCACATGTGTTAGAGAGGCCCACTGCTTCGTCGTTAAAACGCTTCTTTTAATCAACAATATCTTGTTGTCCTCGTGTGCCTTGTGTGGATTGGTCGGTGTTTCGATGTCTACCTCCATCCCGGACGAGCCCCCAAATTTGTAGGGAAATTGGTGTTTCGGGGTGAATAACACTTGATTTAAAATAAAACAAATAATATTATACTTTATTATAATGGCTATTGTCGCTGGTTCACTATTCTCTCTCTCTCTCAATCACGCTATTTGCTATTATTCGCTGATACTCGCTGTTCGATATTACACTGTTCGCTCAAGACTCTACTACTCTATTCCACGGTTCGCTAAAGACTAACTTCATTCACCCCCGAAAACTGTACATTCTTCCCCTCACACTCATCATGCATCCATTCCGAACATCCTCGCGATCACGTCCACCATCCTTATCGCTTTCCGTTCTTACGATCCTCGCACACTCGGTCCTGTCATACGCTTCCAAACACTTTTCTTTCGCGCCTCAGCCGCTCGAACTCAGTCGCACGCAATCACGCTGTTTGCATTCGTCTAGACATTCTGTCGCTCGCTTTTCCCAAACACACCTAATTATACGCAACAAAAATATTCTTATCCTACACATATGTATACAACTCTAAATGGTTAACACGTGATACAGCTGTGCCTACAATCTTAAAAAATTGATAAAAAATTACATTATTAGAATGAATATTTAACACCCCTGTGTGTCATATAATAGATTAATGCCGTTTTGTTCACCATTCCAATTTTATCCAAAGTTCCAAGAAAATATTAATTCTTTTTAAGTACCCTACATTATTTACTTATTTTCATACCTTATTTTCAATTTAAATATAAATGGCTATTAACTTTAGAAGTACCGGCATTAAATGCATGCTTACTTCAAAGTAAATTCTAGTGTTAATCATCCGTAAATCTACTGTTTAATAAGTGCAATTCAAATGATTCTAAGGAAAGTAGCGCATATTTTGCCATAATTGGAAGATAAAGGTTTTTAACGATAAAAGTGTTACGGTGATAGTTGACGAGTATTTGGTTTGAATTTCGAAAATGGGCTTTTTTCCAAAAGCAAATCACAAAAACTGTACGTGCTGGCGGAAAACGGATCGCAGATTCGTAATCAGCGGAAGAAACGCTATAATAATCACTGATCGGATTTTAGAACGTCGGAAAAAAGTTAAGATTTGTTGAACTGTGTTATCGTTCCAGACCTCCGATCTGGGAAATATCGGTTTTCAATTTCGTGGAAAAGTCTCCAGTGATGCTGGACATTGTTTGTATAATCCGGCTGCACTAACTACGCACAAGAAATGAAACATTGCCTCCCTGCCCCGGAACGGCAGGGGGTGGCTGCTACTCCATTCACAATGTTTCGGAAATGACAAATGCTTTTTATGGACCGAATCAACAGTGACCATCTGGCGAATGCCGACGACAAACTCTCAACATTTTCCGACGGCCTTTGTTTTTGCGCTTAGAGTCGATGCGTCCATCTCTTTTTTTGGGCAAATTATTGCTGTCGCGCTCGTAGCGCCTGGGACAACCTCTCCACGCGCCAATCCCTGGGTTATCGGCAGTACTTGTACGTACAAGTATGTTTTTGAGATTTATTTTTCAGTGAGTCCAAGCTTCGGTTACAATTTTGTCTAGTGTATTCGTTGGCCTTTTATCCAGAAGATATCAGGGTAGGCTGGAAAGTGCTGCACATAAGCTTGTAAAATATGAAAAAAATGACTATCACTCATCCAGAGTATTTTGTGCAGCAGAAGTATGAAGACGTGTTGTAATGCTATGCCAATGCAAGTTAGGCAGCGTGTGGTTATCGAATTTTTAACAGCTGAAAAGGTAATTCCTACTGAGATTACAGTGACGATACTGTGGTCAGGTCTACTGTAAACCGATGGGTAATAAAGTTGCGCGTTTGCGAGTCCAATCACTGCAACAAACGATAATTATCGCAAACTCGTCAACGATTTGATTGTAAAATGACGAATAAACTACTCACAAGCCTATCGCAAAGCATATTGTAATGCCAAAGCAACGTGTCGGCATCATTATTGAACAATTGGGATACCGTAAAATTTCCGTCTTACAGACGAGAACAAACGCGTCGAGTGGTATGCTATCAGCAACTTTTGCAGCGCTACCGTGATGAAGGAGATGACTTTATTTTGAATATTGTGACGGAGGATGAATTATGGGTCCATCATTACGATCCGGAACAGAAGAGGCAGAGTGCTGAATATAGTCATCCGTCTTCTCCATAGACGAAAAAGTTCAAAAAACAACCATCCGCCAAAAAGACGACGTTGGAACTTTCTTACTTTTTAAGATAAATTGAAAAATATACGTAAAAATTTTTACCAAAAGTTTAAACATGTTTAAATTTTCAGAATGCATAAAAAGCAGATATCGTTGTATTCAGGAAAGTCTATAGAATATTTGGGTATAAACAGAATTTTAGCATCTTTTACAGTTTCCTCACAAAATTGGTTTGAATTTCGAAAATGTGCTTTTTTTCAAACTTAAATTTCTCAAAAATTATACATGCTGGCCAAAAATGGATTGTGGATTCGTAATTAGCACAAGAAGCTCAATAATAATCACTGAACAGATCTTAGAACGTTGAAAAGAAGATAAAATTTGGTGGTTATCTGAACCATCAAAGGAGTGAAAATCAATGTTATCTGAAACCAGGCACAACGGTAAATTCATCTCAGTACGTAGAGAGACTCTAAAACACCTTCGGCGTCGAGTTTGTCGTGTTAAAGGCAGTATGTGGTGCTTTGCTTGTAATAGAAGAGGCTCTGCAAAACTCTTCAGTTTCAGCCGATTCCACACCCTCCTTACTCCTCCGACCTTGCGCCTTGCGATTTTTACTTTTTTCCTCTACCCAAGACTGACCTCAAGGGTAATTATTACACTTCAGATGATGATGTGAGAGCAGCTATGAAGTCCTGGAGTCGAGAAAAGCCAGAATAACTTTTCAGTGACGGAATGAGAAAACATGTTACACGTTGGGAAAAATGTATTAGTCTTAGCGGTGACTATGTTGAAAAATAAATATATGATTTTGCAGCACAAGAATTGTATTTTAACGTACTTTTTGCCAGATTTTTCTATTTCTTTTTGTTCGTATTCTACAAGCACGTGCGCTTTACTTGTCAGCCTACCCTCGTGTGTGTATATATATATATATAGCCGGTTTCTTCCCACCTTTCCTTCTTTAATTACAAAACTATGTGTAATAACATCGAATTTTTATGAGAGTCCTGTTTGTTTCTCAGTTTCCCTATTTAATTACGATATGTGCCGATTTGTCGTCTGACATAATTTTCTTCACATTCCATAAGTTGTGTCAAAAACAGTTCAGCAAGAGAAAATAGCTACAATATGATCGAGGGAACTAGGAACTAAGTTAATAACAAAAGTTTGGATGTATTTGTATTCAAGACGATGGAAGCATTATGTGATTCATCGTTAGATGTGCTACAGGCTACAGATGATTGTAATTGTACCTTCATCATCTTTGAAAAGCTTTAATCATTAACCAGTTGTATACATGTGTTGTAGAAAATCTATATACAATATAAATTAATGTTGTCGAAAATCATATGTTATATAATCCTTGGCGGTAATATCTGTGGATATGGAGGTTCAGCTCAACTTCAAAACTAAAACTATATAGCACATAAATTTTATATTACCTCAATAACATATGTTAATGAACAATTCTTTCTTTTCATAGATGCAATCCATTTGACGGAACCTGTGAATGTGTGCCAGGTTTTGGTGGAAGACGTTGCAATGAATGCCAGACCAATCACTGGGGCAATCCAAGCATTAAATGCTTTCCTTGCAATTGCGATCTAACTGGGTCAGCTAGTCAACAGTGTGACAGAGAAACAGGGATGTGCATTTGTCATAAAGGAATTGGTGGCGAGAAGTGTGACCAGTGCTATCGTGGTTATTATGGAACTGCGCCTCAATGTAATCCGTGCGGGGAATGCTTCGATAATTGGGATCTTACGTTAACTGGTCTAAGAAACAAAACAAATCTCGTTATCGAGGAGGCATCGAGAATTCAAAAGGTCGGAACAACTGGTGTTTATAGTCAAGAATTCGATGACATGGTTGATACCTTGGATCAAGTAAAGGCGTTAATTAGCAATGCTTCCATCAGAAGTCAAGATTTAGATGAACTGAACGATTTGACTATCGACTTAAACAGTAATGTATCTTTGTCCACTAAGCAATTGGAGAAAGTAAACAATCTTTTAGAGAACGTCAGTCACAGGGTAAATCTAGGCGACGCTGCTCTCAAAAACCTTAAGAACAGAACGAACAATTTGCACGAGGCTGCCGCAGAGCTGAAAGAGAACGCAACTAGGCTACAAGAAGAAAATGTACAAGGTGCTTTGAACGTTACTCAGCAAATGGCTGAACAATCCAAGCAAGCGGAAAAAATGGCGAACGATACTAGCAACGTTTTAGCTGATGCAGAAAGATTCCGCAAACACACGGAGAGTTTGTTGGCGAAAAATCGTGCCTTCGTGGAAGATGCTGAGGAAAGAAACAAGGAATCTCTGGGAGAAATAAATGATAAATTGAAGATGTTCAGTAGAGTCATGCCGGGATTGAATCTGGAAATGTGTGGAGATAATGTAACAGATTGTAGCAGCGTATGCGGTGGTGCTGGTTGCGGTTTCTGTGGTGGTTTATCTTGTGATGTAGGTGCGGTGACAAAGGCCAATCAAGCTTTGGATGTAGCTAAGAAACAGGCTGCCAAAATCAAGAGTTATAAGGACGAGGCTGAGCAATTACTTCGTAATGTATGTTTTCGTACTTTTTGTGTATAGTAATATTAGTAAGATCCTGCGTAATTGATCGCACACTAGCTAACATATTAGATGCGGACCGAATATTAATAATTATGGATCAAAATTTTGTGATTTTTTTTTTTACGGCTGCAGTTATAGTTTACACTATTTGAGACTTTCAGATACAATCAGTGTTTAATAGAAAAATACACAAAACAGAGAATAGGAAATGTAAAGATTGGAGAGAATTTAACGAAAAACTAACAAGGGATATCACCCAAACGTCGATTTGGATGAAATTTTTATGTTATAGAACTTGAAAAAATATTTGACACTTATTTTTTTACGCGCGAATATCCACTTTGAAGTGGTGAAAATAGCCCTTAAATTGGGTAGGTAAGAAATTCCATGCAAAATTTTCCGTTTTAGAAGGCCTATGTTATAAAATGAAAGTTTCGAAATGACTCTAAACGAACAATCACTTTCATCCGAACAAAATCTTACAATTAATCACGGTTATAAAGTGACCGCGCCTCGCATAATCATAAGCGTCCATCGGTCTTTCGAATAACGAATACCACAATACCTCATATATTTACCTGCGTTGTTGGCCGCTACCATCCAACTTATCATAAAAAGTGTAAAATATAATACAGTTTCCAGAACATTATGTACAGAAATCAGTCGTACACCCGAAGAGAAGGTATAAAATGTGCGTATAACTTCAACCATAGCAATATTTTTTGTACGAATGAAATTAAAAATTCTAATGTATCCGTATTTTTTGTTTGAAACTATAGTTTGCGTATAGGACATTTGATCAAAATAGTTCAACGTTTTATACAAAAATTTGAAAAAAAAAAAAAAAAAATGTTAATTTTTAATATATTTTTTAAACAAACAAATTTTTCAAAAATCTGTGTACGGTACATTATTGGCCGTCTAAAACGGAAAATTTTGCATTTTGAATTTCTTACCTACGGCTAATAGTTTCCCAGATATTTGTGAAAATAGCTTTTTAACTCCAACTTTAAGGGCTATTTTCACTACTTCAATGTGGATATTCGCACGTCAAAAAAATACGTGTCAAATATTTTTTCAATTTCTATAACATGCAGGGTGTCCCAGAAGTCGACGTCAACCCGAAACCGGGTGACAGGCTAGGTCATAAGAGTTATAAGAAAAATATTTAAAAAAATCTAAGTCGCGTTTTTTAAAAATTATAGACATTTAAAAAAAATCGAGAAAATCTGTACCCTGTGACGGTTTTTTCACTCCTGTTACTACAAATATTGACTTTTTTAATCATTTTTTTTTGTTTTGTAATCCCGAATAATGCCTCTTTAAATCCTGGTCAAAAATTTAAAGCCAACTGCTCGGGCTTGGAAGTAAATAACACTTTTTGGCCAACCGAAGATTCAAGCAGAAAACTTAGCCCAGCTTTAACTGACCATACTGAAAAAAAATGATACGAGCCGAGTTTGGCAAGTAATTTTAAAAGTTGGCGCATTTAATAATTTCCGGATTTAACGAGACAAATTTTCGGATTTAACGAGACTTTAACGAGCTTGCATTGCGGCTGAAGGAAGGCAGTTTGAACATCTCTTGTAATGCAAATAGTTGATGTTAAACAATTGATGTGCATTTAATAAATCTAAGTATCCAAATTATTGATGTTTAATTTAATAATTTAATTTAACAGCGTCATTATCTGTCTCTCTCACATTTTAAATAGCTCTCCCTGTCTCACTCCAA
This sequence comes from Coelioxys conoideus, assembly GCA_947623535.1. NCBI lineage: Eukaryota > Metazoa > Arthropoda > Insecta > Hymenoptera > Megachilidae > Coelioxys > Coelioxys conoideus. Next base: position 390,399 of record OX392459.1, on the reverse strand, counting down.
CTGGAATCTTAAAGTTACGGCCTTGAGGAAAGCCACGGGTACATTAGAATCATTTTTAAATAACTAAGAGAAATTTGTTCAAAACTGGATTACGGTAAGGACGAATATCAGGCGGACGCCAGTGGCTCAGTGCGTAGCGTCGACGGCTCGTGATCTGAGGAGCGCGCGGGTTCGAGTCTCGTTAAATCCGAAAAGGGTCTAGCCGAAAAAGGTAGTGAAATGTGCCCTTGAGTCGAATGAGAAACCCAATTCGTCAGTCGATAGCATATCTAAAAAAAACATCTCACACCAAGTTTCAACCCCCTGTCTCATCCGTGGGGGTAGTAAAAGGGAAAAAACGGAATTCCGGTTTTTGGTCTATTTTGCCTATTTAGTTTCGCACAAAAATTCTGAAACATTAAAGTCCATATAGCGCATATTATAGAATTTTTTCAGATTTTTGGATCGCAAATTGTGGTTGTGAAAAATCAAAAATCGGAAAAAATGCGATTTTTTATTGAAGATGTCGGAACACTACTTTTATATTTATGTGGTAGTTAGGTATTGGTACAACTATTATCCCCTAATTTTTTCAGATTTTTCGGTGAGGTGCGCCGTAGTTAAAAAAATCAAAAACTGATTTTTTCGCGCGAAAACCGAACTTCTACTTCGAATTTTTATGTCTTTTTTCGATAAAATGTGTATTAAGTAATTTGAAGAGGATTCACGTTCACACAAATGATTATGGATTACAACAATGGAATTAGCTGAATTAATTAATTTTATATTATGTCCTTATATACTAAAACGTTCAACTGTTTTCCAAGAACGTCGTTGGCGCAGCTGCTAAGGCTCTTGACTGATAAACCGCTGCATACTCTTTTTGGCGCTGGTTCGATTCCGCCCGAACTATTTTTTTTTCCCCTTTTTTTTTTTTAATTGTTAATGTCTTTTTATTCTGATTATATAGCAATGGATACTACTGATTTAAAAACATTTCTAATGTATCTTAGGAATATTTCAAGGTTTGTTTTTTTTTTTCAGTGGGGAAGGACTACTGTGGGAGTCCTACATTAATCGCAGACTACCCACTAAAATATTCCTAAGACACATTGGAAATGTTTGTAAATCAGTAGTATCTATTGTTATATAATTAGAATAAAAGGAAATTAACAATTAAAAAAAAAAAGAAAAAAAGACCTCTATTACTTAGTTACCAGAAATGAAATATTTAAAAATCGGACTAATATATTTACTCAACAGAGCAAATATAAAATCGTAGCATTTTAAGATGTATAATCAAAATATTCAGCAATATTTTTATATGAATTTGAAGTTGCCAAAGTTTTTCAAGTTAAAAAAAAAACAAACCTTGAAATATTCCTAAGATACATTAGAAATGTTTTTAAATCAGTAGTATCCATTGCTACTTATATAATCAGAATAAAAAGACATTAACAATTAAAAAAAAAAAAGAGAAAAAAAAAATAGTTCGGGCGGAATCGAACCAGTGCTAAAAAGAGTATGCAGCGGTTTATCAGTCAGGAGCCTTAGCAGCTGCGCTAACGACGTTCTTGAAAAACTGTTGAACGTTTTAGTATATAGGGACGTAATATAAAATTAATTAATTCAGCTAATTCCATTGTTGTAATCCATAATCATTTGTGTGAACCTGAATCCTCTTCAAATTACTCAATACATTTTTTATTCGGAAAAAGACATAAAAATTCGAAGTAGAAGTTCGGTTTTCGCGCGAAAAAATCAGTTTTTGATTTTTTTAACTACGGCGCACCTCACCGAAAAATCTGAAAAAATTAGGGGATAATAGTTGTACCAATACCTAACTACCACATAAATATAAAAGTAGTGTTCCGACATCTTCAATAAAAAATCGCATTTTTTTCGGTTTTTGATTTTTCACAACCACAATTTGCGATCCAAAAATCTGAAAAAATTCTATAATATGCGCTATATGGACTTTAATGTTTCAGAATTTTTGTGCGAAACTAAATAGGCAAAATAGACCAAAAACCGGAATTCCGTTTTTTCCCTTTTACTACCCCCACGGATGAGACAGGGGGTTGAAACTTGGTGTGAGATGTTTTTTTAGATATGCTATCGACTGACGAATTGGGTTTCTCATTTGACTCAAGGGCACATTTCACTACCTTTTTCGGCTAGACCCTTTGTCCGTATTCCTACACGAATTAGCAAGTGTCATACCATTTTGGAATCCTTATTAAATGCGCCAACTTTTAAAATTACTTGCCAAACTCGACTCGTATCATTTTTTTTCAGTATGGTCAGTTAAAGCTGGGCTAAGTTTTCTGCTTGAATTTTCGGTTGGGCAAAAAGTGACATTTACTTCCAAGCCCGAGCAGTTCGCTTTAAATTTTTGACCAGGATTTAAAGAAGCAGTATTCGGGATTACAAAACAAAAAAAAAAAAAAAAAGTCAATATTTGTAGTAACAGGAGTGAAAAGACCGTCACAGGGTACAGATTTTCTCAATTTTTTTTAAATGTCTATAATTTTTAAAAAACGCGACTTAGAGTTTTTTGTATATTTTTCTGATAACTCTTATGACCTAGCCTGTCACCCGGTTTCGGGTTGACGTCGACTTCTGGGACACCCTGTATAAAAATTTCATCCAAATCGGTGTGTAACGTTTGGGTGATGTCCCTTGTAAGAACTGAAAAGAATAGAGGATAGTATTGTAGATGCGAAGAATGGAAAAAATGTGAAATGTCAGAAATGGAAGAACAGAGATCATAGAATTGGTGAAAGTAAGGAATCAGAAAAACAGGGGACACAAAAAATAGATGATATAGAAATAGATAACATGAAACATATTATTATTATTATTCAACATTCATTTAGACTTCAAATCTAAATTGGATAGATATTAGTAATTAAACTATATTGCTGAACATACAAAAAATTCCTAATGTTGAAAATTTGCAATTTTGAGTAACATTAATTTTCTAAAAAACTGTACGTCCTAGAGACAAACGGATTTCAGATTCTTATTCAACTCGCAAAAATCTATAAGAATTTCATAGTGGCGGTCATGAAATTATTTGGCTGTTGTACAGTGTTATCTGCAGTTGAACATATTATTTTAAGGCAAATGTTAAGGGGTCGAACAGAGTATCTTTTACTTCTTATAAATACATAGTAATAAATTTATAGCAGTACAATATGTAGTAAAAGGTGACATATTAATTCCTTATTATATGTATGAATAGCTCTTATCTGAGAAATACTTACTCCATGCACTGTTTTTATTCTGTGTAGTTAGATGGGGAAATATCTATTTTCAGTAGTGAAAAATACTATATGTCATTTTAAGAATCGTTAGTGAGCCATGCAAAAATTGTACATAAACACATTTTGGCTTGAATTATGTTATTAAATTTTCAATGCATAATATGAGAGTCTTAGAATTTCCGAACTGTCCAAAATATTAGTAGAATTATCGTTATATTGTTACCACTTGTTCTTATTTTCATAGCTTTTTGGCGTAGAAATAAAATTATTTCATACTGATAGCCTTCACTTTTTATTAGTTTAAAAAATCTCGTAATGTATTTCATGTATCACGTAGAAATATAGAAATTTGAAAATTTAAGAATATAGAACGAGTCCAACCGAATAAGATGGCCTACTTGACCCTTGAGCGAAATGAAATATGCAGTACGTTAATCAATAACATATACAAAAGACATCTACCACACCAAATTTCAATCCCCTATCTCAACACTATCTCTGCTCTATTTCACCTATTTAATTTAGGTAAAAAATGTAGTGCATATTGCAGAATTTTTTCAGATTTTATGATAGCAAACTGTAGTCGTGTAAAATGAAGAACTGCAAAAAAAATAAAAAAAATGCGATTTTTTATTAAAGGTATGACAGGACTACTTTTATATTATTATTATAGTAGTAACATATCTACATGACTATTATTTAAGAAAAAAAATTCATATGTTAATTAATTTTGTGCCACGATTAGTTACATTTGGGATAATAAAAGTGTGTTGCAACGACGTCATTGGCGGAGCGTTAAATGTTTTTTGTTGTGAATTCGTTACGTGCTTTTTGTATAGCAACTCGTACTTCGCTAGATTTAATTTCTTTTTAGTAGTATTCTTTTATCCTGGTGATGTAGAAATAAACAACAGCAATTTTCAAATATGTACATTAAACATATTTTGAAATTGTAAAAAACGTTCTTAACGTTCGTCATTGAACTTAATTTCATTAAACCTTGTTGGATATTGCACATGGTGTACCGACGAATTGTGACGTTTCTACATTATACTATCACTATATTCCTTGCTCGAAGGATCATTCCAAATTGAGAACTATGATTAAATATGTGACAAGTTGTTTCAAATTTGTGGCGATTCGAATGCTTATTTTACAAGATGAAGATTGAATGTAGGCGTACAGTTTTTAAGAAGGGTGAAATAAACTGTTCCTGATGTCTATTGGGTATTTAAATTCAGGTGGAAATGGAAGTCTACGTAGCGTATGTGTTGGGTCTGAGTTTTCTCCAAAAATTGAGCATAGCAAGTAATGAAACCAAGCGCGAATTCAATAAAAAATTACAGATACATACTCGACAGAATGTAACGACCTTTTAGGTGTTAATATCCGCAGAAACTAAGAACCGCATATTATTATATTGCTATAAATCTGGATGTATCACTAATCCCCGTCGCTGTGTTTTAACCCTTAACGGTCCGGAAGTATTTCAAGTTTGTTTCCCACCAGGACCAAGCTATTTTTCATACGAAAAGAATCTGTGGACACTATACACTAAATATTTTTAAATGAAGTATACAAATGAAAATATTTATATTTAACGCATTACTAGTACATATAGCAATAATCACAGCAATAATAATAATAAATCGGTTCTTGTCGTCATATGGCGGCATTGGCCCGTTAAGGGTTAAGATTCCAACGGCAGACGCAAACGTTAATGTTAGAAAAATGCATAAATTTGCACAATTTTTTTTTTAACTTTAAATCATTGCAATCAATTTCGAAACGTTTTAGTTATTTTCTTTGTAATATAAACTTATAAATCCATTTTTTTATTGAAAAATAATTATGTTATACAACAAATATATGTCATTGTTCACGGCACCACGCTGCGGAAGGCCCTCCACTATATACACGATAGCGGCTGTATTTTTTTTCTGAAACATATAAGTCAAATAGATTTTTAAACTGTAGGGCTGTACCTTATATTTGAACTAACAAAAGTATTGAAAGTTGAAAATTGACAAAGTTATTCAATGTTGATAAAAATGTTCACTTTTTACTAAAAAAAATTAATGATTATTTGCAAAAAATTGTTATTTAATATTAGCTTTTATATAATATTATTAGTTCAAATAGAAGCTACACTAATAAGCTATAAAATAAGCATCAGATCGTTAAGGTCCGTTCACTGCAACTGTTTTAATCGCGCACGCCGCGTTACAACGTCTTGCTTTGAGAAAAACGTGTTTAAAGTCTTGGAGCCTACACTCGCGTGGTCTACCTGGAATTCGCACTCTTCGCAAGGGCATGTTTATAATGTAAAACGAAAATGGAACAATCCAAAATAAAGGGCAATAAGTGTCCCGTCTTTGCATTGCCAAATATCTGTTTATACAACAAATATGCGAAACCATTTATTATTTATTAGAGCACGTCGTTCACTCTGACGCGCGCTTCTTATCTGTCTCGTCCGCGCCCGATCTTCCAGAGGCTGTAACTATAAAAGTACTTCGAATTTCAACCTGAAACTTTCACAATATTTTCGAATCTATATACTATTGATTAGCATTACTTCCAAAAAATCGAGTTTTTGGACCCTCTAAACCAGGTTTTCCCCTTAAGTCCAGTGGTGCATGAACTAGTGCCCAAGAAGTATGTAGCAAATACGTGAGAAAACTCTTAACCATTTCGCCAATGATATCGTTGCAATAAACTTATACATATATGTATTTCGGAATACAATTAATCGTGGTACAAGATTAGTTAATAAGCACATTTTAGTTTTTTAACTAATGTATTATTCGTAACAATTACGAATGTGACACTATTTAAGAATACTTAATAAACACACCGGAAAAACAAGAAATGCAAATTCAAAATAAAAGATACTTTTCATACAAAATAATTGGTTGTTGATTTTTGTTAACTATGCTGCATTTTACCGAAAAATCTAAAAAGTTAGGAAATAATTGTTATGCCAATATGCTACTACCATAATAAAACCCCTTTTTTCGAGAAAACTGAACAAAGTCTACAGTGCGCTGTTTCGACTTCAATTTTTCAGATTTTTTATTAGAATTTGTAGGACATGAGGGAGAAAGGAGGAAAAAGAATGTTGTTTCAAAAAGTTCAAAAAGATTCATATTTTGACAAGCTTCATACTACTGTTTATTATTATTATCCATTATTTATATTTTATATCATTCAAATTTTGTACTATTTAAACAAAGTGTTATTATTCTATGTCCTTTTGCGTATTACCATTTAAATTTCAAATATCATAATGATTCGTTATGAAGACGTTCTATTACTTTTCTGTTATTTATCCTAGATGATCCAAGTAAAACGTGATGCTACTACAGCCAGATCGAATGCCCAGGATGCCTTCAATTTTGCCTGGAAAGCTCGCAATTTATCCGACAACGTGACAAGAGATCTATCTGACATAAACAAAAGAATACGTAGCACGATGGATGAAGAACAATCTACGCCTGCGATGGTCAGGGACTTAGCTAACGAGGTGTTGGCTAAGAACATCCAACTGAAACCTGACGAGATCAAAAGGCTGGCTGATCACATAAAAAGTATCGTCGGTTCACTAACCGATTCTGAGAAGATTCTTGCAGATACTAAGGATGATCTGTATCGAGCAGAAGAGCTGAAACACGATGCTAATACAACCAAGGAAGATGCGATAGTGAAATTGGCATTAGCCAATAAAGTAGTTGTTTTGCTGAATGATGCTCAAAAAGCTCAAGATTTAGCGCAAGTCGCAATCAATCAAGCTGAACGAGACGTGAAGAGGTCCGAAATGGATTTAGAGGAGATTGCAGAAGTGACCAGAGGAGCTCAGATGCAAGCAAATAGTACCACGCAAACTGTAAATGCTCTGGATGGCCGTTTGAAGGTATTACAAACTCAGTCTGTAAGGAACGATTTCGTTCTAAATCAAGAAATCGGCATCGAGGCAAAAAAAGTTACCGATGAGGCGCAAAAGGTCGATACGAAGACGCGAAAACTATCGGAGGAATACAAACGAGCAGCCGAATCACTGGGTCTTAGAGTGAATAAGAGCAAAGATAACATTCAGCGGGCTAAGAAGCTTCTGCAGAGAGCTTCAGAATTGACCGCAGACACATCAACTAAATTTAAAGATCTTGATGGTATGGAAATTGTTTACAGAGATAATGAAAGGATGCTATTTGACTTAAAGTCTGAAGTTGATTCATTGACAGGAGAGATGGAGAAGCATTTAGCAGAAATTGAACAGAAGGCGCAACAATACAGGCAATGTATTTCTTAAATGTCTAAAAAGATTGTTAATTGAACCTCCTCTTGTTTGTCTTTAAAGAGCACCATTTTGGAAAAAAATGTTCGATAATATTCTTTTTTATTATTTATTTCAACAACAAAAAAATTGCTTAGATGTTTTTTTTTCATTTCTGTATGAAATAATCATGATAAATTCAGTTTGCCTTTATTAATTACGTGATGTTGTTGGTTTTCTTAGTTTAAAATGTCAAAAAATTGTTTGATAAAATGCTTATTTTATGCGTAAAAACTTACTTGAAATGTCGAAATGTAACAGAATTTACTGATTGAAAATAAAAAATGTTTAATTATCTAGGTAGTAAGAGTGTATTATTAATATTGCATACTAACAAGTTGTAATATAAAACATAATGATTAAAGTGATATAATAATTCATGAGGGAATCAAAAGGAATGATCCAAATATTTTGGACATTTAAAATATGTCGTAAAATTTCGAAAAAATGAGTATATGTGTTCTAGTGTCACATTTTTAATAAGAGGAACCATTTGCTTATGCTGTAGGAAAATGTCATACAGTACTAATCATTTACAACATTTTTACTATAACTTGTGCCGATTTTGGTAAAAGTCATATTTAATAGAAATTTGTAATCGGTATGAAAGTTTATAAGAAGAAAACTTTTTTTTTAATCGTATAATAGCAATTGATAATTCATAAAAACAAGGAAGTTGTAATTTTCAACAAATCGAATGGGTTTAATTGTAATCAGCTACATGCATATTCATTAGTAGATCTTTAAGTCTGCAGCGATTAATAATAGTAGCAAAATATGTTTAAACGTTAAAATACATTTGTATTGAAATTTCGTGTTTAAAAACATTACAAATCAAGAGATACATATTTTCTTAAGCTGTACATATCGTATTCGACGTAACATAAAAATTTACATTTAATCCTTTGTTTCCAGGTAATATACTCAGTGACTTCATCAAATCATAGTCTCCTTTTTTTTGTCTTGTTATTGCCTTTTTTAATTATTATAATCACAGAAAATTAAAGGAAGAATTTGATAGATACACAAACAACATTTCACTTCTTTAAAGTTTAAAAGGCGATACAATATGAGTAGGGGATACTAGTATTTTTCCCTAAAATTGTGTCTTATTTCGAAATCAATGAAGCTTCACACTGCTTTCCTTGTATAGATATAACAAGGTACTCGTTTGATATCTGCAAACGTTAGTAACAGTGAAATACAAACCAATGGTCTCGAAATATGTCATACAGAATTAAAAATTTATGTTTAAATATGTACAATACAGCCAGCTAACAGTACAAGCAGTAACTAGATTTGATCAGGACTCCATAACTCTTCTTTTTATATACAGGGTGTGTCAAAAGTGTTGAAGGAGCTGGAAATGGGAGGTAGGTAGGATCATTCTGAACAACTTTTTCATTTGCAAAAATGTCGTATGGGACTTCATTTTTAAATTATTAACGAAAAACACCGACCAATTAGAACCCGACAATCGCGGGCGCTCGGAGGCAGAAGTGTAGGCCCGAGTTATAATTGGCCGTGATCGCGATCGAATCGCGTGGCGCGCGATTCTCGCGTTCTGATTGGTCGGTGTTTTTCGTTAATAATTTAAAAATGAAGCCCCATACGACATTTTTGTAAATGAAAAAGTTGTTCAGAATGATCCCACCTACCTCCCATTTCCGGCTCCTTCAACACTTTTGGGACATCCTGTATGTACATACATTTCTTATATTTTTTCCTTCATCAAATTGTTCGTTCAAGTTTAGTTTTCTAATTATTAATAAAAACAATGGGTCCGAGTGAAATTGTACATTTTGGTAATAAACAAGCGCCTTAGTTAAATTACATAGCGAATAAACAAATTAAGAACAATGTTCAGTTATTCATTTCTCGTGAACACGGAATGAGTCAATTACTAATCATTCATGTAAATAAAAAAAATCGTATTTGTTTAATACTCGTTCTTGTTATTTGAAAAGAATAAGTAATAAAATATACAAAACTGGTCATGTCATTTGTTACAAAATTGCAAAATTTACGTATTAAAGAGACAAATAACTTTTCTATTGAATAAAAAAAACTAAATGTAACAAAATGTGCAAACAATTTAAATCAAACTCACCCATTTTTTAAATATAGTCCCACATTGGCGAAACTGTATTTGTGATTGAGTTCTTCCACCGATCCCAATCTTCATTTAAAAATCATACATCGTAGAACAGCCGATGTTCCAGCAGATCAGTGAATGCACTTTACTGTCACTTCTCATTGCCAATTTCCACTGTCATATTTTCCTGTCACTTATTAAAAATTTGCGAATGCAATACTAATGAGTGAACAGACGAAAATATGCAAATGATTATCCAAAAATAACTCTAGTGGTTGTTTTTTTCTTTTTAATGTTAATCTTGAGCAGTTTCGACATTAGCAAACAGCATTATCCCTTCAATTTGTTTCTCTTCCTCTTCCTAATATCAAACATCCTTGTTTCAATAGACTATTGTCATGCGACATAGAAGCCGGCAAGTATCTAAACATGTTCCGTAAAGGACATTGCTTGCGTTACGATCAGCAGTTGGGGACGCAAATGTCCGGTGCTCAACATCAAAGATAAAATAAAGAATTATTAAGGTTATTTGTAAATAGTCGTTCATGTGTTTTCATATGCGTTTTGTTTCTGTGGTTCTTTTTTATTTAATAGAAGAATTGTTATTATTTTAACTATGTGAATTTTGTGTTTTATATCTTTGCAATGAGTGAAAACAAAAATAATTTCAACTATCTTATACCTTATTTCTTTCGATTAGTGAATACAAGTATTGAATAAATTGTATTTACTCGCCTAATTCTATTTATATGCCTCGCATCTGGGTGCATGCTCTTGTCGCATTCCAATTAGTTGGTACTTTTCATTAACAATTCAAAGACTAAGCTTTAATAATCGTTTTAGTAAATGAAAAAATTGTTCAGTATCACCTTAGCCATACCGACTTCTGAAATCATTACGATCTGTCGTCGAAGGCACTATATATCTAATTTATTTTAAAATTTTGTTCAATCAAAAGAAATATTACAAATTTAGTTCTTTTTTATTGCATTTATTTTTACTGAGTTTACTTGTGAACAGGAAAGTATGTACGAAATTTATGAAAAGTTCAGGTAGATTCTGGCGTTTAATTTTATTCATAAAATTATTTGATTATACTAATTATTTTACAGTTTCGCTGTTGTAAGTGAGTACAATGTACAATGAATGTAAAATGTGATAAACGTTCTACTTAGAAAGAATCACTTCATTGCGATGATAGTTTATTAACTTAATATGATATTATTAACAACCATGAATGTTAATCATTATTTATGGTTCTTAACGTCTTTATCCTAGATAATCAGAAAGTATTCGTGTTCATGGTAGTACATTTGTTTGGAAATGTAATTTTTGATTAAATGAGAAGAATCAAGAAAATACTGCAGAAACTGAATACAATAAAATAAAAATGACCGAATTAATGATACATGTGTAGTCTCAGCCCTAGGAATTTTATGCCACCGTACAATAATATGTTTGTTCCTCTCCCCCCAAAATAAATATCCACGAAATAATATCTTAGAAACTGTGACGTTTAACTCAAAATTAACGTGCCTACTTATCAATATTAAATAGTATCATCTAATGAAAATTCATACGTTAATAAAGAAATATACATAAATTATCTCGATATACAGGGTGTCCCAATGTGTTGAAGGAGCCGGAAATGGGAGGTAGTTGGGGTCATTCTGAACAACTTTTTCATTTACAAAAATGTCGTATGGGGCTTTATTTTTAAATTATTAACGAAAAACACCGACCAATCAGAACGCGAGAATCGCGCGCCACGCGATTCGATCGCGATCACGGCCAATTATAACTCGGGCCTACACTTCTGCCTCCGAGCGCCCGCGATTCTCGGGTTCTGATTGGTCGGTGTTTTTCGTTAATAATTTAAAAATGAAGCTCCATACGACATTTTTGCAAATAAAAAAGTTGTTCAGAATGACCCCAACTACCTCCCATTTTCGGCTCCTTCAACACTTTTGGGACACCTTGTATATTTTGTAACAAGAGAGAGAAAGAGACAATTAAAATAGTATAATATAATATTGTAATATAATAATCTTCCAAATATCTTAAAGAACATTCTTGTAATCAGCCATTGGCGATTAATATTGCTAACAATGTAATGTCAACATTTGAGTACGATCAATAAAAAAATATCTAAATTTACGACTTGTAAATTGTAATACGACTTGCAAAAATGTAATAACATTTTTAAATTCCTAAATTTTCAGGTTCCCAAATCCCTACATTTTACATATTGTCCATATACAGGGTGGCTGGAATGAACTGTTACAACTTCAAACCGCTGCAGCAGATACACTTTTAAATATTTTGTTTTATCCAAGGGAAAATAATAGTCAAGAAACATTCAAGAAAATGATTTAATGCTCATTACTCGATATAACCTCCCTTTGCACGAATAATTTCATTCAAACGGTGAAAGACTGAATCGCACGCTGCTCGTACGTGAGATTGTGGAATCTTCTTCCCGGACAAGAGCTGATTTTCGAGCGTCTAAACTTTGATGTTTCGTTACATTGACCTCGGCCTCCATAATAGCCCAAATACATTACATTCAATCATTAAATACATTACATTCAAATGCTGGAGCTCACGAACGATAATTGGAACTGATGTTCCAGCTAAATATAAAGCAATTACAGAATTACGCTTCAAATCCATCGCTATAACCTTACTTTGAGATGTGGTAAAATTTCAACAATTTATTTATTTTTACATTGTATGGAACAAAATCTGTTCTGGGTAGAGCCCTGAATATTGCGCTTCGGTGCCATCTGAAGGTTCGAAGGACCACCCAATTTGTACGGATTGGGGCCATTAATAAGTTACACGCGATGTAGCAAGAATAAAGTATTTATTCACTGTAGTAACTAGTGTGTGTGTGTGTGTGTGTATTTCTGAGCTTGTTCTATTCCGTCTCGGTGAGCTACTGTATCGTAACTGTACTGTACTATCTATACCATTTTATAATTTCTAAGTTCTCTGATTTCTGTATTTACACTTTCTAACCCTAAAGTTCTGTTGGTTCTATCTCAACTAAAGTTCTGTGCTATCTAAAGTAAAAGCTCTCCTCGTGTACTACTTGGTCCGCTCCGCCCGAGGACGAACGTCTCTTCCTGCGCCAATGCGTGCATCATCGCTACGCCCGTGTTCGTCTCGCTCGAGCCAGTTCAAGTGTAACACGATTCTCGCCGCGGTCCCTTTGATGCGGGCTGACAAATCTCCAGTTCCAAATTTAGCAATATAATTTTTTTATATTCATATTTTTTTGACTGCAAACTTTTTTAACATATTCGTGAGGTTCTTCCGATCAAAATAAGACCAAACAAGGTATAATTACGATCACAATTACCTGTGTAACAAGCCATAAAAGTTTCGGACGTTACAATCAGGGCAGAGATACAAATAAAACTTTATGGCTTGTTACACAGGTAATTATGATCGTAATTATAACGTGTTTGGTATCATTTTAATAAGAGAAATGATACCAATACGATGGCAAAAGTTTCATTTACGAAAAATCAAAAATAAGAATTTTTAATTTTTAATTTAAAGGTCTGAGCTCCGCCTGCCTTTCATCTTTTCCGAACGCTTCAACCTTCTGCCTCTCTGTCTTTTTCACTCGCCGTCCTCTTTCACGTTAAAAACTTTATTTACCCGTTACGTACGTAATTATTAACGTAATTACATCATGTTTGGTGTCATTTTAATCAGAAAAACCTGACAAATACGATGGTACAAGTTTCATGAAAAAATAATAGGAAATAAGAAAATTGCAATCTTTTTCTTTCCTTGCATTAGTATGTGTCTCACCGATATTCGGTCGTTTCGGTAACCGATCGTGTTTATGTAATGCTTGACTGATTCCGAGGGGGATCGCCCCAGCAACGGCACCCGCCGAGTACATTTTCGCCTCCTACGGCTCTCGCCGAGTACACTTTCGATTGCGGCCGCCTGTCCACGGGGAGAAATTTTAGACCATGTTTGGTGTCATTTTAATCAGAAAAAACCTGACGAATACGATGGTATACGTTTCATAATAAAATACAAGGAAATAAGAACATTTTAATCTTTGTTATGCTTGCATTAGTATGTGTCTCACCTATATTTGACCCTAGTCGTTTCGTCGGCCGCGGCCCGTGACGAGGAAGGCACGGCCGCCGAGTATCAAATTTCACTTCTACGGTTCTCGCCGAGTACACTTTCGATTCCGACCTACCGTCCACGACGAGAGCTTTTACTGTACTTGGTTCATTCTGCTCGTGTACAACGTCTCTTCCTGCGCCAATGCGTGCGTCATCGCTACGCCTGTGTTCGCCTCGCTCGAGCCAGTCCAAGTATAACACGATTCCCCTCTTATACCGATAGCAAGGAGGGCGTTACTACTTCAGAAAGCTAAGGGTGGTGTTTGCTAGTTCGTCTGTCAACGCCCTGACCTTCGGTAGGAGTAGAATTTGTAGTTAACTGTAACGTAGTTATCACATGAACAGTAACAATCTTTGGGTCGCGATGGTCATGCGATCGTACTAACTATAGGGTATCCTATTCGGCTAGAGACGTACTAAAAGTATAAAATAATGAATTATCCCTCGTAGTCGTGATTTACACAAAATTTTATTTACTCTCGATTTTCTCACAATTGCTCTCCAATTCTCTCTCTCTACCTCTCGCTCAGGTACTACAATGCCCATCCCTTGTCGGTCGCCTGTTTATCAACTACAACTCAACTATCAACTTATAACTCCGCCAGGCGATCTATGCGAAAATTCTCGAAGGTGGGGTTACTTAAAAAATCCGTCGTTACTTCGATTTCGTTTGTTCTTCCTTCGATCGCCTGACGAGGTTATTGCCCTAGTGACGTTGTCAGTCTGTGACAACGACGCGTGCGTGTAAACATTTCTTTTTTTGGCAAGAACTGTCGCGGTTTACACGCAAAAACTACCAGTGTTTTCTGCCGGCGCTAGGAGCTCGCCTAGGCAAAACTTCTTTTGACCGTTTTTATTTCTGCCGGTTATCGCATTTGACTATACTTATTTTTATGTCCCTACATATCGATGTCATAATACCAATTTTTTACAAAAAGAAAATAAGGTGTATGCTCATGCGTTCTTCGGGATTCAACTTAATGAATCACGAAGTAATTAGGTTGTGGAATCAGTGAATCCACTCGGACGATAAAAATAACAAAACAACTGATGAGGGTAAAATGTTGTGCTTTATTAAAACTAATTGTAAGACTTGTTTTAGCACTTAAGAAAAATAACACCTCGCAAACTGACAACGGACTTTAAATATGAAATTGATGTTTATTCTTTGAGCGTTATTGAATATCTGTTGGAGAGAAAAAATAATGTTCTCTCCAGAAAAAGTATGTAGTGGGGTTTGGCATACTGCTGGGGGTGGACAAACGACTAAGTTAAAATTAAACTAATTTGATTGGTTATAGAAAATTGAAGAGAAGTGGACAAGAACCGCCCTTACCAAATGCTCCTCGCTAGATCACTCTTTACCTGAGTAATCTAACGTAAAAATACGACGTGGTTTGTCCCTTAACGGTCGACACTCATAAAATAATAAACCGCGCTGGCTCTCGAAAATCATGCAAAATTAGAAAAAGTTTAAAAATGTAAATTGCATGTTGTAAAGAGCAGCAAAAGGAAGTTGAATATTCAAGAAATTTCTAAAGTTAAAAATAAGCCCAATAGCTTTATGATTTTATGAATGTGTCGCAACATAAAGTATCGTTAAAAATATTCCTGAATAATCGTTCGAATGTGTCTGTGTCAGAGAAGGGGGCTGATTCGGTTCGGTTTGGAATTATTTAGGTGAAAGGGAGCGAAACTTGGTAAAACTGGGCCTCACGACGATTAAAAAAGAAAACTCTTGTCTTCAGATAATTACTTTGTATTAAACACTAATTAACAATTAACAATGATGACTCTGTATTAAACACTAGTTAACAATTAACAATAATTACAATAAACGATACGAAAAAACGTGTTACAACGGTTTGGTTTTGTTCTTTGACCTACCGATTTAGAACGGTTTGAAACAACTGGCGATCGTCCGCGTGCGAGCGCTTAGTTTTAGGGTGTAGTTCCTCGTTTACCTAACGAGGGAGCTCTCGTCGTCTAACGAGCTCGCGACAATATACTCGGTGACGACTCTAATACAGGGGCTAAAGGCCGAAATCAGTGTGACAACGAGAGTGTGATAGAAATTGTATACAGGGTGTCTCGTAATGAGTGTTAGACCCGGGAAGGGGTTGTAGCGGAGGTGATTCTAAGTAACTTTTTTCTTTGCAAAAATGGGGTCTAGGCGCTCGTTTTCGAGTTGTTAAGAAAAAACACCGACCAATCAGAACGCGAGAATCGCGCGAGCTCAGGGGCGTCGTGTAGGCATGAGTAACAGTGACTGTGGGTCAGAAAGGTGCTGCAGGGAGTGGTGTGGGTCACAAAGGTGCTGCAGGGAGTGGTGCCCCTGTAGCGCCAAGAGCCAACCCCAACCTCCACGCGGTGTGACCTGGAAACTCCGCTCTTTACGGGCGGTAGGCTAATAGGGCGAGTGCTACACGACTCTGAGAACTTTGCTGGGGGAGTCTGTATCCGGCGGAAAGATCATTGAGACAATAACAAAATTCCTTGCAGGTGCCGAGTCAAGCGATGTCTTCTCAGCCGTTAATCTACCTTGTCCCTACCGGAAGCGGTGGCTAGCTTGGGGGGGGGGGGGGACGATAGGTAGTTCTTATTGCGTATGCCCAAAGAGGCGAGGAAGCAAATCCGCGTCCCATCTCGGTGGGCCGGATTCATAATAACAGTGACTGTCAGATGACCGTGTAGTAGAATGCTATTAGGTGAAAAAAAAATCGGAATAATTGTTGAATTATTCTCGTAGTCTTTATTCGCGTAGTTGGAGTAAATCAAATTTAGAACGATACTGTAGTTCGTTATCGCAAACAAATAATAGATAAAATATCGACAATTACACTCGATAAATATTATGACGATGAAAAAGGACAAACTCTCATTCTGGAAAAAATACATTTTTCCATTCTGAAAGAGAATGAACTTTTTCATTCACCGAAAAATATTTTAAATCTAATAACTAATAAATGTAATAAGTCCTGCGTACGTTTAATGAAGAAAAGTACAAACAATTTGAATACGACCTACCCATTGATTCACAAATAATCCTGTTTCGATGCAAATGAATTTTCGTCATCAGGACGATTCTTACAGTTGACAAAATTATTCTCATTGCACAGAAACTCTCAATCCACTTCACTGTGACATTTTGCATTATTATTATTAAATTAATATTCTGTAAAAAAAAAAAAAATTGAAAAAGATCGGCCCATTTAGATGCATAAATTTATTTCTGTTAGTCTATAATTTCGTAAAGAATATTTTAATTATTAAACGATAATTGATATTATAAAACACTGTGATGTATCTAGTATAATATGCAGTTAAAAAAAATAAACATTGTTAAAATAATTCACCAGGTTTGATGAACACAAATTTGTGAAACCGGGTACATCCATCGGTCATTGTACGAACAGCTGATGTTATAACTGAGGCAATGAACTGTCGATTTAGGTCGAGGTCGGTGCAAGGGCCGAGATATATGCAAGGTGTCCCACAAATATGGTACGAGCCAGAAAGGGGTGGTAGGTGGGGCTATACTGAACAACTTTGTCCTTTGCAAAAATATTGGATGAGGCTTCATTTTTAAATTATTAAGGAAAAACACCGACTAATTAGAGCGCGAGAACCGTGCGCGATCAGGGGCGTCTTGCAGGCACGACAACGCGATAGTAGTAGAAGCCTACTAGGTGAAAGCCGGTTAAGCCGAAAAATCGGAATAATCGTTGAATTATTCTTTATTCATGAATAATAAATAAACTAATTCGTCTTTATTCACGTAGTCAGAATAAATCAAATTTATAACGATACTGTAGTTCGTTATCGCAAAAAAGTAATAGATAATAGATTCACTGTGACTTTTCATTATTATTATTATTAAATTAATATTGAATAAAAAAAAAAACATTACATGTATTAGTTATTCGAATTAAAATATTTTTCGGCGAATAAAAAAGTTTATTCTTTTTCAGAATGGAAAAATGTATTTTTCCAGAATAAGAGTTTGTCCTTTTTCATCACCATAATATTTATCGAGTGTAGTTTTTGATATTTTATCTATTATTTTTTTGCGGTAACGAACTACAGTATCGTTATAAATTTGATTTATTCTAACTACGTGAATAAAGACGAATTAGTTTATTTATTATTCATGAATGAAGAATAATTCAACAATTATTCCAATTTTTCTGTTTAATCGGCTTTCATCTAATAGCTTCCTACAATGTACACCGACATGTTGCGTTATCTATCGGTTACCATTGGGTAATCCAACCGCTGACTTACCATCGCGATGACCGTATGTTTGAACGTGACCAAGGTCAACTGTAACACGGGCCTACACTTTTGCCTCCGAGTGCGCGCGATTTTCGCACTCTGATTGGTCGGTGTTTTTCCTTAATAATTTAAAAATGAAGCCTCATTCGACATTTTTGCAAAGGAAAAAGTTGTTGAGAATGACCCCAGCTACCTCCCATTTCCGGATGTTTCATTCCTTTTGCGACACCCTATATAATTAGTAACAATCAATAGCGAAACGCGTTTTCGCGGCTTATGCTGCCGTACAGTGCAACCACTCCCGTGGAAAACTTCCGCGTCCCACGAATGTATAACCGCGGCCATCGCCTCGGTACCGAAAGGGTTAAAGCTCAATGAACTTAGTTCTCATTATCATGAATCGTCAATTATTGTAATGTTTGTGAATTGTCTGTTTGTTCGATCGGTAAAACACATATCCTTGATACAGGCCTTTTAACAATGCCTCGAGGAAGACGCACAGACATTACACGGATTATATTATCCTTTCCACTATGGCACTCAGTGATGCGTTCTAAAGGCCACTGCATCGCTGGTACATTGTCTTCACGTACCAATACCATGGTGCGAATTTTGAGTGCGTTGGGGCTGCTCTTGAACCATTTATACCATGCTTGAAGTTGTGGCATGTTAGAGAAATTGTTATTTTGATGCTATGTCGATCAAGGTTCTGGGGTAAGTGCCTAGAGGTCAAGCTTCGTCCTCATACCAAAAGGCATTCCTGCCTTCCCCACTCCGTGGCCAGATCCTTAAAGAACAACACCCTTAAGTAATGCAACGTCGGGCTGCTTGCCTTTTCCAGAACATTCCCATGTCTCTTTTTAAACAATCAACCCGGCGACATTCGATAGCCACGTGACTTCGAGTACTGGCCATCGTCGACCGCCTAGGTTGCCATTCATACAAACACCCTATCATAAATCGTCCGAAAGCAAAATAGCGGCGGGCTAATTGCCTTCGTCGACCCTCAAAAATACGTTGTCGCTAACAGGCAAGTACTCCCTTTGCCACCTATTCCAAAAATGTTAGAACATTTGCTATAAGTGTTGATATCTGTTTAAACGCCTCGTCTTAATATCATGCACATCTTCTTGCAGAAACGTCATTAATGAATCTCTGATTAGGAAGAGTCCGGGAGTTAAAGGTGTGAAATCATTTCGATCATTTGATACAAGGAATAATGGACGGGAATGAAGGCAAGCTTCGACTTGTGTTATTATCGTGTAAAATTCTTGAAATGTAAGACGGGTTTCACCTATCACTCACTTTAGATGGAATTTTGCAGACTTTACTGCGCTCTCCCATAATCCACCAGAATGTGGTGCATAAGGTGGAATAAAACGCCATTCAATCTGTTCGTTTATTAGAAATTGAGTCACCTCGCTTTGAAATTCATTGTTTTTTTTATAACTAATTTCGCTAGTTCATTTTTTGCGCCGACAAAGTTCTTGCCATTATCCGAATAAATGTTCTTACACCTACCGCGAAGCGAGATAAACCTTCTAAGACAATTAAGGAATGCTTCTGTTGATAAATCGCGTGCTAACTCTATATGAATGGCTGTAGTGACCATGCAGATAAAAATGGAGATATATGATTTTATGGAAAAGCGTGCCCGCGCTCCTCCGTTTAATAGAAAGGGACCAGCGAAATCGACACCACAATTGTAAAATGGGCGTGCAGGTACTACCATAGCTGTCGGTAGGTTTCCCATAATATGTATACGCTGATTCCTTTGGTTTTGCTCGAAAACAGGTAATACATTCATGTAGAATCCTTTTAACTAAATTTCTTCCTGCGAGAGGACAGTATGATCTTAATGATGAAAGTACGGTTTGACATCCTGCATGTAGCAATCGTTCGTGTTCATATTTAATAATTAAGTACATTCACCTATGTTTCGACAAGAAAATAATTGGGCGTTTTTGAACAAATGGGATGTAAGCATTACTTAAGCGATCCCCTAGTCTCAATATTCCATCCTTGTCTATGAATGGATTTAAGTGAACCAAACGACTATTTGAAACGCTAATTCCTCTTGATAAATTACCTATTTCGTTCACAAATTCTTCTGTTTGAGCAATCTTTATTAATTTCGATGTCGCTAGTTTAAGTTCTTCGGTTTTTAAAAATTGATGTCCGCCCTCGTGAAGATTATTGTTATTTGTCTCCGTGCTAGATGTTTGCTGGCGTCTATTAATTGATGACCCGCAGTTGTTGTAAACTCTCATTATACAGGGTGTCCCAAAAGTGTTGAAGGAGCCGGAAATGGGAGGTAGGTGGGGTCATTCTGAACAATTTTTTCATTTGGAACAATGTCGTATGGGGCTTCATTTTTCAATTATTAACGAAAAAACACCGACCAATCAGAACGCGAAAATCGCGCGCCACGCGATTCGATCGCGACCACGGCCAATTATAACTCGGGCCTACACATCTGCCTCCGAGCGGGCGCGATTCTCGCATTCTGATTAGTCGGTGTTTTTCGTTAATAATTTAAAAATAGAGTCCCACACGACATTTTTGAAAATGAAAAAGTTGTTCAGAATGACCCCACCTACCTCACATTTCCGGCTCCTTCAACACTTTTGGGACACCCTGTATAAACTCTTTACAGTGTAGGAGTGAAAACAAATGTTGTTAACGACCAGGGTATTCAAATATAATAACGTATACGAATGATAGCCCAGAAAATATAATATGTGCAAATAAGAAGGTCCTACTACAATGTATCGCTGCAGCGTGACGAAAAAAACGTTTCTGCCATACCAGGCGTCGAATTTGGACGGTCCTCGATGGGGATAGGCGGGGCGACCGAGAACTTCTTATGTTTAGGAAAACTTCTTCAGGCGCCACGTTATGGGTTGCTGGCAGTATGTTGGAGTGTGCCACCAAATGTCTGTCTTGATTAAATCACTAGCGTCCCTGCCACTTGAAATTATATCTGCTGGATTCATTGCTGATTCGACATGATTCCAGTTGTCGTTTGTAAGCTCTTGTATCTCAGTAATTCTGTTAGCAACAAACATTTTCCATTTATTGTTCGGTGCTCGTATCCACGAAAGTACTATCATTGAATCGGACCAACAGTACCATTGATCTATATTTAAACCGTATGCTTGAGACACTCTTTGCGCTAATTGTGCCAATAACAAAGCCCATGAAAGTTCAAGCCGAGGCAATGTTGTCGCCTTTAATGTTGCAACCCTTGATTTTGCACATAACAATCGAACTGTTATTTTATTGTTCTTAGTTCGTGTACGGATGTAAATGCATGCCCCACATGCACATTCTGAGGCGTCACAAAATCCGTGAAATTGTAGCTCTTCCGCATTTCTGTCGATAGCATGCTGATGAATGACTATATCATTGATATTCCTGAGTTGTTTATAAATGCCTTTCCATGATGTATCCAATTCTTGAAGTACCGATTCATCCCAGTCAAGATGCAGTCCTCACAGTTTTTGCAATATTATTTTGGCTTCAATTATTGTTTAGGCAAACGGTAACTCGGGTCCAAACGACCGCTACGTTCAAACTCGTAGCCTACATTTTCGCTCTGTCTTTCTCTTCTTGCTAACGCTTCTCCTGTTCCGTTGACCACCGGGACAGAAGACAGAGGCAAGGAAGAAACAGAAATTTTAAATATCCACTCGCGTATGTTTTGGAACATTCGGGAACATTCCAGAACGTATGTTGCTATAAAAGCCGCGCCCTTACGAACGAGCCAGTAGTCTGTATAAAGTCCGTAGAGAGCGATTAGCGAGATAGAGCGTGCGAATAATTCTGTGCTTCGGCGAAATTCCGGTGCGAACTTCGAGCTTCGACCAGATTTCAAACGAACACTCCATTTATTCCGTTTTGTAAGGACAATTTATTAACACCGCGTAAAATAATTTCAACATTGTACAATTTTAAAGCAATAGACAATTTTCCTTGCATCTCTTCTTTAATCGTTCACCCTTCTTCCACGGTTACGAGCTTTAACTGACCGCGTCCTCCAGTCTCGGCCGGCAATCTTTCTGTTATTCGAATTGTTTCCAACCGCGGATAGTCCTACGCGGCGAAACGTACGAAACAATTATTGTTGGACCAACAAGTCCAAGAGGATCAAATATTTCTGTTATCATAGAGGTTATTGTGCGTGTAGTCGCAGCTTGGAAAAGAGGAATTATTAGGATACGTGATGGTTGCGAGTGATTTATGTGAATGTAATAATTTATTAAATAAATAATATTAGTGTGCAGAAAATATAACACTTAATACATATATAAAACTATTGATAGATTGACTAAGTACGAGAGGAAGACGCGGTAGACTATTCGGAGCTGATTCTAACGGACTGACTGGAGTTATTGTAATTGAAGTTATGCTTGTTGTATTCTGAAGTATATCCTCTCTCGCGATGTTCTACCTCTCTTATAATATTGGCATGGAGGGCGTTACCACCTCAGAACGCTGAGGGTGGTGTTTGCTAACACCAGTGTCAACGCACTGACTTTCCGGTAGGGGTAGAATTTGTTATAAACTAAAGGTGGTCATCACGTGTACAATAATCCTTGGGACGCGATGGACACGTAACCGTAATAACCGTGACGGTACATGGCTGGCAGCGTTTATGAAGGGTAGCCTATTCAGCTAAACCGTGCTAAAAAGTACAAAATAATTGCGCCAACTTACAGACTTTAGGACAGGCTTAATCGCCTATATCTGAGCATCTGCAAGCGGTCGATGTTATTTCCTTCAACGCTGCGACCCATGTGCCGCCACAGTGCGTTTAGTGATTTTTTTTTTTTTTTTTTTTAACGGGGGGGAAATCTTCGAAAGACGCCCCGCACCCTGGGGGAGGGCGCAGGGTTCTGCCGAATTTTTACCGGCTAAAACCCCCACGGTGACCCTCTCTGGCGTTGCGGGGAGGCCCTGAGAAATCTGGAAGAACACAACCAGGACCTTCCCACGCCCTTGCTCCGGATGTGGAGCACTTCTTGGGAAGGAGAGGAGTACCCCCCCCCCCCCACACCCGGGTCTGCGCCGCCGACGGCGCCCGGGTCACTGAGACGCAGTCGGCCCTTTCGGGGGACCGTTCCTCGGAGACACCCTAGGCCCCTACCCAGGCTGTCACGGTCCCCCCGCAGCGGCCAGGTTGGATAGAACGTGACGAGTTAAGCCCTGGCCGCCGCCATCAAGCTGGCCTGTGCCGGAAGACCGACGGTCGGTGCGTGTAGCTCGCGACCGCCGGCCGACCCTCCCTAACGGAGGGTGGCGCCGCCGCGAGTGTCGCGGCCACTGCGCCTGCCCCTCCCACTGTGCAGGTCCGCCCTCTGGCGGGCCCGCTCCGCGGCCTCTTTCTGGAGCATTACTGCCTCACAGAAGGAGGCCACGGCCCTCCAGTTTCTGTCGCTGTCCAGCAGTGCCCCAAATACTGCCGGCAGCGACAGATCATAGCCGATGAGGCTAGTTAGGACACGGCGCGGCGCTGAGAAGGCGGGGCACATCTCCAGCGTGTGCCGCGCCGTGTCCTCCTCCCCGGAGTCGCAGTCTCCTCATCGGAGACCCCGCATTCGTCGGACCAAGTGATCGGAACCGACGGCCCCGCCGCGAGCTCGATATCCCCACTCGAAGAATGGGGGAAGAGAGCGTCGGCAACCCGGCGGAGCACTGGGGGGTCTAGGGTTTCCGCCACGGTGGAGGGGCGGGGGGCATGGCCAGAGCCGGCCCAGCACCAGCTTGTAGGCGCGCCCCCATGGGTTCCTATCGAGAGCTCCGAGGAGCTCCTGCCAGGCCTGGGTTTTGGCGGCTTTAATGGCCCGCTGCAGGGCAACCACCCGCTCACGGTAGCGCCCATACACCGTGGCCACCCACGCCGAATCTGGCCTTCAGCGCCGACGGGCGCGGGTGTACCGGCGTCGCGCGCGCACGCATTCGCGGCGAGGTCCCGCGATTGCGGGCGACCAGCAGTACACCCCTTTTCTAATCCGAGAGCCCGATCTGGGCATCGCGGCGTCACATACCATGACCATGGCGCGGCGAAGCCAGCGGGCTCTCGTGCGCCTGTCGGCAGGCACGGAGCGGCTATGGCTCCATGCCACGACGTAGGTAGCTGCCAGCAGGACGTCTCTGTCCAGCCTGGAGAGACACCACCGCGGTGGTGAGAGCGTCCCCTCTGTGCCCGGGCGGCCTCGGGGCTCGTCCGGTAGAGCGGAGGAGAGGACCATCGTGATGTAACAATAGTACGAGAGGGTTTCCACCCCCCCCCCCCCCACCCTTCGCCACGAGATACGGCGTGTGGCAGCAGGCGAAGTGAACGAAAGGTCCACAATGGACCCTCCCTGCTGCCGCACGCACGTATGGATCGAGCCCGCGTTAAGCAACCTCAGGTCCAGTTCGCCCGCGCAATCGAGCTGCGTCGCGCCCCGCGTGTCCGTCCTGGGGGAACCCCAGGGGCGTAAATGTCCACCACCACGGTGCCTCCCGAATCGGCCGCCACGTATCCCCGGCCGCGCTCAATGAGCGCGCACGCCGGGGAGAAATTGTCCTTGGTGATTTAACGTGCGATTCCTGCAAAAAGCTCTACCACACGGCCCCCATGGGCGCGGGATTGGGATACGCCCAATGAGCGCGACCCCGCCAAAGCGGGGATTACCAGAACGGCACAGGTTCTTACGGACCCTGATACCAGAATTCTGGTGGAGCCGAGTGACTTTCCAATACTCTACCAGCTATGCAGGCTGGTTCCCGAGCTGTTGGGACGCAGCTCACCAGCCGAAGGCCCTACTAGCAGGCCCTCTGACCAGCATGCGGCCTAACCCCTTCCCCCGCGATGGTCCTTCCCATGACCGGGCCTGGGCAATGCCCTGTGGGCTCCCGGTCCCCGCGGTACCAGTCTAGATCACTGGTGGGATCGACGCGATCAAGCCGCTCCCACGTTTGGAGTCCCCGCAGCCTCCAATTGGTCGGTTAACGACTCGGGTACGTGGAGACGTTACCCTCCAAAGGACACAAGACCAGTCGATCAGTTGATCTTTCTGCCTGCTTGCGTCCCCCCTGCGTCACCTCACACACTTATACATTCATACTACCCATTCACACTAACACGCCTTCTCTCAAACACACTTCTCGCATACACACAAAAACATTCATACTTCTCCTTGCATTCCAACACACCACTCACATCCACGCTACCACCATCTCTTCTTATCACACCACACGCACTCAGATCTCGGAGATCCTCATACAGAACACATTCAGCCAACACTTGCTTTCAGTCCTCACGCGCACCGCACATACAGCGCTCAGTATCACTTAAACCACGTTCATACAAAAACGCATTCATACTTCCATGACCAATCAGCAGAAAACATGCATACACACTCGGCTCAAACGCACCACTTCTTGCAGCAAATCTCACATTCTTAATATATTCATACGTCACGCGTCTTTTCTCACTCTGTTCCCATCTACTCTGCCAACATTCATACCCTCTATCATTCACAAATTGCACGCATTCATCCACCCTCATTCCATTCAAATCACTCGAAGCGGCTATCTCATTCGCACACACACTCACACCATTCTTCAATCTAGCACATACACCCCTCCTTACACACTCTAGGTCACAAGGTAGGACACCCATTATCACTTACATACTTTCAGTCGAAACAGTCCTACACATTCAAACATGCATGTAACACAACACGCTGACATCTATTCATCAATTCGCTTGCATACCCAAACTGCATCACATCATATCACACACGCGCTCCATACATGACACACGCAACAAACGGAGCCTTGTACAACACTCTCACCGCTCTCCGTCTCATACCCCATTCACACTTCATCACTCTTCTCATCGCACCCACAACATTCAATATCTTTTTCCTCAAGTACTCCAAATGCATTTTAAAATTCATTCTCTCACTCACCCATATACCCAAATATTTCACTTGCACTACATACTTGAGGGACACTCCATTCATACGCACAATCGGTCGTCTACTCTCAGCCATACTACCTTTCAACAACATAGTCACACTCTTGCTCTCAGACACACTAACACCTACTTCCGCACCCCATTCACCCACAATTTCCATCCACTCAGCTCCAATTCGCTTGACTTCCATTCGGCTCTGTCCTTCAATCATCAAATACAAGTCATCCGCAAACGCAACACACTTACATCCACATTCTCTCAAGCGCCGCAGAAGCCTATCCATACGCCCTATCCAGAGGAAAGGACCAGAGACAGACCCCTGCGGACACCCACGCTCAACATTCTTCCATACAACATCATTCACACCGCACATACACACTGCTCTCCTCTGGAAATAACTTTTCCAGAGTGGCATCTCTTCACATCCTGTTTCATTCAACCACTCAATCACACTATCCCACTCAAGGTTATCAAACGCTCCTTTAAAATCCACAAATATACCCAAAACATACTTTTTATCACTCTCTTGCACATACTCTCTCACTTCCATCCAAGCACTCTCCGTCGATCGTCCCCAGCGAAAACCATGCTGCGCTTCATCCGTACTATCACACACTCTCCGTTCATGCCGTTTAACCAACATTCGCTCTAACTCTTTCCCAAACACGGACAGCAAACTAAATGGTCTATAAAACGCAGGGTCCGATCGCGGTTTTCCAGGGGACTTCAGCAAAACTACCACACACGCTTTCTACCACTCATTGAGGAAACATCCATTTTTCAAACACGCATTATGCAAGCTCAACAAACATCCCGGAATCGCATCCCAAATCACTCGCAACATCCTCGCTGTTATTCCATCCAAGCCAGGTGCCTTTCCTAGCTTCATTGCCTTGATGGCCTCATTCACTTCATCCCATTCAAACTCTCGCATTTTGTTCACTCTCTCTTCCACGTCATTCACAGCTCTCAACACTCCGGATGCTGGGAAGAATTTCTCTAGCAACACTCCCGCACATTCTCTCCACGTGGAATAATTCACATCATCAACATTCAACGAACGTTGACCATATTCTCCCGCCCAGTTTTACCTCTACACAACTTGTAAACAGCACCCGATGGATCCAAGTTCGATGATTTGCTCACATACTTCCGCCAGTTTTCCTCTTTCACTCTACACAATTCACGCTTATATTCTGTCTCTAAACTTTTGTACCTACTCAATCGCACATCAACATCCGCATTTTGTCTCTTTTTCGCTGTCTGCCATAACTTTCTATTCTTTTTCACTTTAGCTTTCATGCTCTTCAATTCGTCCGTCCACCAAGCAGTCTTCTTATCATTCACTCGCGTTTTCCGCTTCATCCACTTGTCATTCGTAACTTCGATCCACTGCATTATAATTTCAAGCATTCTATCCACGTTTGTCTTACTACATACATCATTTCCGTACATCAACGCATACTCCATCAGATCATTCTTATATCCTTCCCAGTTCACATCCTTGCACACCCATCCCTTGCGTACATTACAATCATTCTGTTGTCGCTCATCATATATCATTTGAATCAAAATCACATTGTGATCACTTATTCCCCAGTCATTCTTCACCTCCCATTCAAGTCGGCACCTGGCTAACGATTCACTCACCAGAGTGACATCAATGTCACTCTGCCCTGGCGCTCCCGAGAAAGTGTAATACTCACTCGGCTCATTCAATCCAATCATCCCATTCGTTATCACCCACTCTTTCGAAATCTTTCCACGCATCTCACTCTCTCTACTGCGCCCCCCCCTGCCCTTACTGTACCATAACGGCGAGGTCGCATTCGCATCCATTCCAAAAATCACTCGTTTCCCCTTCACATGCTCTCGCACTCTCTCCATATACGCCAGGTAGGGCTCGATATCGAAACACCACCTGCAGTATATCGACACGACATACAACTCATCGAAGTCCCCTTTCATCCACACACATACACCACAATCATTCGTCAATTCACTCACACACATCGACTCCACATTCACATCACGAACAACCACTGCCGCTTTGGCAGGCTCGTTCTGTGAAACATACACTCTCCATCCACTCGGTAAACCTTTCACACTCCCATGAAACACATACAGCTCTTGTAACAGAGCCACACTTACATACTTTTCATCCATAAAATTCCCTAGGTCACACAAAACACTGTACGCTTTTTGTCAATTGAACTGCAGAACTCTCAAATACTCACTAGTCATCGCTTATTCTCGCTTTCTCTCTTTCTAGCATTCGCACATACTCGGGGCATTCACACGACAGAACCGAATGGTTCGC
Organism: Coelioxys conoideus; assembly: GCA_947623535.1. NCBI lineage: Eukaryota > Metazoa > Arthropoda > Insecta > Hymenoptera > Megachilidae > Coelioxys > Coelioxys conoideus. The sequence goes on along the minus strand of OX392459.1, from coordinate 361,999 downwards.
ATTAGTCCCTTTCACTTTACAATTCCTACACACACTCGCATTCTTACACTTGTCCCTCAAGTGCCCACTCTTTCCACACTTTTCACACAGTCTCTCTTTCACACTACACTCACACATCATATAACCGAACGCAAAACACTTATAACATTGCATTACATTCACAAAATCTCGCACTTTACACGCATTCCATTTAACATACACTCGTTGTTCACACATCACAATATCATGCATACTTTGACATTTCCACTATCACAATCCCTACATTTACACCTTTCTTGTTCGTTCGACTAATAACACGCACTCTATCTTTAAACTCCTTCTCAGTAATTGCAGACTTTAAATTCTTAACATACAATTCACTCATAGATTCCTCATTACTCATCTCATTCGCTACATCATATACAATCACTTTCGGATCCACTCTCTTGGGTGTCTCCACCTTGAGACCTAGTTCATCAAACTTCCTGTGTTGTTTCAAAATATCCATTTCTTTCGCATTGGCAGCCTCGATCACTAAACCGCCGCTTCTCGTCTTTCACACAGCTTTTACTCTCACATTCAAACCACCATTCACATCACGCATCACTTTTTCTTTCACTTGCTCACTGGACATTTTCACACTCTCATCCTTTGCTTTAACAACGACAGCAAAAGACCACACTTTCGCTTTCTCAGTCACATTCACACTCTTCATTTGTTCACTCTCAGATACATTCTTACCAATCACATTCGCATAATTCACAGGACTCACAATTTTTGGCTGACACACACGCTCATCCAACATTTTTCTGCTCATCCAGTCTTCCAGCTAGCCTCTCGTTCTTTGCAATCATTCCCATCATACATCCTTCATAATCATTCACACAACCTAACACAAACTCCGTCGCCGCCTTCGAAACGCGATTGGCCTCGGTCATCAGAAACTTCCTGAGCTTCTCGCTTACCCGGCGCATCAGCCGGAGATCTTCACGTCGATCATCCTCACGATCACCAGTCACTTTTTCGGCCTGCTCATCCTGCCTAATCCGCTTGCGCGGACTAAGGTTTCGCGACCCAAGTTTTCTTCCCTTTGCTGCGGGACCTCAGCCACGCGAGCTGGTCGGCATTCCCACACCCTTCTCTATTTCCCCCCCATGAAGATCATCTAATTTAACTAAATTGTTATCCATAACGTTCTTACGAGCTGGGACGAACGGAAGTCACTCCCCGGGTGACGCTCTTTCCGGGGAGAAGGCTCATACTCTCAAGAAGTCCCCAGGTGGCTTGAGGTGGCCGCTAATGGTTGGTGCTTCCACCAACCCACCCCCCAGCGTAATGCTGGGAAGTGCCCTATCGCCGCGCGCCATAACTTAAGGTTAGGATATTTTTATAGATGTCTAACTTCCTCGCGGTCCGGCTGATTAAGGCAAGACCCTCGTTCCTGCGAAACATGACCACAGGTTTACGGTAATGTAAGGCTCGGGTGCCTCGGGATAGCCAGATCCCGTACCACGGGTAGTGGCCTGCGGTCCATGAGGCGCCGTTCTCCCGTTAGCATGGAGGACCCACCCTCGGGCATCTGTTGATAAGCAGATACCAGAGAGCATGAGAGGCCTCCATCCCAGCGACTACCACGAGGAGATGGGAGATCCAACTTGTGACGGAGCACCATTCGGCCGCCGCACGCCGGGGACCCTGGGCGGCCACCCCAGACAATCGCGACGGAGCCACCGTCGTCCCCGATCCACGACGTGTGGACCGGGACGGAATAGGGCTCCGCCACGACCGCCAGCACGGTCGACCGCTCGGTCAGGGCCTGCGCAAGTAAAACTTGCGCCCCGGCCGAGTGGTTCAAATTGCACTGCAGGAGGTGTCCGGATGGCTCCATTATTTCGTCGAGCCGGACCAGCCGTCCGAAGCCGGGCCCTCATTTTTGTGAGCGGGTATCACCGGGGTCGCCGTCCCCGATGCCCCATCCACTTCCATGGGGACCTCATCTGAGGGCCCCATTGCCGCTTTGGGTACCACCTCGGCACCCGGCGCGGAAGACGCCGAAGCGGCGCCAGCTGCTGCGGTCTGGACGGGCCGAGCCACCGCGAGGGCCGAAGAGGCCGCCGTGCAGCCGGACCCGCCAGGGCCGCAGCAGTAGAGGTTTGCCGCTGCGAGGCAGCGGCGACACCCCCATTGTATCTCTTAAGGAATGCCGACGGCCGCCGCGCCTGCGGGAGGACTTTAGGGCTAGGCAGTCCTTTGTTCTCAGCCGATGCTCAGCGGCACGCCCCGCGTCGGCGCACACGGGGCAACGCGGTGCATTGTGCTGAGCGGTGGTCAGGGCCGCCGCACAGGAAGCATCGCCCCGACCGGTCCTTCTCCGCAGTGCACCGCTGTCTGGTGTGTCCAAACTCCAGACAGCGGTAGCACTGCATTGGCCGGGGGCTGAGTGCCTCAACGGGGACCACGGTCCACCCGTCGATCACCAGCCTCCCGGCCAGCGGATCCAGCACGTGCCTAACCCCGAGGCATTGGGGCGGATTTCGCCCCCCTTGATGTCCTCGGGGCGGCACCTGCCTGCCGCGGCGGCGGCGGCCATCACTACCTCCCGCGTGAAGGACGCCATGATGCCCCTCACACGGAGGTCGGCTGCCATGGAGGGCCGGGCGACTTTCACGTCCATACCTTCCAGTACCTCTGCCATTTTAGCGGCGAGGAGATCCGCCTTCGCGGACCTGTCGGGCCCCGGGACCTCCAGAATTAGGCCCCCGGTGGCCCCACGTCGTGGGAGCAGCGGCGGCACCCTCAACGCCGCCAGATCGATGAAGGACCTGGCCTTCGCCATTGCTTCCGCGTACGTGGCTTGGCAGTCACTCGGCACGGTCACCGAGATGGCCGCCGTACGCGGAGGTCGGGGCGGAACCACCCTCGGCTTTGCCGCCGCCGCACCCGACTTGGCCTGCCTCGCGGGTTTCGCGCGGGCGGGTGCTGGGGGCGGGGCGCGTGATGTCGCGCCCGCCGCCCCCTTGGCCCTCTGCGTGGCCTGCCTCTTGGCGCAACGGCCGACCACCTACAACCACGGGACCTCGTCCGTGTTCGGGATCTTCGCGACCGGGGCCGGGCCAGTGCGGCGAGCGGCCGGGAGGCCTGACGCATTGTCGAGGGAGCAGCGGGGGCTGTGGCTTTGCCTGGGTCCGCTTGGCCCGCGCTTCTCTTCCTCTTCGCACAGGAGGAGGGGGCCGGCGGCCCCTCCCTCGGGGGGTGCCCCGAGGGGCAGGCGGAGGATGGCTCCCAACGCCCCGGACCGCCAAGGAGGACGAGAGTTCCTGCCGGATCTCCGCGACTCGCTTCTCGATCAGTTGGGAGATCCGGCCGAGCAAAGCGTCCTCCGGCGCCGTCAGAACTACTGTGACGGGAGGTCCCCGGACGTCGTCGCAGCCACTCGAGCCGGCGGGGAGCCAGGCACTGAGGGGAAGCGTGGCAACGGAACGGGGGAGCCCCGCGGCGTGGTGTGCGACGCAGTGGCCATCTGGGTATTCCCCCGGTGGCGGCGCGCATCGCCCTCACGTAAGAGGCGCATTTCCTCTTCGAGGGGGCTGATCCTCCGCCTCAACTCCCGGCTTTCTGCCTCGAGGACGGGAGTGGAGGCGATGGTAGTCCGGGTGGATAGCTCGGTCCCCAGGAGGTGGACTCCGTGGGAGGACAGCCCTAGAGCCCGGACAAATCTGCCCTGGAGGTTGCGTGAGTTGCAAGCAACCTTCTCCACAACCCCCATATGCTCCTCAACTTTAACTACCAGATCCACCTTGGGGAGCTGCCGGAGCCCTCCGACGAGTGTTTCCTCGTCCGGAAGCGGCATGCTCCCTCTTGAAGGCGGTCTTATAGTGCCGCTTGGGTCGAGGACCGCTTTAGCGGCCTCGGCCTCCGCAACCATTTTCTCCGCTGCTAGCAGCCGCCTCTTTACAGCTGCTAGTCTCAAGTGCTCCCCAGTTCTGGGGGGCCGCCCTCTTTTTCTCAGTTCCACTGACCTGATGGAGGAGGAGGTGGAGGCGGCGGAATCCGACGCCTCCAGCTCCTCTGACAATGAAAGGACCTCCCGACCTTCGCCGGTGGTCGCCCTCGAGTCGATCGAGGACGACCTCGACGACGCACGGGAGGGGCCCGGCCGAGCCAGAGGTTGGCCTGGCTCCCATCTTTCGCGACTACGGGGGCCGCGGCGGCGGGGGAAGGCAGTGACGCCCCCGCCCTACCGCGAGCCCAACTGCTCATCTCGTCTAAACGCCTTTAAGGCCGCCTTCGCGTCGGCAACGACGCGGGGGTTTCCAGGGCGGAGTCCGGAAGTTATCGTGCGAACCCTAGTCCTTCCCGCCAATGGGGAGGGGGACCGAGTGGTCCCCTCCTCACCCGTACGTGCGCCAACGGCGCTTATTGAGCGAGCGCGCCCTCGTGCGCTTTGTTCGCCCCCCCCCCAACCCTTGTATTTGTTTTATTTTGATATCCCATGCTGGTCCCACGATTATGGTGGGAATGAAGGTCCGCCCAGGCAGAGCCGACATACCTGGGTTAGCCTTGATACTCGGGGGTGTCGGCAGGTGCCCCCGAGGGACCGTTTGCGACTGCCCCTATTTATAGACCAGGCAGCCATGCACCCACCGGCACGGTTATCCTTCACACCTTGGGTTTGGTCTCTCCCGCGCACTTCCGGCCGCCCCCGTTTCGGTCCTCCGTCCGAGCCTTACCGGCTTGGGAGGCCCTGCCGGGGTCCGGAGACCCCGCCGGCATCACCTCGCACATCATCGGGCCTACTTTAGAAAGCGACCGCACCAACCCCTTTTAGTCGCCTCGCACGACAGGCAGGGGGTACCGTGGCCGTATTCTGCCCCCCGACCGCAGAGCGGATTTGTTATAGAGGTTTACTCCTCGCGGCCCGGCCGATTAAGGCAAGGCCCCCGTTCCTGCGAAACATGACCACAGGCTTGCGCGGCGTGCCCATAGCCCCTGAGGGGGCGTTTAGTGAATCTATTATGTTCTGAATGTTTGACATTATATTTAAAAGTATCCGGAACAGGATCCCACAATATTCCTAACGTTTTCGTGTCTTTATCTAACTAAACCTGCTGCATTTAGTATGTTGGTTAAGTTGGTTTTTAACTTCGCTGCTTCCTTCATGTCATCTGTTCCAGCCAGTAAGTCATCAACGTAAAAGTCATGTTGTATAATATGGCTTGTAAGTGGGTCCTCTTTCTTCAATTCTTCGCTCAGTTGTCGTAAAAAATGCGTTGCTAAGAACTACACTGAAGCTGTGCCATAAGTTATTGTATTCAATTCATAGTGCTTAATAGTTTTATTGGTGTCCGATCGCCATAAGATTAATTGATACGCTCTATCATGTTCCTTAACCCTTTTAGTGCCTGAGGCCGATATATCGGCTCTTGCTGCACTAGTAAGAAGTGCCAGAGCCGATATTTCGGCCCGCGCCTTGTAGCGCTTTACTATTCGCATTGCGGGAGAACTCTATCTCAAAATAACTTTGTAATACGTTCTAATGATCTAATTTCATTACGAGAGAATAAAAAAAATAGTTTTTTGTTTTAACTCTTTGTGGACGACGACTTTTTCCTATCGCTTGGAGGTCCGGAATAATAGCTGTGGCATTGGGCTCTTATCGCAACTTTTCGGCACTGTGTTATGTGAACAACTGTTTGAAGACTCTCGCGAAATAACGTCGCATTGCCGCAGCGAGACGTAGGATCAGTTAGTGTCTTCTCGATCGTTGTTGTGAACAGTATATTTCGTCCCAGTTGCAGTTTGAAAGCGTCATTTTTGTTATTGCCGTTGTTTTCCGCTTGTGTCAAACATTGTTGTTTTTGACAAACCAACAATTAGCAATACAGGATTCCGAAAATTTTGCCACCAACCTTTTTATAAAAAATACACCATCATGGATGACGGGGAATTAGTTCAAATGCTTGACCAGATGGATCTAACAGATAGTGACGATGAAGAAATCGTGGCATCAAGAAGTCGGCATCCACGTAGGATATACAGTGATAATGAATCAGATCTGGAGGAAAATAAGAGTGAGGGAGCGCTGAGAAATTTCCGTGAAGTTACCGTGGCCAATGACAGCGAATGTTGTACTCGTAGTTGGATGAAAGAAAAGCTATCAAATATTGGAAAAAAGTAGTTTTCTCCATTTTCTCCCGAATGGCGTTCAATGCCTACATCTTATATCAGCAAAACACAGACGGCAGAATCAAAACACGACTTGAATTTATCACCGATATTATTCAGTCGATCACCACAGAATGGATGGCAGAAAAGAGGATAGGACACGACACACTATTGGCTGAAACATCCACAAATGTGCCCCGCATAGGCGTACGAAAACTACCAGGAAAACTGGAAAGAGTTTGCGTGGTATGCAGCAGAAAGGATAGTGGACCAAAACGAAAATCACGCACAATTTGTAATAGGTGCAATAAAGGATTGCATGGGGTGTGCATTAGTAGCCACGAATGCTAAATAAATTATTTGTGTGAGTTACAATAACAAAATTTTACACATTTACAATATATACATATAAATATTTAAGTTATTATAATGAAGTATTATGCAAAATTTATCACAAATATATTAACGACAACATAATTTTGTTTCAGCCATGTTATATTACCTATAACAATGTAGGGACATAAGATAAGTAAATCGGTTGCGATATCCGGTGAAGAATAAAAAACGGCAAAAAAGAAATTTTGCCTGAGCGAGCGCCGAGCGCCAGCAAAAACACAGGCATCTTTTACATGTAAACCGCGGCAGTTCTTGCGGACCGTAAGAAGTGTTGACTTGCACGCGTTATTAAATTAGGCCATTGCCCTAGTGTCGTTTTCTCTGTCTAACATGGACAGACAACGTCACTAGGGCAATAACCTCGCCAGGCGATCGTAGGGAGAATTTAACGACGGATTTTCGAAATAACCCCACCTTCCAAAATTTCAGAATAGGTGGCCTGGCGGGTATAAGAGGTCGGCGCGAGAGCTGGAAGAAAGCATTAGCATTATACGCCTTGAGTTTATAATAAAAGCGAATTATTTTACAAGTTAAATCTTTTTTTAAGACATCACATCCAAATTACCCACAACAATTATGTACGGTCTCGAAACTCGAATTTTCGATCGTGGAATTTTCAAGATCGGTGATCGTTGTGCTCGACGGCAAACTAATGACGTAAGGACGCTTTTCGTAAGATGATGTGGTGGTGGTATGGTGGTGAATGAATGTTTTTAAAGATAACACTTAACTTTATTTAACAATACTTCGTAGTTTACGAATAATGTAAATATGTTCGAGTAATTGGTGGTGATTAAAGTTATTTTTAATGTGTACTTGGTGGTGGTTTAAATTGTTCTCCTAGCGTGTCGGTGTTGCAAAAAAGGTAAACTATTTTGGGGTAGGAGTTGATGGTGACTTGGTGGAAAGTGGGAAATATTGAATAATCATTGAACTGGGATCTTTGGAAGATGGAGAAGTTGGAGGGACGAAGTGGTGGAAAAGAGTTGGTGGTAGGAATGGCGAGAGGAACGGGACTTTTTGGACTTTCCAGATTTTTTATGAGGGCCTGCAACGGGCCGCGGACTTGGGGTGCGTTCGAGGTTTAGGACTATTTTATGATGGATTGGAATTTTAACGATGTATTGAGTTGATGTTTTTACCCCGTGGGTTTCCAGGCTCGCAGGTATCGTGACCTGTGCTGTGCGGTGCATTGTAAAACCGTACAAATTACATATTTCGGAAGAGATAATCCGCCCGTCGCTTACCATATACCTTCGAGTTATCTTTTATTTTTGTTATATAATGTAGGATTGGCGGGGCCTCCAGACCCGAAAGGACAAAAGGATGCGGAAAAGGACGTGTATCAGGCGGACGCCGGTGGCTCAGTTGGGAGCGTCGACGACTCGTAATCTGAGGGGCACGGGTTCGATTCCCGTTTCAAGTCCGAATTTTTTCCGTATTCCTACAATAATATTGTTTATCTTGTTGCGAAATACATTGGAAATGCAAAGTATATGCTTCATAATATCATCGCACTCGACGCTGCGACCCACGTGCCGCCACATCACCCCCTTGCCAGTGATAACGTTACAATATTAAACTAACAACAATACAATACATTATACGAAAATCAATGAACAGAATACAAATTTACATTAGTTATATCTACTTGTATTGGAATCGGTCAGTGAATTTAACCACACGTCCGTAACGCGTTTTTGTAGGAACTGATTGTTTTAGTATGCTTTTCGGTTTACGACTTGCTGGAACGCTCGCATTTTCTGTACGTGTGTCTGTTGTTTGTGGTGTTTCAGTGAATTCGGTCGGTTCTATATGCGCCGGCTTTACTCTATCGATGCTTACATTTTCTCCCGATTATTTATTAACAAGGTGAAATATTTATCGTTACGCCTGATGACTTCGTACGGTCCATCATACAAAGGCTGTAACGATCGTCTTTCTGCATCGTGTCTAACAAATACGTGTGTGCTGGTGTGTAAATCTTTGTGTATAAATGTTGAGCGGTTGCCGTGTCGTGTAGCTTTACAAGGTTGTATGTTTCGCATGTTTTGTTTGAAGCGTAAAACGAAATCAGACGTGACAGAGCTATTTTGCTCATTTTTAAAAAACTCACCCGGTAATCTAATGTTACATCCATAAACTAATTCCGCTGGGGTTGCCTGCAAATCTTCTTTAAATGTGGATCTAATACCTAATAAAACTAACGGTAGGACTTCGGACCAATTATCAGTTTCGTGGCAACGAATTGCAGATTTCAATTGCCGGTGCAATCTCTCTACCATACCGTTCGCTGCAGGATGAAAGGCTGTTCTTTTGATGTGTTGTGTGCCTAAGTATAGTGTGAGTTCTTTGAAAAGTTGTGATTCGAATTGTCTACCCTGATCGGTCGTGATAATAGCTGGAACACCGAAGCGTGATATCCAGCCTTTCAACAGGGTATCTGCTATAGTTTCAGCCGTAATATCGTCGATGGGCCAGGCTTCCGGCCATCGAGTAAAACGGTCGACACAGGTAAGGCAATACCTGTGTCCCTGTGAAACTGGTAAGGGTCCTACAATATCTATGTGTATGTGATGAAAACGGTCAGTCGGTAGTGTAAATTGTCCTACAGGTGATTGTGTATGTCGCGTAATTTTGTTTCTTTGGCACGGTATACATTGTCTTGAACATGAGTTGCAATCTTTGTTGACAGAAGGCCAAACAAAGCGGTCAGTAATTAGTCTGCGTGTGGCTTTAATTCCGGGGTGTGACAGTCCATGTAAAGTATTAAAAACGCGTTTCCGTAATTTTTGTGGTACATATGGGCGAGCGGTAGGGCTAGATATATCACAATAAATATCTACCTCATCTTGCCTGTCCGGAAATTTAATTTTCTTTAATTTTAAGGCAGACTCAGACAGTAAGAGACTTTGGAGCTCTTCATCTGCCTGCTGAGCCTGGGCCATTTCCATCAAATCTATAGGTTTGTCGATTTCTTCAATTCGCGATAAAGCGTCCGCGACTACATTGTCTTTGCCTGAAATGTGCTGTATGTCTGTCGTGTACTGTCCGATAAAGTCTAAATGTCTAAACTGTCTGGGTGTGGAACGCTCTGGTCGCTGTTTGAAAGCGAACACCAGAGGTTTGTGATCAGTGTAAATGGTGAATGTGCGACCTTCAAGACTGTGTTTAAAACGACGAACCGCGGTGTAGGCTGCTAATAATTCTCTATCGTATGCGCTATATTTCCGTTGAGCGGAAGAAAGACTTTTCGTGAAAAAGGCCAAAGGTTGCCAGGTATCGTCCACCCATTGATGCAGCGCCGCTCCCATTGCAAAATCGGACGCATCGACGGTAACGGCAAGTTTAGCGTCAGGTACCGGATGCGCAAGGAGGGTCGCCGCAGCAAGTGCTTCCTTTACCTGAACGAAAGCAAAATCGGCTTCCTCCGACCAAACTATGCGAGGATTACCGCGCGTAGGTGCACCCTTTAATAGTTCGGTTAATGGAATTTGTAGCTTTGCCGCGTCAGGTACAAATCGTCTGTAGAAATTAAACATGCCCAAAAAACGTCTTAATTCCTTTAAATCTTTAGGCTTCGGAAATTCTTTAATTGCATTTACTTTATCTATGTTTGGAGCTGTACCTTTTGAATTAACGGTGTATCCTAAAAAATCTATTGTGCTTTGACCGAAAGAGCATTTACTTGGATTAATAATAATTCCGTATTCTTGTAATCTGTTAAAAATTTCCCGAATGTGCTGCAAATGTTCCTGTTCATTATGTGAAGCTATTAAGATGTCGTCTAAGTACGCATAGCAAAAATCTAATCCGAAAAGAACTTCGTTGATGAACCTTTGGAATGTTTGAGCCGCGTTCATTAACCCAAAAGGCATCTTAACGTACTCAAACAATCCAAAGGGTGTGGTAACTGCTGTTTTTTCTATATCTGATGGTTCTACAGGTATTTGGTGATATGCTTTGACAAGATCGATCTTTGAAAATACGGTTTTTCCATGTAGCATTGTAGAAAAATCTTCGATATGCGGCAAAGGGTAGCGGTCAGGTACCGTGCGCGCGTTTAGTGCCCTGTAATCCCCGCAAGGTCTCCAACCTTTGTCTTTTTTAGGGACTAGGTGAAGGGGTGAAGCCCACGGACTTTTTGAAGGCCGGATAATTCCTTCGGCTAATAAATTTTCGAATTCCTGTTTTACTATTTTTAATTTATCCGGAGCAAGCCTACGCGGTTTCGAAAATATCGGAGGCCCTGAGGTAGTTTTAATGTGATGTGTTGTGCTGTGTTTCGTGTTTGTGTGTGCGCGTGTCGGTATTGTAATAACTATGAATTCTGCGAGGACTTTATGATAGGGAGAGTCACCGACAATTGTTTTAATTGAATTGAAATCGGCAATCCCCAGTTCTCCTTGAGAAGTTAATTTTGTCACGCTATCGATCAGCTGTTTATGCTTCAAATCTACCAACAAACCGTAATACCGAAGCATGTCCGCACCAATTATCGGTTTTGAAATGTCCGCGATTATAAATTTCCACTTAATCATGCGCCGCAATCCTAAATTTAGATTTAAAACAATATAGCCATACGTCGAGATGGTCGAATCGTTCGCGGCATACAAAGTATAATTACTTTTCGGGGGCTGTCCTTTTACGAGGCTACGCGGATATACACTAATTTCGGCACCAGTATCAATTAAAAACTGTACCTTAGTGTCCTTGTCGGTTACAAATAGGCGGCTTGTGGCTGGATCGATGACTTCTGCCGCATCTAAGCTCGATCGGTGCCGTTTCCCAGCACCTGATCTTGGTGCTTACACGGAAACGTGCATCTCGTTGCCCGATCGCCGAACTTCCGATGATACCAGCAGATTCCTGGCTGCGTCGGGCTGCTGGCTCTCCCCCGGGTAGGGCTACGGCTGCTGTTTCGGCTCCGGCTGCTCCGCTGCCATCTTCTCCTATCCAACGCAGGTCCTTCCTGATGTCGCGTAACTGCGATGTCCTTCTTCATTTCAGCGACTTCCCGCACCAGCCGCTCCATTTGCCCGTACATCATCTCGAACTTTGTGTCCGTGCTGACGGCCGCGCACCTGCCGATAGGTGAAATTTCATTCACCTTATCGGCCATCTCTGCCATCTCCTCCAGGGAAGCGTGCAGATGCGTAGCAAGGACGGTGCGCATGGATGCTGGCAAACGTTTCATCCAGATCGTCCGCATGAAATTTTCTGGCACGCTCAAACCACCGGCTAAGCTTCGAAGGTGTCGCAGAAATTGCGTGGGTGTCCTGTCACCTAGTTCTTCGTGCTCCAGAAGTTGCTGGATCCGCTGCTCTTGCGACCTCGACAATCTTCGCACTATTTCGTCTCTGATCTTTTCGTACTTGCCGGAAACAGGAGGGTTTTGCACAATATCTTCCACCTCCTGTAAGTACTTAATGTCCAAAGAGGATGTTGCGTAGTGGAATTTCGTCGAATCTACTGTTATTCCGCTAAGCGCGAACTGCGATTCGAGATGACGGAACCAAAGACCAGGGTTATTAGGCCAAAAGGGTGGAACGCGGATTCCCACTCGTTCAATGTTCGACACCTCGGAAGGGTTCGGACCGTGCTGCTGGCTCGCGCCTGGCTGCGCGTTGAAAAAAACATGAGCATCTTCATTGGCCATGACTGTCTATCTTCCACTTCACACTTAAACTCTTTTTTCAAAAAAAAAACTTGCGTCACTATCACTTCGCTGATCACGTCGCGGGTCACCAATTTGTAGTCGCAGCCTTGGAACAAGGAATTATTAGAATGCGTGATGGTTACGAGTGATTTATGGGAACGTAATAATTTATTAAGTGAATACTATTGGTGTGCAGAAAATATAACACTTAACACACATATAAAACTGTTGATGGATGATTGACTAACTGGAGTTATTGTAATTGAAGTTATGCTTGTGGTATTCAGAAGTATTCTCTCTCGTCGCGACGTTCTTCCTCTCTTATAATATTGGCAAGGAGGGCGTAACCACCTCAGAACGCTGAGGGTGGAGTTTGTCAGTCACACCGTCAACGCCCTGGCTTTCCGGTAGGGGTAGAATTTGTTATAAACTAAAAGTGACCATCACGTGTACAATAATCCTTGGGACGCGATGGTCATGCGGCCGTACTAACCGTGACGGCACATGGCTGGCAGCGTTTATGGAGGGTAGCCTATTCAGCTAAACACGTGTTAAAAAGTATAAAATAATTTCGCCAACTTACAGACTTTAGGACAGGCTTAATTGCCTATACCTGAGCATCTGCAAGCGGTCAACGTTATTTCCCTCGACGCTGCGACCCACGTGCCGCCACACTGTGTTTCCTGAAACGTACGAGTATTGTAAATAAATCGTCCTATACAATTTGCCCAATGTGCTGTACGTCATTCAGTGACAATTCTGAGGAACTCTTTGATGATCCATCGAAGACTACTCGTAACTTCGTGGTCGTACTTCCGTCTTTAAGTACCGCATGATGTGGTGGTAAACAGAAATGCGGTCTATTTGTATATTTAGATGCAGATATTTCACACATGTGCCCAAGTTCTTCGTATTCCTCAATGAATTCGACATATTGTTTTCTAAACTCTGGACTTCTTGATCATTTTCGCTCCATTGCATGGAACCGTTTTTCTGCTCGTTCTAAAGAGGTAACTAATTCCGACAAATTATCTTTGAATTAAATGCTGACTATAAATCGGCCGTTATCATCTCGTTCAGTATTATCCATAAAGTGTTGTTCACTATAATCCCGTTTCACTTTCGTGGTTGAGTTAGATGGTGTTATTAATTTGGTTTTAAAGGTTTTTACTATTATAATAATTAACTCTTATTACGCACGTGTTCGTAGAACTCGACTATATTTCAAGGACTGACCACAGGTCAGGTAACAAAAACAATAAGTAATCTATAGTGTACATATACATTACAGGTGTCGCTTAAATAAAGATCATGTAGATCCGTTCTATACGAAGAGATAATGATTACATTTACACTCTCAACAAATGGTAAAAAGCAATGTTCCAATTTCCAAAAGCGTTCAATCTGATCATTTAAATCTTGATTTTTAATTAAACTACACAATACTTTCCTCGGAGAGTTCAGACATATATCTCCGGCAATAATCCATCGAAGCACGGTTTTTTGCAGCATTCATTCACTACCACTTATACAAATTTGTTCCACCGAAAGAAGTCTTAAAAATAATGAAGCTCATGTAATCAAATCTACTGGTCCAGAGCAGTTATATTCTGGATCAGCCAAATCAACCCCCTTTGATATATTTACATTACTTGGGTTAATGCTCGTGTTTGAAACGTTATTGCTTATTTTGTCCAACACAACACATGTGATAGTTGCCGAAAAGTTCGTAATACGGGAGCAAATCTACAAGTCGCTAAATACTTGATGTTTGGGAATTGAGGAGAGGTGGACGTCCCAGAAATGATTCGGCCAGTCCTTTTGGGTCTCACGATACTTTAATTATACACTTAATAACACATTTACAAACTACACGCACACGGTACACACAGAACTATTTACGAACGGAAACTTATATTAAACGAATGAAATGGGTGAGTGATTTAACACTATTCAGTTCGGTTGATTGGGAATCGCACGGGTACTATACTGCTCGAGGCTCCGTTGTCTTCTGACCGGCGAGCGCTCGAAATCACCTGAATTTCGAAAAGTCTGTTAAAGGCTCCGATGTCATAATCCAATCAGCTGTCGCTAATCCGGCGCTCCATGCGATCGGAGCCAATAACCGGATTATCGACAGAACGAATTATAACGCGACGGTAAGACACATTGTCGTTAGGCGTTAAATCCGTTCGGGACGCGAGGAGAAGATACGGTTTGTGGTTTCGTTTAGGTGATTTTCAGAGCCGCCTGCGCTCGCTGGTTACAGTACTAAACAAGCCGCCCGCGTTGAATCACGGAGGGATTCAAAAAGGAAACAAAAAACTTTATCGGTCAACGCGTTATAACCTATTCACACTACACACATCACGCAGGCATTCACTCACGATCTTATAGCCTAATGTCGCAAGTTTCGGTACACATTCCCCCTTTTTTTTTTTACAAATTGATAGTATATCGGTGGCACTCACAGACCTCGGAGTGCTAATCGAGGGTTGGTGCCGGACCACGTGAGTCCGCCACATCGGGAGAGAGATGACGTGTTGTCGCAATGAGATGGTAACGCACCTGTCGTTGGTGGGTAAACAAATGGGAGAGAGACAACTACACTTGTTCCGGGTTCTTGGCATCGGCGCGTCTCACGCTCTTCTCTTCGCGAGGCTCATCGTTGGTGTTGTTTGGAATCGGGAGTTTGTAGAGCTGGGTAATGGGTCGAGTGAGGGTGGTTGTCTCTGTCCGTATTCGTACGGCTCGCACTAATCCTTCGGCATCGGGAAAACATTCAACTACTCGACCGAGATGCCATTTGGCAGGAGGAAGCGCAGATTCTTTGAGAAGGACGAAATCGTTTGGTCGGAGATTAGGACGACGTTCACGCCATTTCGATCGCTGTTGAAGGGTATGCAGATAATCTTGGGACCACAGTCTCCAAAATTGCTCGTATTTTTGTCGCATGAGTGTCCATCGGCTTAATCGATTTTCGGGTATGTCTAATACGGAGGGCATGGGAATGCTCTTTAACGCCGTACCGATTAAAAAATGCCATGGCGTGAGCGCATCGAAGGAGTCAATGTCGTCCTTGAGCGGGGCTAGGGGTCGCGAATTTAAGCAAGCTTCTATGTTGCATAATAAGGTGCTGAATTCCTCCGCTGTCGGGATGGAGGCGCCAAGCACCCTTCTGAGGTGGTGCTTCACACTTTTAACTCCAGCCTCCCACAAACCACCAAAGTGTGGAGCGGCCGGTGGAAGAAATTTCCACCCGATCGAGTCCCTTAACAGGCGGTTTCGCAAAGAATCGCTTGCCATGACGGTCTTAAATGCATCTCGCAGTTCCCGCTCCGCCCCGTGGAACGTAGTTCCGTTATCTGAATACAGGGTGTCTGGAATTCCGCGACGGGCGCAAAACCGCTCGAGCGCGGCGACGAAGGCGTTCGCGGAATAATCGTGGACTAGCTCAAGGTGGATTGCGCGGGTCGCGAAGCACACGAACACGGCGATATACGCCTTGATGGTCGTACGTCCACGACCGGACGCTGGTCGAACTCGAATGGGACCGGCATAATCTACCCCACAATGCGTAAAGGGACGCGAGGTGCGGATGCGCGATTTTGGCAGGTCGGCCATGAATTGCGTCTCGGAGGTAGCCCGCTCCCGTACACACAGGACACAATGATGTATCTGATGACGCACTAAGTTTCTGGCGCCTAACACCCAATACTTTTCTCGTAACACGCGAAGCATTAATTGCACGCCGCCGTGGAAGGTGTCAAGGTGGACTTGGGAAATAATTAATGTTGCGATGTTACATTGAGGAAGTACGATTGGATGCCGTACGGAAAAGGGAAGGTCAGAGAGTCGCAGGCGTCCGCCTACTCTGATGAGACCGGACTCATTCATAAACGGGTCAAGCTTGCGAAGAGGTGAAGATGTTGGAAGAGCAAGGCCTCCTTTCAGTGTCCGGTATTCGGTGGCGAATGCGTTGCGCTGCGCGTAGCGAACCCAAAAAAATTGTGCGCCGACGACCTCATCTCGCGACAAACAACTTTCGGTGTCTGCCACATCAGGGTATCGGCACCGCGTTATAAAACGGTGTACATACGCGGTGATGCGCAGAAGGCGTGGTCATGACGAGATACGGGTGCACAAGTCCCATTGGATTTGCACATGATGCGCTGTCACTTCTTTAACTTCAGCATCCGGATCCTCGCGAGCGTGATTAGGGTGAGGTTGGCTTGGCCACGCAGTAGGTTCAGCCGTGAGCCAGGAGGGACCTTGCCACCACAATTGGAAGGTCGAAAGTCGGGAAGGTGACAATCCGCGGGTTGCACAATCTGCAGGATTGTCCTCGGACGGAAGGTGTCGCCAATTTGCGGGTATCTCGGTCTGAATGGTAGCGATCCGATTCGCGACAAAAACTCGGAGCGTGGTGGGCGTTTTTTGCAGCCAGCTCAAAACTATCGTGGAGTCGCTCCAACAATGAAGAGACGCGACTTCAAACGGGAGTGATCGCAGGACACATTTTATGCACCGGACTAGTAATACTGCCACGCATAGTTCGAGTCGTGGGATGGTGAGCGTCTTCACGGGGGCCACCTTCGTTTTCGCGAGGAGTAATTGAACGCGCGGTCCCGACGGCATTTTGACAACTAAATACACAACCGCGGCATACGCGTGTTCCGACGCGTCGCAAAATCCGTGAACATGGACACTTCGTGCGTCGCTTCCATAACCGGACCATCGAGGAATGGAGAGGGAATTGAGCGCGGTCAATTCCTCGTAGAATGTGACCCACCGTGACGCTATTTCGTCCGGAAGGGTCTCGTCCCATTCTCGCTTGAGTTTCCACAACTCTTGGATGATGACCTTGGGGATGAGAATGACTGGTGCGAGCCAGCCAAGGGGATCGAACAAGTGTGCGGCAATGGACAGAATCCGCCTTTTCGTCGGGGTTTCCCATCGTGGAAGCGCGACCGAAATTTTGAACTCATCGCGTGCGGGATTCCAGCTCAATCCGAGGATCTTGACCTGGGACTCGGGGTCAAAGGGACGCTCCAGCGCGAGTCCGTGGTTTGATGGTTCGATTTCCGATAATAGTTCCGGGTCATTGCTGGCCCATTTTCGTAGAATGAACCCCCCTCGCGCTGGACAATTTACTGTTTCGCGTCGTTTAGCGATTGCGGCAGGGATGGTATCTGCGCCGGACATTATATCGTCGACGTATCGCTCGTCGCGCAAAACCGGTATCGCGAGTGGAAATTCGGAGCTTTCATCTTCCGTCAACTGTTGGATCACGCGTTGGGCTTGATACGGAGCGGAGGTCGTCCCATAGGTGACCGTACACAGTTGATACGGCCTGACTGGTTCCGAAGGAGCAAACCGCCACAAAATAAGCTGGTATCTCTGATCGTCGGGGTGTACTAATATCTGCCGATACATCTGCGCGATGTCCGCAGTAAAAACGACTCTCCACTGACGCCACCGGAGCACGAGGGATACAAGATCAATTTGTAATTTCGAGCCGGCAAGAAGATGGTCATTCAACGATTTTCCATTTGAAGTTGGCGCTGAAGCATTGAAAACTACTCGGAGCTTTATGGTGACACTGTCCTCCCTGGTCACGGCATGATGTGGGAGGAACGCGGTCTGTCGCTGGAGGAGGGATTGGTCGGCGATGCGCATATGACCGGCTTGGAGATAGTCGTCCATAAACGCGGTGTACTGTTCACGTAACTCGTTCGATTTTAAAAATCTTTTCTCGATCCGATTCAGAGACGCTAACGAAACCGAACGGGATTCTCCAATGTTAATAGGAGTACCATCTCGAAAGGGAAGATGCACAACATAGCGACCGGTGGAGGTGCGAGAGTGAGTCGCAACAAAATGGGCCTCGCACTGTTCCTCCTCCAACGACAAAACCGAACTGCAGACGGGAAGGTCCTCCACCTCCCAGAAGCGCTGCAGTGTTTCATTGATGCCGGAAAGACTCGCGCGGTGGACTCGGATTGGCAGTCGTGATCGGTGATGAGTCGGAAGAGAACCGGAAATGATCCATCCGAAAATCGATCGCTGGGCTAATAACGTTCCGGTGGAATTCTTGCGAATTCCGTCGAGCATTATTGATGCATATAGATCTGCACCGATGAGCAGATCAATAGGTGTTGAGGAACAGGGGTCAGGATCCGCGAGCGGCAGATCTCGACAAAACGTAAGCGCTTCAGGGAGGCAGACTCGGTCGGGAAGGTAGGAAGTTATCCTTGGTAATATTAGCGCGCGAGTTCGTAGGACGGGAGAGGGGGTATTAGCAGCGCGAAGACAACATTGTACCACGGCGTCGATTTCGGTTGATAGTTCGCCACCGATACCCGCGACACGAGCAGAAGCCTTCTCTCGCTTAAGCTTGAGAGTTTGTACGAGGGACCCGGAAATGAAGGTTGCATCGGAACCTTGATCCAGAAGGGCACGCACAGTGATGGTTCGTCCTTGAGTGGATTCCACCGTCACCCACGCGGTTGCAAGCAGAATTGCATGCTGACGGTCAGCATGCGCGGACAAAGTCGTAACCATGTTCGGAATCGGCGGAGTGCCTGACCTTTCAGGCACGGACCTGGTAAAATCAGAGCGCGTTCGATTATTGGGTTGCTCTGTAGAATTTCGCGTCCCGGAGCTAGGCACTGACCCTTCAAAATGCAGCAAAGTGTGATGGCGGTTCTGACAGATATTACAGGAAAAGGTGCTGGGGCAATCAACCGCTCGATGACCACGACTTAAGCAGTTGCAGCATCGAGCCTGTCGACGCACCCACGTATCACGCTCTGCGATTGCCATAGCTCGAAATTTGTTGCACTGTACTAGACGATGGGATTCCGGGCACAGCGGGAAATTTCCGCGAGAAAGAACTATGTTGTGTGTCCGAACGGTATTTCGTACCTCCGATTTTCGCGGTTTGTTTGAACTGGACGCTTCACTGCGCGCTGTTCCGCTTGTTGCAACCGGGAGAGGGACGGTGGCTTCCAACGCGCGTACATGAGAGTCAATAAGCGCTGTTAATTGACTCAGTAACGGAAACGTCATCTCCTCACCGATGTGGAGTTCCCATTGGGAACGGGTCTTAGGGTCCACTTTTTGGACGAGGCAATGGACGACGATATTATTCCAAGAGTCAACTGGTTGGTCAAGCTTCCGCAGGGCGTTAAGCGCCTCGGTATAGCCAGCGCGGAGCCTGGTCAACCCGCTGTAACGGTCTGATCCCACGGCAGGGATTGCAAAAAATTGATTCAGGTGCGCGGTAACAATTGCTCGATGTCTATCGTATCGCGCAACCAGCAGACCCCAGGCAATATCGAAGTTTGCATCGGAAAGGCTTATATGTGCAACCAACCTCGCGGCGTCATTTCGGAGCGTCGACAACAGATAATGGAGTTTTTGTACTCCCGTGAGACTCGGATTATGGATTATAAGCGATGTAAATAGATCGCGGAACGCTATCCACTCTGTGATCACGCCCGAGAACGTCGGGAGGTCGATTGCAGCAAGTTTTATTGGGGGGTGACTCACATGGCCCGGCCCGGGCGTCGTCGGAGTTGATGTAGGTGGCAGCGTCTCCTCGAAGATGGCCAGCTTATCACCTATTGTAGTGGACAACCCTTCATTATGTCGCCTAGAATCTTCTACCTGCTCTAATCCCTTGACATGAGCACCTGTAACGTTGACCTGCGGTGCCCCTGAGTCACTTAAATCTGAATTGTCCCGATGATTGAGAATATTGTGTTTCTTGCCGCAGTTTCGACACGGACCGAAAGTGCAATCTCTATTTTTATGTCCCTCACCGAAGCAATTGAAACACAATTGGAGTTCTCTTACCTTTTGTAATTTAATAATCGTTGACATACCCTTAAAAACCTCGTAAGCATATATTGGGTGTGTTCTTTTACAAATCGTGCATGATCGTTTATTAGTAATTGTCGCGTAAGCCTTTACTTGCAGTGGCTTTGTCAAACTTGATTTTACAGTAGGTTTATTAAATTTGGAAATACTAGAGTTCATTGTCTTTATTTCAGAATTTTGTAGAAATTTGATAAATAAATAACCAACGGATCCCAGAATTCAGTCCTTTTCCCTAATGTTCTTAACGCGAGTAAATGATTGTTCGTGTTATCAAGTACTGTCGAGAGCACGAAAGTATAAGAGCCAAACCTGCGCGGGTCGAGAGGGACGAAAAGCGTACCTCAGTGGTCAGATTGTTTCGTTGCCGCCTATTCTCACACGCATTTTCGGCATTAACGCGCTATTCGCCGAGGAGGACACATACACTAATTGGTCGCATGACGCGGAAAGTGGGACAGATATATGTAGAACAAAAGAGACACGACGAGCGATGCGTCGAACGGCACTCCATTGTCGTAATCTCCTCGAGTTTTTAGCTAACGGAAAAAAGAGCGTTACTTATATCTCTTTCTTTTCTCAGGATAAATTCTACATTAACGACCACTCACCCTCGTAAACATCAGTTTCAAAATCTAATAAAGAGAGTGGTTATTTTAAGACGATATTTTAAATTCCGTACAATTGCCATCCTCCGGGTTCACGACATCATTCATAAAGAAATTTTCGTTGCAGGTGCATTCGATTTCTCAAACATTTCATTTACATCCGTAAAACTAAACAGTCTTCAATCGCGACTGATCGGCAGGCCTTTGGGATAACGAATGTGATCGCCACGTCACCTAATCCCAGATACATAATTATCGAATTAGCTTTAAATAAAACACATTCTCAGACATAAGGAATTTCACAAAATATAAGTAGGTGGTTATTTAACAATTAAATTATCTTTCATTTTAATTTATCATAGTAGAAATATATAGTATTTCTACACCTATGTAAAAGTAGGTCATTACGGATGAACGGTGGGAGCTACGCTTGAGTCGAAAAGTGGGGATTGGGTGGTCCTAGCGTGCTACTCTCTTTGCCCCGTCCCCGGCCAGGATCGTATACTCTTATACTCTCGACAGTAGTTGACGCAAGTCCGCATGCAACGAAACGCGGGTCAAAGAAGGTGATTCAAAAAGTGCTTGCACACGGTGACGAATTAGTATATTCGGATCCTCATAACGAGATTTCAACCCTTCCCAGGCTGGTTCATAATTTGCGTCTGAAACGCCTAGAGCTTCGATAGTTCGAGCAACATCTCCAGTTAATGCTGAATTTAAGTAGTGAAATTTCTGAATATTATTTCTGAATTTTATCCAATTACTAATTGTGCCATCAAAGGTCGGCTGTATTAATTTCGGTAAGCTCACTCCTATTGGGCCTACCTCTGAATGAAATCCGGGTGATTCAGTGGCGGCACGAGATACCGATTCCAATAAAGGTGTACCTGCTTGTCTACTCTTTATGAACCTTTTTGCTTTACCAATTGACTTGTGGTAAATATCTTCGTAATTTGCGATTTCCTCTTCCTCGGGAAAGAGTTCCTCGCGGTCGAAATCTTCACTAGTTTGAACCGTTTCATCCAGATCAACTTCGCCATATGATTCTATATATTCTTGAAAAGCTTCAAACTTATATAACAGTGGAAGTGCTTTTTGATCTGAGTGCCTTAGTGATCTGAGGAGCGCGCGGGTTCGAGTCCCGTTGAATCTGAAAATTTTTCCGTATTCCTACACAAATTATCAAGTGTCATACCATTTTGTGTGCAATTATTTTTAAGTATAATCAGTTAAAGCTGGGCTAAGTTTTCATTTTGAATCTTCGGTTGGCCAAAAAGTGATATTTACTTCCAAGCCCGAGCAGTTGGCTTCAAAGTTTTGACCAGGGTTTAAAGAAGCTGTATTCGGGATTACGAAACAAAAAAAAGTGATTAAAAAAGTCAATATTTGTAGTAACAGAAGTGAAAAGACAGTTACAGGGTACAGATTTTCCCGATTTTTGTGAAATGTCTATTGTAAGCGTCAGGATTAAAAATGCGGACTCCGGGAATCGAACCCGGGCCCTCAGTTTACGAGTCGTCGACGCTCTCCCTGAGCCACTGGCCGCCGCTACCTTCGGGTGTTTTCGGGCGCTTCTTAACGTTCGGGCGTGCAAGGCTCCTCACCACCGATCCTTAACCGGGTACTATCCGACCCATTTTGCTAATTAACTAATTTATCGCCTACACTATAATTTTTAAAAAACGCGACATAGATTTTTTAATTATTTTTCTGATAACTCGTATGATCTAGCCTGTTACCCGGTTCCGGCTTGACGTCGCCTTCTAGGACACCCTGTATACGTAGTTCAAAAATTACCCACGAATTCGTTAAAATTACACGAATTGCGGTAGCATTACGCTCAGGGCCCTGCTAGTACTTATTCACATCTCCCAGTGCGAGATCACAGTGATTCCTGGTAATCGTATATTAACGTTTCTCGCACTGGAGATTAACGGAGCCTGATATTCGCACTGTTGGAGGTCCCAACCATGTATGTACAACCTTATACTCTTTACCACGCCGTTTCCTTTTCCCTGTCCTTAAACTTAGGCCCTTTTCTGTCACCAGTCCTAGACCGTTCAGGTACTCCTAAAGTCCCACTCCCAGAAATCTACCTTCCCTCACTTCTTTAGCTCATCCCTGTTCCTTTTCCTCCACCCTCGTACAAATATTTAACCAATAGATTTCCTGCAAGTAACCTTGCTCGTAAGCTAATTCTTGTTTTTAAATCAGATTCCATTAAGTAGTTTTCCGAGCTAGTCATAGTCGTTTTATATTTTAAGTTAGGAACTAGAGTAGAATTAAGTTGTGTTATAATAAATTAACTTGTCTAAGAGTTAACCAATCTTATTTCGAATCCGGTTTCCCAACATAAATTTTGATGTCAGAAGTAGGATATGATTGGCATTTGCGTTAACAGTCGAACCTTTTGAATTCGCGAATTCAACGCTGAACGCGAGTGACAATTTTTATTGAGAAATTAATCAACTTATCTAAATCAACTCCTCAACCGGGGATCGCAGTTTGTCTGGAATTTCCTGGGAAGCAGAGTCAACCCAGCGGCAGTTGTGATACCGATCCGGAGGAAGAATCAGCACGGTAAGTACCGGAATTCTAGTATTCTTTCAATTTCTGATAATTATTTGCAAGGTCAATTTCATAAATCAAAAGTCCTCATCCTAATCCAATAAATCAAGGGTCTCTATTGTTGTTTGTTAGTGTTATAATGAAACAAAATTCAAGATGTCAACACCGTCAACGTCCGTTGTTCAGGAGTCGGAAAAACTTAGTTTAGAATTTTTAGTTCGTTTAATTCCAGATACTTTTGATGGCGATAGATACAAACTCCGTAGTTTTATTAAGCAGATTGATGGTGTATTTGAGTTAGCAAAACCAGAGCAATATTCAGCGTTGTTATTATTTGTAAAAAGTCGTATAATAGGAAAAGCCAGAGAACAAATTGATGTGCACTGTAACCTAACTACTTGGGCCGAAATTTCAGGATTATTAATGAGTCTATATCAGGATAAAAAGTCAATTGATCAAACGTTTGAAGAATTGAGCAGCATTCGGCAGGAGCGTAACGAGAGTGTTTCGCACTTTTATCAACGGTTAGAAGATTTATCTTCGCGAATATTAGGTTCTATTTATGTTAATAATTTAAATGATGATACATTAATGGGACGTTTAGCAATGATCGAGGAATTAACTTTGAATAGATTGATATACCATACCCATCCTTCTATTTCACAAATGCTAAGATATAGACAATTTGACAAAATCAATGATGCTCTTACGGCTGCGCCAGCAGAGGAAAAAGCTTTGAGATTAAATTATAGTAACTCCCAAACTCATAGTTGTAGGATTTGTTTTAAAGTCAATCATTTCACTAGGGATTGTTATCATAATAGAAATCGAACCAATTCATTTCAAGGTCCGCGCGGAGTCAATCATAGCGACCCTTTTAGGCCAGTAAATTCTCAGAATCCATATTACAGACCGGGTGAACGATTCCGAAATACATCAGGGTCAATGGATCAATTAAATCAACCCCAAAGATTTAATTAAACTCCAAATACTACCCCTAATCAATGTAGTTATTGTAAAAATTTCGGGCACCTTATTAATGAATGCCGGAAAAGGCAATATAATAATAACGTTAGGCGTCAATCATCAATCGCTACTAATAATTCCGCTGTAAATAATAGTGTTACGGTTGTCGATACAAAATTCTTTGCTTGCTCACTGCACCCTTCATGTGAGCCATTTGAAACAATAAGAAGGGATAATATTTAACCGACCACTGCCCTCCGCTTCCAAAAAAATGGAAGACTCTTGCAAGATAAGAGATCGGCCGGAGCCAGACCTATAAACATAGAACCAAATCAAACAAGAGTACTTTCAGTTAGAATTTTTCTTAAAACAGGACATACCCGATAATCAAAATAGTAACCACATGTGTTTCCTCGAGATATCCTGTAGGAAATTATTCATCTGTAGAAAAAGTCACGTGATCAATTTTCAGCTAGTATATAAACCCTTTCATTTGTATACTCGAGTGGACAGTAGTTAACTTACATCAGTGAAGGGACGGTATCGAGTGAACAGTTTCAAAGTTACGTATTTCGACGTGAACACTTCGCTGCGACGCAAATCAGTTAACTCTACGTTCAATCCCCGCATTGCCAGTGCGTCAAAACCGTGCATAAGGGAATAGGTAACACACATACACTCTTCATTTTCGCGACCGAAACAATTGTAAGAGAATAATTTTGTAATACATAATCGTGTTCTGTGAAATGTGTTATTCTATTTGCTTATTAATATACCCGAAAGATCCTAGTGACAGTGCCCACTATCATACATCCTAGCCGCTCAGGGTGTGTGAGAAATTAAATTTAATAAAAGTTACGTGGCTTAATTATCATGTAAACTCGCGGCGCTTTTCACGCTGTTCAAAGTCCGGCAGGTAACAATAGAAACGTTCATTTCCAAAACCAAGATTTTCACGAAGTCCGGCACGAGCTCAATGCTCCACTCCCATGTACGCCACAATATCAATCGATGACTATCCCGTCGGTAGACCAGATCACTCAGGAATTCAAAACATTTCCTTTACTAAAAGTTAATAGTACGTCTTATGAGGGTAATTTAATTTATGTCTTGTTTGAGTCTAATTTGTCCAAATCACAAGACAGGATTCTTAAATTCTTCATTGACACTGGTGCCTCTGTATCCCTCATTAAAGCAAATAGTCTTACAAGCTTCGAAATTCAAGACCCAATAACAATTTTATTAAATGGCATTTCCCTCAATTCGCCTATTAGTACATTAAGAGAGACAGAAATTAAACTTGCAATTCACAAAAATGAAATTGAAGTGAATTTTCATGTCTTTTCGTCTAATACGAACATACCTTTCGATGGTTTAATCGGTACCGATTTTCTAAAATCCCGTGACTGCAAGATCTTTTATTCTAATCTCACTATTTGTTCGGTATTGTTCGTTCAAGTACGCGAACCCGTACTGCGGAAACAATAAAATCGCATCAGCGCACTCCGTTGGGAAAATCGCTAACTACTTAGCCTGTGGGCATGCGCTTTACCGAGCAACGTTTTTCGGGATTTCGTTAAACGTTTAGTTCGTCAGTCGTTGACGAACCGCTGAAAGCAAATAACCAAACCAAACCAATCCATTTCTTTTTGTAAATTTCTTTATTGTGTCTTGTTATAATTCATTAGTTCGTCGTCCTCGTGTCATTAAGTGTTCTTTTGTAATAAACTGACAATCTACCGAGCCTACAAAGTTGTGTCGTTATTATTGGAGTTGTAAATTGACCTCGAAGCTCCAATCCTTTGTTAAGGGTTTACCAGCGAATTTGTCAACTATTTTAATTAAACTAATTCCGTTTCCAGTCCCAATTTATTTAAATGTGCCACATCCTTATGATTCATTTCTTCTATTAAAACGTAGAGCAGAGATGGTCGTCAGGGTAAATGTTTCAAACCATTTAAAATTAACGGAAGGAATTATTTCGTCACAGGTGTCAGACAACGGTTCAATATTAATCCCTAATGTAATTGTAACGGTTCAAGATCAGGATACTTGCGTAATTACAAGGCCGATGTCTCTCCCCGCTCCTCTTGCGCTCGCGCTCGGCGGCCTCCTTTTTGGCCATCACCTCTTCGCACAAAAAGGTGACCGCTCTCCACTTAGGGGGTAAAACCACTCTAGAACCAGAAAAAAAGACCTAAATTTGACGATTTATTTTGGAAGTACGACAAGCGGAAGGGAATTTCTTTTGAGAGGGTTTATTTAACACATATTGAAGAACAAAAAATAATTTTTTTCATTGGCATTTTTGTGCAAAATGGAGGCAACAGAGCCCATCAGCGGAAACAATTTTTGTAGAAACACTGCCACGGGAGGAAGGATTTCTCGATATGTGTGAGTCCTAGAATAAAAACTCAAAAAGATTTATAATCTATATACAATTGACTTTGGAAGTACGTAGGGTTTTTTTGATTAATCAATTTTTATAGAAGTTATGCAGTTTTTAAGAAATGAATCGACTTTTTGTACTCAAAACGAGCATTGCATTGTTTATAAAAAAAAAAATTTGTATTCAATAAAAAAACCGCTACGTACTTCCAAAGAGAATATTGTTGTGCAACTACTGTAAAAATTTCAATTCGATCCATGCAATAATCACCGAGAAATCCTTCCTCCCAGTACGAGAAAAGTGGTTTTGAGAAAACGCGTTTAAAGTTATATGAAGTGTTCAATCCTTGTAGTTCTTCTTTGCCTCTAATCTGCAATTCCTTTCTATCATAACACGTTTGCTATAATGTTATCATATTCTAGTTACCTCTCCAGGAATTCCAATAACGTAGGTAACAGGAAAAATTATTATTTTAAGTGGTGAAAGTAATACAAAAGCGATGAATCGCACCTCTGAGAAGCTGCGACAAAATTGATATTTAACTTTTTTAAAATTTGTTTTCCACTATAAATCAAATGGCATTCTATTTCCACGACCCTAAAGTATCGTTTAAGCCCAAAAAAAAGTCGATTTTTTGAAAATCCTAGAGTGGTTTTACCCCTTAATCGCGTCCCCAACCATGGACGCGACGACCGTCCCTATACAAAGCTCTCCTACCTCCAGCTCTGCTTGGAGGTAGTGCCGCGGCCACGCCCAAGCCGGGCACTCGACCAGTGTCTTGGACGGTGTCCAGCCCCACCTCGCAATGCCAACATCGCGACGATTCTTCCCGTCCGATCCGGCACAGGTACTCACCGAAACACCCGTGTCCAGTGAGCACCTGTGTGGTTCGGAACGTGAGCCGTCCGAACCCACGGTCCACCCACCGTTCGAGCAAGGGGAGAACCGCCCGAACCGCGCGCTTCTCCGCGGCCCCACTGGCTGCCAATTGCGCTTACCAGCGGGAGACAGCATCGCGGTGGGCCTGGAGCCGCGTCTCCGCAACAGTGGGCACTGGCGCGCCGCCCTCTGCCTCCGCAACCTCATTTCTGCTACGGCGGAGGGCGCATCGGTGCCGGTACAACGACGCCTCAACCTCCACCTGGTACTTCCAGGGGATTACGCCCGCCAGAACCATAGCCGACTCCCACGAGATCGTGCGGTAACCCATAACCACTCTGCTTGCCAGTCGTCTCTCCATTCGCCGCAGGATAGACTGCGCGCGGCGACTGGCCGCCAGGTCGGCAGCCCAAACTGGGGCGTCATATAGGGCTATGCTCCGCACGACTCTCATGTAGAGACGGCGCACCTTCTCACTTAGGCCCCTCAGGTTGGGCAGCAGGCGCGCTCGCGCGTCCGCCTTACGCGTCAAACTGACGGCCATTGCGTCGAAGTGACGCACGAAGTTCCACTGGGTGTCCAGTCGAAGATCGAGGTACCGCATCTCGGTCCCGATCCGAACATCGACCCCGTCCACCCGGACTAAGGCATCAGCCGGAGGCCGCACCCGACCGCGACGGGAGAAGGCCATCGCCTCGGTTTTGTGGGGAGATTTATTCTGTGTCCGGCCCACCAAAATGAGACGCGGACTCCACACCCGGTCGGGTATATGCAAATGTTCGGGCCCTCGGGCAGACCTCAGTCCCGTGGGCCATAAAACTGCAGCACAGGTCTGCGCGCGATCCCAGGAACCTGGGCAAAGTGCAGTCTCCGGCAGATGAAGATCTAGCATGAGTTTCGACTCGCTCCCCAGGGTTGGCGTGACAGTGCCGTTGCTTGAGGTGTCGGGGTTTAGTCCTAGTATCCCATACGAGACCCTGAAGACCACGCACCGCCAACACTAAAAAGCTACCTACGGAGCTACCCAATCCCGGATCCCCGGGTAACCGATGCCATTTGTATGCAGACTTGCGTGGAAGAGCTGACTCGTATGAGCTCTCGATTGGATGAGTGAACGGCCGTCGTTTGAGGTGTCGAGCTGATGGACCTAGTCATGCCTAGTATCCGAGACGAGTTCGTGATGCAGTCAAGACGACTTTTATCCCTTGAAAACTGCTACTACGGAGCTGCCCAATCTCAGGTTTCTGAGTAACGGATGCCACTAGCAGTATTAGAAGTGTTGTACAGGAAACCCGCCCTTCGGGGCCACGCCCTGGCGTACGACCTGTTAAGCGTGGCTGAGGTCAATTTCTCGCCGACACAGGTACTAAGTGAAAGCCCCACCGAGTTCGCAAGGGCTCGGTGTCATGCCTATTTGGAGATGGACTCTTAGGGGTAGTAAACTCGAGGTCTGAAGTAGGGAGATGTTGCGTATACCCGACGGGTGAGGAAGCACATCCCAGTCCCATGTAGGTGGGCCGGATTTAAATTAAATTATCGATGAATGGGCTCGTGCGTAGCGTCCCTTCAGTCACCATATCCTGTTGTAAGAAGTTTAGTGCGAAGTAAGTGCATAGCGTTAGCAATTTGACCTAATAGTTCGACGTTCGTCGTTTACGCAGGTAAGTATAATATAATATAATAAATAGTCTTCGTAATTTCGTCATAGATTAATCGTGCATTACGACGCAATTTCCGCATCTCCCTCTGCCGAGGCTACATGAGGTAATGGAATTATCTTGTTCAATGGTCGTTTCACAGTCGTGCGAGAGGTTCTCAATGTAAAAACACGTGCTAGGCCATCGTTGCCGGCATGCACGTGGATTATACGAGCCAGTGGCCATCGCGTAGGCGGTAGTAATTCCTGCTTCAGTAACCAGATATTTCCGACTTGGGGAAAGCGCTGTGGCAAATGCCATTTATTCCGGGTTTGCAGCGTATTGAGATATTCTAAAGGTCACCTTCGCCAAAAACTTTGTTGCATTTGCTGCGACATTTGCCAGCGTGAGAGCCGAGATGCGGGAATTTCGCGTAACTTATCCTCGGGCGCCGCAATTAATGGTTCGTCTATAAGAAAGTGACCCGGGGTTAGTACAGCTAAATCCGCGGGTTCATCGCCGAGGGCGTGCAGTGGACGAGAGTTTAAACAGACCTCAATACTTGTGAGGAGGGTGGCCATTTCCTCATACGTCAGCTTCGTCTCACCTACAACGCGCCGTAGATGGTGGTTGGTTGACTTGACGGCAGCCTCCCAAATTCCGCCGAAGTGAGGTGAGCTCGGGGGGTTGAAAATCCATCGAATTCCCTTGGCTTCGATGGCCCCTATCGTCTTCGTGTCGTCCTGGCTGCTCGGACGGATGAGGGCTCTTAACTCTTTGTTCGCACCCACGAACACCGTACCACAATCGCTGCGAATCTCTGTGCAGAGGCCACGCCGGGCCACGAAACGGGTCAAGGCTGCCATAAACGCCGCAGTGGTCCCGTCGGAGACGACCTCCAGATGCACGGCGCGTGTGGTGAGGCCGACGAAAAGGCAAACGTAACCAGGTCGCGATTGATGGCCACGACCTCCTCCTGTTCGCAGTCGAATGGGACCTGCATAATCTACTCCAACCCTAAGGAACGCTCTCCCAGGTATGACACGAGAGGCTGGGAGGTTACCCATTAATTGGTCTGGCGTTCGACCCCTCCACCTTATACATTTATTGCAACGTAGTATACCGCCCTTCACGACTTGCCGCCCTCGGATGACCCAGTAATTCTGTCGCAACGTCGCCAAGGTAAGCTGGGTCCCTCCGTGCATGCACCGTATGTGTGCCTCCTCCGCCAACAACCTTGCCAGGGGAGAATCCGCTGGGACAATCCTGGGGTGCCGTTGGTTGTACGTCAAGGTAGAATGCTGGAGGCGCCCACCGACTCGAAGCACCTGATCAGCATCGCGGAGTGCACCGTTTTCCAGGGTGGGGTGTGCGTGGCGGTGTCACTCGACATCGTGAACGCCTTCAACACCCTGCCCTGGGCCGCCATTAGGGAGGCCCTGGACTACCACCAGGTGCCTCCTACCTTAAGGTGGTGGTCGGGGCATACCTGCAAGATAGGTGCGTGACGTACACAAGCCGGGAAGGCATTGTGACGCGGAATGTGGGGTACGACCGAGTTTTGCGGGTCAAATTGTCCGATGGCACGAGGGTCGTCTGTTACGCAGACGACACGCTGATATTTGCCGTCGGGCTGACCCTCGGGAGGGCCATCCACCTTGCGGAGATTGCGGTGGCTGCTGTTGTTGCGCGGATCAGCGCCTTGGGGCTTCGTATAGACGCTCGCAAGACCGGGGCCATGGCTTTTCATGGCCTACCCCGGTCGAAGCATCTGCCCCAGGCATGGGTCCGGGTAGGTGATGCCCGGGTCGAGGTCGGCTCAAGTATAAAATACTTGGGTCTGACTCTCGACTCCCACTGGCGCTTTGAGGTCCACTTCGACCACCTCGTCCCCCGGGTTGAGCGGGTTGCAGGTACCCTTAGTCGACTCATGCCCAACCTCGGGGGGCCAGACGCGAAGGTTCACTACCTCTACGTGGGAGTGGTGCGGTCCATGACACTGTACGGCTCGGCAGTTGTTGCGGCATGTTATCGATAAGTCAGGGATCGATATTAGCGATAAATCAGGGATCGATATTAGCGAAAGAAAAGGGATCGATATTATCGACACAAAGAGTAAACCCCCTCCGAGGTGATTTCGAGCCCTACGTCACCAGGCGAGGAAACAAAAGAGAGCGAACTTCGACGTTCGTACTCACTTTCTCGTAAAAGCCGGCAGCGTTTAGCGATTAGCAGACCTACAGCGTAAAGTTTAAAGCGTCTTGTAATATTCAATTGTCATATTGTACTTGCGTTAAGTGTTTTAAGTCTCGCGTGATTTTGTTTTGTTCTGAATAAACTGTGATCGTTGAAACCGTGTGTTTTCTTGTGAGAACTCTAGTTAATGTATCGTTGTAATTTTCCTGCCTTCTCGCGGAAACAGCAGTTTTCGCCGACACCCTGATGACCAGCAAGCGCAGTATTGCGCTGCTGCATCGCCTGCAGCGCAGGCTGGCCATCAGGGTCATCAGAGGATACCGCACCATCTCCTTTGTGGTGGCGATGGTTCTGGCGGATTTGATCCCCTTCGAGTTGCTCGCCGCGGTGGATGCGCTCGTCAACGCGCGCATCCGGGCGTGGCGTCGGTCGTACAGGATTCCGCCAGAATCAGAGGTGGTCGAGGCATGTAAGCGCCAGGCCCGACAGCTGGCAAAATCCCGGTGGCGCAGCGAGCTAGTTCGCAGCGCCGGGAATCCGGTTGTCGGGGCCCTCCTGCCCATCTACACCGAGTGGCAGGAGAGGCGGCACGGTAGGCTCGCCTACCGCATGACACGGATGCTCACCGGGCACGGTTGCTTCGGTGAATTTCTGTGTCGAATAGGGAAGGCCGCGATAGCGGCTTGCAGTCACTGCGACTTCACGGAGAAGGACACGGCATACGCTGGAGGAATGCGCCGCCTTTTCAGCGCCGCGCCGTGTCTTGAGAGGCCATATTGGCCACGATCTGTCGCTGCCAGCAGTGTTTGGGGCCCTGCTGGACAGCGACAGCAACTGGAGCGCCGTGGCCTCCTTCTGTGAGGCAGTAATGCTCAAGACGAGCCGCGGAGCGGGCCCGTGAACAAGCGGGCCCGCGCAGCGCGACTGGTAGGCGCCCCCATCTTCTTTTCGGGGGGGGGGTTGGCCGGCGGCCGCGTGCTAAATGCACCGGCCGTGGGTCTTCCGGCTGAGACCGGCGCCATCATGCCGGTCAGGGCGTGACACGTTCACGCCCATTCATACTTGGCCGCCGCGGGGGGACCGCGACACCCTGGGTGGGGGCTCAGTGTGTCTCCGAGAAACGGCCCCCCGAGAAGGCCGACAGCGTCGGGGTGGCCCGGGTGCTGTCGGAGGACTTAATTTTCGGGTGTTTGGAAGGGGTTTTCCCCTCCCTCCCAGGGTGCTCCTCACCCGGAGCAAAGCCGTGGGGAGGTCTTGGTCGTGTTCTTCCAGAGTTCCCAGGGCCTCCCTGCAACGCCAGAGAGGGTCACCGTTGGGGTCTTAGCCAGTAAAAATCCAGCATAACCCTGCCTCCTCCCCCAGGGGGCGGGGTATCTTTCGAAGATTTCCCCCACGTTAAAGAAAAAAAAAGTTCATGTGTAACACGATACACTCACCGCAGTCCCTTTGATGCGGGCTGACAGATCTCCAGTTCCCAATTTAGCAATATAATTTGTTAATATTTATATTTTTTTGACTGCAAACTTTTTCAACATATTCGTGAGGTTTTTCCGATTAAAATAAGACCAAACACGATATAATTACGATCATAATTACCTGTGTAACAAGCCATACAAGTTTCGGCCGTTACATTTACGGCAGAGATACGAATTCCTTAGATTCTCACGTTCGAAACTTTTATGGCTTGTTACACGGGTAATTATGATCGTAATTATACCGTGTTTGGTATCATTTTAATCAGAAAAATGAGACGAATACGATGGTAAAAGTTTCATTTACGAAAAACCAAAAATAAAGAATTTTGATTTTTGAATATAAAAGATAGAACACGCAGGAGTCTTTCATGTTTGCCGAACGTCTCTGTTTAGGCAAACGGTAACTCGGGTCCAAACGACCGCTACGTTTAAACAGGTAGCCTATATTTTCGCTCTATCCTTCTGTCCTTGCTAACGCTTCTCCTGTTCCGTTGGCCACCGGTACAGGAGACAAAGGCAAGGAAGAAACAGAAATTTTAAATATACACTCGCGCATGTTCTAGAACTTTCGGGAACATTCCAGAACGTATGTTGCTATAAAAGCCGCGCCCTTGCGAACGAGCCGGCAGTTTGTATAAAATCCGTAGAGAGCGATTAGCGAAATAGAGCATGCGAATAATTCTGTGCTTCGGCGAAATTCCGGTACGAACTTCGAGCTTCGACCAGGTTTCGGACGAACATTTAATTTATTCAGAACTCCGTGCTTCGGCGAAATTCCGGTACGAACTTCGAGCTTCGACCAGGTTTCGGACGAACACGCCATTTCCTCCGTTTGTAAAGACAATTTATTAACACCGCACTAAATTGTTTCTATATTGTACAATTTTAGAGCAATAGACAATTATCCTTGCACCTTTTCTTTAATCGTTCACCCTTCTTCCACGGTCACGAGCTTTAACTGACCGCGTCCTTCCGTCTCGGCCGGCAATCTTTCTGTTATTCGGATCGTTTCCAACCGCGGATAGTTCTACGCGGCGAAACGTACGAAACAGTCTCGAACCTCAGTCCCTCTTTGTTTTTGTATCTCTATCCTTTTCTTCGTTCGGTTTGCGTCGTATACCTCTTCAGATTGGCTCGAAAACACAACGAATCGTGGCAGTGCGTGGTATCCCCCCTCAGATTGGCTTGAAAACACATACCGAATCGTGACAGTGCGTCGTATCCCCCCCCCCCAAGATTGGCTTGAAAAGACATACCAAATCGCGACAGTGCGTCGGTCGAACATCGTCGGACATTTAAATGTCTCACCGTCTCAGCGGCGGTTTGTTTTTTCGGCCGTTGGTAAAGACGAGCCACGGTGAGCAAGGGACAGCCACCGAGTATCAAATTTCGCTTCCACTATGCTCACAGTGCACAGTTTCGATTCCGGCCTCCGCTGCAGCGTGCGAGAATTTACTGTATACGACTCTGAGAACTTTGCTGGGGGAGTCTGTACCTATCAAAAAGACCATTGAGGCAATAATAACATTCCTTGCAAGTGCCGAGTCGAGCAATGTCTTCTCAGCCGTTAATTTACCCTGCCCCTACTGAAAGTAGTGGCTACCCGGGGGGTGGGTAGGAAGTTTATTGCGTATGCCCATAGTCGGCGAGGAAGTACATCCGCGTCCCAACTCGGTGAGCCGGATTTATAATAAACCCTGTCTATCGCGCCACCGCAACCCCTCCCTCGGACGTGGCCGCATCCACGATTTCCCGTACCCTGCTAACAGCTTGGATGTTGCTGTGATCCTTCCTTAAGCCGAACTGTGTAGCTGCCACGTCTGGACCAACCCCGGACAGGTGCGCGACCAGCCTATCCGCGATGATCCTTTCAAGGATTTTACCTATATCGTCTAGGAGGACCAGGGGCCATACGACGAGGGCAGACCGTTCTCCTGGCCCTCCTTCTTGAGGAGAACAAGCCGTCCGTGCCTCCTGATCGTTGGAAACTTCCCCTGTCTAAGGCGGGTGCTAAAGAGGCTGGCCTCTCTATCGTCCAAATACCGGAGGACGAGCGACCAGACCCGGCCCGGAGCTGTATTCCGGGCACTCGGCCGTCTGACGATACAGACGTGCTCCTCCATCGACACCTCCAAACCGTCGGTCCACTGAAGATTGACCGGCTGCCCGCGGGGCGAGGGATGTTCCTCGCGTGGGAACGGAGCCTCCACGACACTCGCCAGGGTCTGAGCTTCCTGGCTCTCTGTTATCGGGGGGGGGGGGGGGCACGGTGGGCACGGTGCCAGCTTGTCCATGACAAGCTTGTAGGGCCGACCCCACCGATCCCGCTTCAGAGAGACAAGGAACTCGTCCCAGGCGCGGTCCTTCTCCTCCTTGATGGCGTTCAGCAAGACAACTGCTGCGTCCCTGTAGTTGTCCCACAGTTGCCGCTCCCTCGTATGGTATTGGTTACGTCGCCGCCGGCCGTGCTGTAACCGACATCGCCTTGGGACACATGCTAAGCGCAACTCCGCTACATCCCCCGACCACCAGTACGCCGCCCGACGTGGCAGGGGAGTGGCCCAGGGCATTGCGACATCGCAGATGTCCTGGACGGTGCCCCGAAGTCACTCTGCCTCACCATCTACGTTCTCAGCCACGTGGTCCGGGAAGCCAGCCACCTGACCACGAGTGACGGGGTCGCCAGCAGGTCCTGATCCAACCTCCCCAGCGCCCACATTCGCGGTCGTGAGCGTAAACCGTGATTCGGGGTCTCGCTATCTACGTCGACTCTAACGTAGAGGTGGTCAATCACTGTTTCTACGCCCACCTCTACTCTAAAACGTGACACTCTGCGTTCAGCCTCAAGGGAAACCCAGACCAAGTCTACCACCGGTTTCCCCTGGGGCCTCACACAGGTGTTTTCGATACCGCGGTTCTGAAGCACAGGACCCCCAGCCGCGGCCCAGTCCAGCATCGCCCTGCCTCGAGCATCGGTCCACCGCGACCCCCACTTCCGAGCGTGGGCGTTGAAGTCGCCCATGACTATTACGCCCCCCGAGGGACATCCCTCCACGATAGCTGATATGCGATCTAGCATCGGGCTCAGCTCGAAGACGCCGAGAAGCCAGCGAGGCGGAGTGTAGACGCCCACGACCGCAAATTCCGCCCATCGCACGCAAACCACCCCGTGTCCGTCCGCTAATGCTTGACAACGGGGTGGCCCTGCCCACGCGACACATAGCCGAGAGCGGTCTTTTTCTGCCCTGCACTGGTGTCCCACATGGCCAGGCTTCAGGCACATGTAGCAGTGGAGCGGCCTCTCCGGTAAGACCTCGATCTTTACCTTGCACCACCCCACTTTCGTCTTGCTCGCGGCGTCCAGCTTCCTGGCTTCTACGAGCGGGCACTGAACCCAGGCCGCTCTCATTCCGCTCCGTCCTCTTCGAATTTCTTCTATATTTAACTTGGCGGCCGCGCAGCCAGTCGCCGCCACCAGGCTCTCCTGTACTATCACCCTGGTGGCGGCATCGTCCAGCCCCACCAGGAGAATCTCGGCCCTCTTCTAAGGCCTCTCTACCTTCACGTCGGTGTCCTGGAAGGCTGGTCTGAGATAGTCTACCAAGGCTTGCGCCTTGGCCACCTTATCCTGGCCCGGGATCCCCAGGATCAGACCTCTATTCCTCGCCCTCTTGGCGTGGATCTGATCGATCCCTAGGGCTTTCGGGCCTACCGTCTCCATCGCCTTGTGCATAGCCTCGGCGTATGTTGTTTTTCCACTCGGGACGACGGTTATCGTAGCCGCCGCGGTGGTGGGGGGTTTCTTCAGCAGCGGCCTCTTTGACGGCGCTGGCTGCTGCGGCTACCTCTTCTGCTGCTGTTGCTGCTGCTGACTTAGCTTCCCAGACTGCGCTATCCCTTTTGCCTTTCTGCCCACTACCGTGGCCAGGTCTCCTCCTTCCTTGGAGGGATGGTAGGGACGGCGTCCACCTTTTTGCTAGATCCCGACACAGGGGCCGGCTGTACCCCGTTACCCGCCTGCACGGCTCTCTTAACCTCCCGGTGCGGAGCTCCGGAGGACGGCTCCGGCGTTGTGGGAGCGGCAGCCGGTCTTCTGCTGTCTCCTCATCCTCCTCTTACCTCTTCGACCAGACTTTGGAACCTAAGTTCGAAAGATCTGGCTATCCCCTCCATGATGGTCTTGAGGGCTACGATCCCTTCTTCCCTCGGTGTCATGATCACCGGGACCGCACTCGGGGCTGTCTCTGGGAGACTCGGCGTCTCCTCTACCACCGCCATTTCCTCCCCCTGCGCCATCCCTGATGGGAGCGGTGAGGTATCCTTCACCGGGTCCGCCATCCTGCGCTTCCGCTCCTCGTGACTCTCCTCCTCTTCGCTGCCTCGAAGGGCGACTCCGGCACCTCTTCCATTCCATTTTGGTGCACAAACGATGTAGAAGGCATGCAGGGCGGAGTTGGTGATCCCGAGGTACCCGGGCCCTACCATACCGTAAGCCTGTGGTCATGTTTCGCAGGAACGGGGGTCTTGCCTTAATCGGCCGGATCGCGAGGAAGTTAGACCTCTATAAAAATATCCTAAGCTTAAGTTATGACGCGCGGCGATGGGGCACCTTCCAGTATTGCGCTGGGAGGTGAGTTGGTGCGTGCACCAGCCGTTAGCGCCACCTCAGGACACCTGGCGACCTCCTGAGTATGTTAGCTCTCTCCCCAGGAAGGGCGTTACCCGGGGAGTGACCGAGGATCGTCCCTACTCGTGGGAATCATATGAATTTCGTGAAACTTGGTGATTTAGGTGGGGCGGGGGGGAATGGTGCTGCGGTGCCCACCAACTCGCGTGGCCGTGGTCCGGCAGCGAGGGGGGGGGGGGGGTTAGGGTCGGGGAGCCTTAGTCCGCGGAAGCGGACTAGGCAGGAAGAACTGACCAAGGAATCGATTGAGTCTGAGGACGATGGGTGCGAGAAGGAGCTCCGGCTGATGCGCCGGGTAAGTGACGAGCTCTGAAAGTTCCTGCTGACGGAGGCCAACCGGGTTTCTAAAGTGGCTACTGAGTTCGTGTTGAGTTGTGTGAATGATTATGAAGGATGTATGATGCGAATGATTGCGAATCATGAGAGGCTAGCTGGACGACTGGATGAGACCAGAAAGATGTTGGATGAGCGTGTGTGTGTGCCGAAAACTGTGAGTCTTGTAAGTTATGCGAATGTGATTGGTAGGAATGTGCCTGTGAGTGAGCAAGTGAAGAGTGTGAGTGTGATTGAGAAAGTGAAAGCGAAGTCGTATGCTGTGGTTGTGAAAGAGGAAGTCATGCGTGATGTGAATGTGCGAGTGAAAGCTGTGCGGGAGACCCAGGAGTGGAGACCTGGTAATCGAAATGGCAAGCGCGAGAGATGGAAATGCTGAAGCAGCATAGTAAGTTTGATGAACTAGGTCTCAAGGTAGAGACACCTAAGAAAGTGGGACCAACAGTGATAGTGTATGATGTGCCGAATGAGATGAGTAACGATGAGTTCATGAATGAGATGTATGTGAAGAATGTAAAGAATGCGGGAGTGATTGAAGCTGAGTTTAAAAATAAAGTGCGTGTTGTGAGTCGAGCGAACAAGAAAGGTGCGGATGTAGGTAATGTGATTGTCGAAGTGTCTAAAAGAATGCGTGATGTGTTGATGAGTGAAGACCGAGTATATGTGAAATGGAGAGCATACAAAGTAATGGACTTTGTGAATGTGATGCGGTGCTACAAATGCTTTGCATCTGGGCATATGATGCGAGAATGAAGCATGAAGGAGAGATTGTGTAAAAAATGTGGTGAGACTGGACATCTGAGGGATAAGTGTAAGAGTGAATGTGATTGCAGAAACTGCAAGGTGAAAGGAAAGAATGCTAATTATTCGGTTCTGTCCTGCGAGTTCCCGGAATATGTGAGAATGCTAGAAAGAGAGAAAGCGAGAATAAGTAATGAATAGTGACTGTTTGAAAATTGTACAGTGTAATTGTCAAAAAGCGTATAGTGTGTTGTGTGATTTAGGTAATGTGATGAATGAGAATGATGTGAGCGTGGCTCTTCTACAGGAGCTGTATGTGTTGCATGGGAGTGTGAAAGGTTTACCGAGTGGATGGAGAGTGTATTTATCACAGAACGACCCTGCCAAAGCGGCAGTGATTGTTCGTGATGTGGATGTGGAGGCGATGTGTGTGAGTGAATGCACGAATGATTGTGGTGTGTGTGTGTGTGTGGATGAAAGGGGACTTCAGTGAGCTGTATGTTGTGTGGATTTACTGCAGGTGGGGTTTCGACATCGAGCCTTACCTGGCGTATATGGAGAGAGTACGAGAGCATGTGAAGGGGAAACGGGTGATATTTGGAATGGATCTCGCCGCTATGGTACAGTAAGGGCGGGGGCGCAGTAGAGAGAGAGTGAGATGTGTGGATGGATTTTGAAAGAGTGGGTGATAGCGAATGAGATGATTGTATTGAATGAGCCAAGTGAGTATTACACTTTCTCGGGAGCACCAGGGCAGAGTGACATTGATGTCACTCTGGTGAGTGAATCGTTAGCCAGGTGCCGACTTGAATGGGAGGTGAAGAATGACTGGGGAATAAGTGATCACAATGTGATTTTGATTCGAATGATGTATGGTGAGCGACAACAGAATGATTGTAATGTACGCAAGGGGTGGGTGTGTAAGGATGTGGACTGGGAAGGATACAAGAATGATCTGATGGATTATGCGTTCATTTACGATAAAGATGTATGTAGTGAAACAAACGTGGATAGATCGCTTGAGATTATAATGCAATGGATCCATATTACGAATGACAAGTGGATGAAACGGAAAACGAGAGCGAACGATAGGAAGACTGTATCGTAGACGGATGAGTTGAACAGAATGAAAGCTAAAGTGAGAAAGAATAGAAAGTTATGGCAGAGAGCGAAAAAGAGACAAAGTGCCGATGTTGATGAGCGATTGAGAAGATATAAGAGTTCAGAGAAGGAATATAAGCGCGAATTGTGTAGAGTGCAAGAGGAAAATTGGCGGAAGCATATGAGCACATCATCGAATTTGGATCCATGGGTATAGCTGCGTAGGATATAAGCTGCGTAGAGGTGGAACTGGGCGAGAGAGAATCAGTTCGTTGAATGTTGGTGGTGTGAGTTATTCCACGTGGAGAGAATGTGCGGGAGTGTTGTTAGAGAAATTCTTCCCAGAAGAAGCTTGGATGGAATAACAGCGAGGATGTTGCGAGTGATTTGGAATGGGATTCTGGGATGTCTGTTCAGCTTGCATAATGCGTGTTTGAAAAATGGATGTTTCCTCAATGAGTGGAAGAAATCGTGTGTGGTAGTGTTGCTGAAGTCCCCTGGAAAACCGCGATCGGACCCTG
The DNA here is from genome assembly GCA_947623535.1 of Coelioxys conoideus. Taxonomy (NCBI): domain Eukaryota; kingdom Metazoa; phylum Arthropoda; class Insecta; order Hymenoptera; family Megachilidae; genus Coelioxys; species Coelioxys conoideus. The sequence goes on along the minus strand of OX392459.1, from coordinate 321,818 downwards.
CGTCTTATAGACCAATTAGCTTGTTGTCTGTGCTTGGGAAGGGGTAAGAGCGAATGTTGGTTAATCGGGATGAACGGAGAGTGTGCGATAGTATGGATGAAGCGCAGCATGGTTTTCGCAGAGGACGATCAACGGAGAGTGCTTGGATGGAAGTGAGAGAGTATGTGCAAGAGAGTGATAAAAAGTATGTTTTGGGTATATTTGTGGATTTCAAAATAGCGTTTGATAATCTTGAATGGGATAGTGTGATTGAGTGGTCGAATGAGGCGGGACGTGAGGAGATGCGCCTCTGGAAAAGTTATTTCTAGAGGAGGGCGGTGTTCATGTGCGGTATAAATGATGTGTGGAAAAATGTCGAGCGTGAGTGTCCGCAGGGGTCTGTGTCTGGCCCTTTCCTCTGGATAGGGCGCATGGATAGGTTTCTGCGGCGCTTGAGAGAATGTGGACGTAAGTGTGTTGCGTTTGCGGATGATTTGTATTTGATGGTTGAGAAACAGAGCCAAATGGAAGTGGAGCGAATTGGAACTGATTGGATGGAAATAGTGTGTGAATGGGGTGCGGCAGTAGGTGTTCGTGTGTCTGAGAGTAAGAGTGTAACGATGTTGCTGAAAGGTCGTATGGCTGAGAGTAGACGACCGATTGTGCATATGAATGGAAAGTCCCTTAAGTATGTAGAGCAAGTGAAGTATTTGGGTATATGGGTGAGTTAGAGAATGCACTGCAAAGTGCATTTGGAGTATTTGAGGAAGAAGATCATGAATGTGGTGGGTGCAATGCGAAGAGTGATGAAGCGTGAATGGGGTATGAGACGGAGAGCGGTGAGAGTGTTGTATAAAGGATTGTTTATTGCGTATGTCATTTATGGAGCGAGTGTGTGGTAGGACGTCATACAATTTGGGTATACAAGGGAATTAATGAATATATGTCAGCGTGTAGTCTTGCATGCATGTTTGAATGTCTGTAGGACCGTGTCTACGGAGAGTATGCAAGTGATGATGGGTGTCCTACCTTGGGACCTAGAGTGTGTAAGGAGGGGTGTGTGTAGTAGAGTGAAGAATGGTGTGAGTGTGTGTACGAATGAGACCGCCGCTTCGAGTGATTTGGATGGAATGACGGTGGATGAATGCGTGGAATTTGTGAACAATAGAGCGTATGAATGTTGGCAGAGTAGATGGGACCAGAGTGAGAAAAAACGTGTGATGTATGAGTACATTAAGAATGTGAGATTTTCGTAGAGAAGTGGTGCGTTTGAGTCGACTGTGTATGCATGTTTTTTTCTGACTGCAAATGGTAGTATGAATGCGTTTCTGTACGAGCGTGGTTTGAGCGATACTGAGCGGTGTATGTGTGGTGCTGTGCGTGAGGATTAGAAACATGTGTTGGCTGAATGTGTGTTGTATGCCGATCTTCGAGATCTGAGTGCGTGTTGTGTGATAAGGAGGGATGATGCGAGTGTGGATGTGAGTTCTGTGCTCGAATGCAAGGAGAAGTATGAATGTTTTTGTGTGTATGCGAGAAGACTGTTTGAGAGGAGAAGAGTGAGTATGAATGGATAGTATGAATGTATGTGTGTAGTGAAGGTGACACAGGGAGGACGCAAGCAGGCAGAAAGATCAACTGATCGATTCCTGTCTTGTGTCCTTTGGAGGGCAGCGTCTCCACGTATCCGAGTCACTAGCCGACCAATGCTGGAGGCTGCGGGGCCTCCAAACTTGGGAGCGGCTTACATCGCGTCGATTCCACCAGTGATCTAGATTGGTACCGCGGGGACCGGTGGCCCACAGGGCATTGTCCTGGCCCGGTCATGGGTAGGACCATCGCGGGAGCAGTGGTTAGGCCGCATGCTGACCAGAGGTCCTGCTAGTCGGGCCTTCGGCGGGTGAGCTGCGTCCCAACAGCTCGGGAACCAGCCTACAGAGCTGGTAGAGTGTTAGAAAGTCACTCGACTCCACCAGAAGTCTGGTATCAGGGTCCGTAAGAACCTGGTGCCGTTCTGGTAGCCCCCTGCCTTGGCGGGGACGCGCTGATTAGGCGTATCCCAACCCCGCGACCATGGGTGCCGTGTGGTAGAGCATCTAGCAGGAGCCGCACGTTAAATCACCAAGGACAATCTCTGCTGTTTCTCTCTGGCTAACTCGGCCCGTAGCCATTCCACCTCCTCTTGTTTTGGAGTGGCAGCCCTCAGGTCCATCTCCAATTGTGGCCTGGCCCTCTTGGCCGTCGCCACCGTCCCCTTCCTCGGCCTTGGCGCCTTGAAGGTACTGGCCGAGCACATTGGGGCCGCTGAGCAAAACGAGTTGGTCGCGTCCCTCTCGTTAGCCTTGGGAGCGGTTCGCGTCCTCAGGGCGGTCCTCCTCTTATTTGCGCGGATTACCGGCGACGTGTCCCTCGAACGGGAGGTACTGTCACTGTCCGTGCATAGCACCACCTCCTGAATCCTCACCAGCCTCACTGCAAGCTTCTTCTGCAGCGCTGGTGTTCTCCCGGGTTCTCTCCTTCTCGAACCAGCGAGGAACCCATCTCGCTGTTCATCTCTTCACACCTCATCTCCTCTTGTCTTTCCTTCTTCAAAGATTTATAATTTGAGGTTGCCACATTATGTGTGATTTAGTTCTTCGGATTCGGGCATGATGCCACCCCCGCCGCAGTGGGGGTACTTCCCCCGGTAGAATTTACCCTATTTATGCGTACCAAGGCCGAGAGGCGGCTTTCAGCAGGTCACCCCTATTGGTACTTTGGACTCTACTTAAAATTGTTACGGGTAGGCCCGCGCCATGATTGATACTATAGGTTTATCCAGTCACCCCTATCGAGTTAGCGATGCCGGATCCGAACCGACGCCTAACCCAAACCTCAAGCTAGACGGGCTGCGATTTAAGTCCCCACGCAGCATTGGGTATGGGCAACCAGCGACCAACAGGCTTCCCCATTCCCCCGCCCGGACACTCCAACTTCAACTTCCGGATTGGCTCCAGTCATCTGCGAGCGTCGGCTTCCCTCAACGTGTTGGTTCAGGGCCTCTTCGCGGAACATGTGCGACTTACGGTTTGGCCACCTTAGCCAACAGAGGTCAAGTTCCACCAACACCCACAGACCCGGTCGGGGGGCTACTACTCCGCCCTTGGCTAGTCTCCGAGGAAATGACCGACCAAGGAGGTGGCTGTCCAAGGCCTATTCATACATGCACTTAACGCTGTTATCTTGTTCGATCGAGTCGTTCCAGCATGGTTACACCTACTAGGGACTTAGCCCCGTTGGCATCGCCTTCTAACATCATGGACCCTACTCCGGAAAAAAAGGTAATTACATTCCACTCATACACTCATTCACACAGCGCCGTCCTCCCGTTCGCGTAGAGGACTCCACCCATCGGTACCTGACGTGAGTTAAGTACCGAAGAGCCTACAGCTCCTCCACCCCAGCGGCCACCACAAGGAGGTGGGAGATCCGACTTGTGTCCACCCTGGCACCATTCGACCACCCCAATGACGGTGCTAAAACTGTCTTTACGACGTCTCAGTGTCATTTCGAGTTTACCCGAATGCCATTTGGGCTTAAAAATGCGCCTAAACGATTTCAAAGGCTAATAAATGCAGTTTTAGCAGGGTTGATAGGGACATAATGCTTCGTTTATATAGACGATATCGTTGTGTATGCCGCGAATTTAGAAGAACATAATCGTAAATTAAAGAACGTATTTTCTAGGATTCGCGAAAATAATCTCAAGGTTCAGTCTGATAAATGCAATTTTCTACAAAATTCGTGTGAATATTTAGGACTAGTGATTACGGAGAAGGGAACTGAACCAAATCCAAAAAAGGTGGAGGCGATTGTGAACATGCCGCGTCTACAAAACCAAAACCATATAAAAATGTTTTTAGGCATGATAGGATATTATAGGAAGTTTATCTCAAGTTTTTCTACTATTGCTAAACCCTTAACTCAATTGTTGAAAAAAGATGTAGGTCTTGTGTGGAATAATGAACTGGAAAAAGCATGTCAAAATTTAAAAAATAAACTAATCGAAAAGCCTACTTTGTAATATGCAAGATACTCAGAGCCATTCATTTCAACTACTGATGCTTCGAATGTAGGAATCGGTGCTGTATTATCCTAAATCAAAGAGGGTCATGATTTGTCTGTCTCTTACTATTCACGGTCTCCAAATAAAGCTGAATAAATTATTCTACTATAGAAAAGAAGCTATTAGCGATTGTAAATTATGGCAAACATTTCCGTCCGTATCTGTACGGTCGAAGGTTTACAATCTACACTGACCATCGACCGTTGCAGTGGTTGTTTAGTTGTAAAAACACGACTTTTAAGTCACTTCGCTGGCGGCTTAGATTAAGCGAATACGAATATGATATTAAATATAAGTCGGGACGCGTAAATTCCAATGCAAATGGTCCTTCTAGACTCGTTTCGAAAAATGATCGACAGCAAGCGGTTGTAAATTTAGCTACTACTCCAGCATACCAAGATTTTATTAAATTTCACTACACAAATCAAGAGGTAATAATTTTTGAAAAAGAAAATCGTCCTCTCATTAACATAAATGATTCTATGGTTGTTACGGATTCGTTGATGGGCTCATGACGTCACGCCGTTCGCCAATCAGCGAATTTCGGCGAGAATAGAAATGATTGACCTCACGGCGTCGCGAGGCCATCTATTAAGGAAAATAGGCTTCAGCGACGTTAGATTCCGCTCGACGCACAGTGGTCCCAAATCGCAAAAAGCTGGCCAAAAGTCGAAAAGTGAAGTACTGAATTTTTACCTTTTAACTATTGGGTTAGGTACACTGATAGTTTATGCGTACTATTACAAAAGGTACAGTTGTCCAGTTCATCTACCTGCATTGGTATTTTAGTAGGAAATTGACTTTCGTTCGAGCAATCCCTAGCGCGCGAATCCAGCAAAAATAGCCATCATTAGAAAAATTTGTAACTCAGTTCTCAGTGCATCAATTTTGATTCTGCAAAATGGAAAACAGTACCGAAGGTAGGTAGAATACATATACACAGTACAAGATCAATACTTACAAAGCATGATACAATAATTGAATAACGTTTTTTAAGAAAAATTTAAGCAAATAGTGACCTAGGTATTTATAAAAAAAGGGAAAAGTTTATGAGTTCCGCGGAGTTCGGCTACAAATCCAATTGTGATATTTAGTTAACACTGCAATGCATCAGAATCAACAAAAAAATGCTGCCCATATCTGCCCCTCGAATTTTTATGAGCGTTTGAAAATGTAAATATTTGTGCTTGTGGCTGATTCATGCGTGTTCGCTTCTCTCCCTCTCGCTTTCTCTCTTTCATACAATTAGTCATTCGCTCGCTATTTTTGACTTCCTTTTTTCATAAAAAGGGGTAAAAATTACAAATAGGGAAGAGGCCAACATTCAGGTATACGTGACCGCCGGACACATAATGCCGAAGTACAATGAAGCAAATAAACGTTGAGTTTAAGAATATTCAGCATCAGTTTTTTCATAACTTTTTATGACTATTGATATAGACGTCACAGAATTATTATAAATATTATTAAAAAAGCATAATTGAAATCAACCTATAAAATTTAACATTATGAATGAAACCTATATTGATATGTTTGTTCGTGCGTCTATATTACATTGTTGCTGAAAAAATTAAACTGCGTTATAATATAGTTTAGTATAATATGTACATGATTTATTAGTTCCTCCAACAACAATATCAGAATCAAGCACGGAAAGTGACACAACCGACTACGAATATGACTCCGATGTGCGGAGTTATTTCATTTAATAAACGTAATTAATTATGTTTTTCGTAATGTTGCATTAATTTGTGACCTTGAAAACCACTTTGTACAAATTTTCAGCGAAATTGACGAATCCTCTCATACTTTGCCCAGCTTTCTGTTTTTTTTTTAATACTCATCAGTCATATTGGATTCGCCATTTTGTTTTTCGTAATTTTGACTTTTGGTTTGTAATGACCGACCTCAAAAACCCCTAGGTACGAAGTTTCATTTAAATTGAAATACGTCTTCATATTTTCGCCAACATTTTGAGATTTGGGACCACTGTGCGACGATGCGCACCAAAGTAAAACAATAATAGGATGCGGCATCCTACTCTCTCCCACGGCGCCGTATAGTGTCTCACCTGTCAGGCATACACGACATGTGAGATACATACGGTGTCGTGGGCGTGAGATTTTCAAAAACAGCCGCGGAATCCTCGAGAAGGGCAGAACGGTTAGGCCAAAAACCGTTTTCGTCCTTTTCGAGAATTCCACGGCCTCTTTCGTCGACGAACTTTCGCGCATGCAGGACGGCCTGCAGAGTTGTGTAATGAAGTTTAATATACACTCCCGGACAAAAAGATAGTACGCGTGTGCTATCTTTAATTTCTCGTGTTAGAATTATGATAGCGTGAGAATTTTAAAATACATTGAAAACGTAGCTTTCGTGAATATGTAAACAAAAGATAGATTGAAATTACCCCAATGAGTTCTCTGAGTTGGAAGGAAAACACATAATTTGACACAGACAAAATGATAGCACACTTGAAAAATAAAGATATATATTTCATATAATACAGCTATATGTTTAATGAAACAAAAGTATATGCATTTCTTATAACAATATATGTACCAAACCATATTTTTTCAATAATGTGTGACACTTCCTTTGTTTCCTATCACTTCCACCATCCTTTTAGGTAAAGATTTGTATAGTTTTTTAACTAACGCTTGAGCTAAATTTTCTCATTCACTTGTAATGCAAGATTTTAATTCATTTTTATTCGAAAATTGTCGGCCTTCAGCATACACTGCTTGCAAAAGCATTGCCCAGCAATTTTCAATGATATTAAGATCAGGTGAACGTGCCGGCCATTCAAGAGTGGATATAGTTTCATTTAAAAAATATTCCTTAACAATTTTAGCGGTATGAACTGCAGCATTATCTTGTTCGAATTTATACAGGGTGTCCCATAAATGGTGAAGGAGCTGAAAATGGTATGTAGGCGGGGTGATTCTGAACAACATTTTCATTTGCAAAAATGTCGTACAAGGCTTCATTTTTAAATTATTGTAGGAGGTACGGATTAACCGCCGCGTCGAGAACTTGCTCGAAGGATCGCGAAAGGATAAACAGCAGTTCGAACAGCTGAGCGGTTAATCCGTGACCCATATTTAACGGCTGAGTGCGTGGATCTAGCGCGAGTATGTTTGTGTGTCTGTGTATGTGTGTTTTGAAAAGGATAAACGAGACAATGTAACGAGCGTCGAAAATTAGCGAAACCTTCGAATAGCAGCGTCGCTAACGTTCGGGCGCCGATAGGATACAATACGATACGATACGATACGATACGATACGATACGGTACGAACGGCCATAAATCACGGACTACGATTACGATTATCCAGTTAAGACTCCTAATTTCGGTTTACGCGATTATTGTTTCTTGTGTGTGTTTGTCTTGCAACGTGTGTTCTATCATTGTACTTGAATAAAGGGATAAATCTAAAAAATTTTATCCTACATTATTAAGGAAAAACACCGACCAATCAGAGCGCGAGAATCGCGCGCGCTCAGAGGCAGAAGTGTAGGCCCGAGTCATAGTTGACCGTAGTCGAGATCAAACATAGTTACGGGCATCGCGTGGTAACCCGACTGGCCGGTAACCCAGTGGCAACCGATAGGTGACGCGAGATTGCAGTCTAGTAGAAGGCTATGACGCGAAAACGGTTAAGAAGAAAAATCGGAATAATTGTTGAATTATTCTTCATTCGTGAATAATAAATAAACTAATTCGTCATTATTCACGAAGTCAGGATAAATCAAATTTCTAACGATATTGTAGTTCGTTATCGCAAAGGAATAATAGATAAAATATCGAAAATTACACTCGATAAATATTACGATGATGAAAAAGGACAAACTCTCATTTTGGAAAAAATACATTTTTCCATTCTGAAAAGGAATGAACTTTTTCATTCACCGAGAAATATTTCAAATCGAATAACTAATCAATCCTGCGTACATTCAATGAAAAAATGTACAAAGAATTTGAATACGACTTACCTATTGATTCACAAATAATCCTGTTTCGATGCAAATGAATTTTCGTCATCAGGACGATTCCTACAGATGAAAAAATTATTCTCTTCGCACAGAAGAGACAGACTGTTTCCAGTCGCCGGTTTCTCGTCTTCAAGACAGTGCAGTGGAAATTATTTCTGAAAAATCGTTCGATGGCTTTAGTTCGGCCTATTTACGTGTCGGACTGATATCGGTCACTTAGTGACAAGTATAGGAGAATATGGAAAAGAAGAAAGTAAAGAAAACTAAACGAAAACAGAATTTAATACTTTATAAGGAAACAGAAAAACTATATGGAAACTTTTATTTAAACGAATAAACTGTCTGTGTAATTTGCACGGTACGCTCACCGTCACGTCCGACTACCACCTCTGTTCATTGCCGTCTGCCCGATTTCCCCCGAATTCGAATCGGAGCACACACTCGTTATCCCTCTCCATTCGCTTAGATTCTTACAGATTCGGCCGTCCTGACCGGGGTGTTCGTCCTCGAACGCCAAAAATTTTTTTTTTTTTCATTATCTATTTAACTATTTCGCATATATATCGCTGATTTTGTTACATTCTTAACTACTAATATGTATATATGTATATATCTATATGAATACGCTATTTACATTCTTGTGAGACACTGGAGTCGCTATCAGTTTCCGTTTCTATATTGACAGTATTTGCATTATCCTCAGCAACAGGATCTTTTACCCGGATCCATGGTTTAATTTTATCTGCTGAGAGAATGGTGTTATACGGTATCTGCGTTAGATTATATCCTGGTATGTCAGTTACTACAAATCGATTTTTGTTCAGTATTGCCTTTATCTGATAGGGCCCTTTAAACTTAGCAACTAATTTAGTATTAATGTCTGGTTGGTTTTGCAATCTTTTAACAAGCACTAAGTCTCCTACTGAATACGAAGTGATTTTTTTATGACGTTTATCGTACTGTCCTTTATTATATTCTTGGAGTTTTCTATTAACTTCCTGAGCTGCCAATCGCGTATTTGTTCTTACTTCTACATAGTTCTGATCGAGTGCCTGCCAGGCGTCGATTAATGAGCGCAAATGCTCGTCTTTGGCACACAGTTGATCAAAACCAAATAAAATTTTACTAGGCGTTGAATTTATTGCTATATGGAGAGTGTTATTAATCACATATTGGACCACACCGAGACAATCCTTCCATTGTCTAGGTTGTTCCGCTATCTTGGCTAGAGTGGACTTTAAGAATCGATTAACCCTTTCCACCTGTCCATTTGCCCAGGGAGACGCTACTGCTGTCATTGTATGTGAAATTTCTTTGTCCTTTAAAAATTCTGAAAAATTGTGTGATGAGAAAGCTGAGCCTCTATCGCTAATTATTCTTTTAGGATACCCTATCAAACGGAATAGCAAATTTAACGAATGAATTACTTCGTTAGCCCCAGTAGACTTAGTTGGAAACAGCCAAACAAATTTAGAACACGCGTCTACAATTACTAATATATATTTAAATTTGTCTATGGTTTCCTCTAATGGACCAAAGTGATCTACATGTATAGTTTGAAATGGTACTGTATCTTTTTCGTTTTGCATTTCCCCTTCAGCTTTTCCGGCAGCTAATGAATGTGACAAGCATCTTACGCAATTATCAATATATTGTCTAATTTTTAACTTTAAGTTGGGAAACCAATAGTGATCCGTTATCCCGTACATTGTTTTTTCTATACCGACATGTCCAACCTCATCATGATATAATCGTATAATCTGATTTATCATGTTCTCAGGTACAACAAATAAACTTTTTTCTTTATAATTTCGAAATAAAAGACTGTTTCTTGACCACGGTATCCAACGAGTTTACTCGAGTTGGTTGAGTGGTCAGTGGTTGGCTAGTTCTCTCCTAACAAGGAGACGGAGCAAAGGCGGGTTAGGACAAAGATCACGAAAAGTTGATGAAATAAAGAACACTCAGTTTACACAATTATTTAATAAAGGACACTCACGACGGATACTGGACAACAATAACGATAATAATAAACTTGGTTGACAAAAGTCGGTTGAAAATAAGGAGGAAACACGGCTAACGTCTTGACTACGCAAGGTTCACACGGATAATGAATTTTTAAAGTTAAACGGTTATCAGAATTGAACCTTTATCCGGTCGATGGCGTGGCGGTAGGACTAATCCCGTGCGGGAGGGATTAACGCGTGTACACAGCGGCGTAATATGGCTCAGAAGTGCCTAGGTCTTTTAACATTATTTTTATTTCGGAACATACCGCCCGCCTCGGATGTTATGGATCCGACGAATTATGGTCAATAGAACGCTAACAATATATACTGACGAGAACGCAAACGAATAAAATTAAATTTGGTACACATTACAATGACTTAACTAACTATACATAATAAATCTAACTGTCGGTTAAGTAACTTAATCTAAGTGCCGCCCGCCATGCGACACATTACAAGGGTTTTGACGCAGGATCATTTTCACTGACCGGTAATTTGTCGTTACAATTTTCAATATCGACTGGTAGAAAGGAAAGCTTTATGAGTGGTCGTCGATATTCGCCGCGCGCTGTCTTAACGGTAACTACTCGGGAGAGACCGTCGGGTCCGGGATGACATTGCGTAATACGCCCGAGTTCCCATTTACACGGCGGTGCGGATTGATTTCGGAGTAACACTAAGCGATCTGGCTGTGCAAGGTTGGATATTGTCCGCCATTTCGGGCGTTGCTGCAAGGTATGCAAGTACTCGGTTAACCAGGATTTCCAAAAACTTTCGTACATTTGGCGAAGCAATTGCCATCGAGACAGTCGCGATTCTTGAATGTCGAGCAAGGTTGGGGCCGGAACAGTATTAATTGCAGATCCGATCAAGAAGTGACCAGGGGTCAACGTGTCATAATCGTCAGCGGAATCGGATAACGGCGCAATAGGACGCGAGTTTAAACACGCCTCGACCTGACATAATACGGTTGATAATTCTTCATAAGTCAAGGTATGGGCTCCAATGACGCGTTTGAGATGGTGTTTTGTACTTCGAACCCCTGCCTCCCATAGTCCGCCGAAATGAGGGGCAGAGGGTGGAATAAACATCCAGGAGACTTGATCGGTTGCGAGTTTATTGCGTGTATCTGGGTCGCGAGTAGCCGCAGCGAATGCCTGATGCAGTTCTTTATCGGCACCTTGAAACGTCGTGCCATTGTCGGAATACATTGTAGTTGGCAAACCTCGGCGAGAACAGAATCTATCAAAACACGCTAGGAACGCGGCGGTAGAATAGTCGCTTACTAACTCTAAGTGTATTGCACGGGTCGCGAGACAAATAAACAAGGCAATATACGCTTTTCGAGATTTAAATCCTCGACCAGCGGTAGATCGGACAAGAACAGGAGCAGCATAGTCGATTCCGCAATGTTGGAAGGCGCGTGCGGCGCGGTTAACACGTGGCGAAGGCAAAGATCCCATTAATTCGTTTGCAGGAGCTGCTCTTTCGCGAGCACACGTTATACATCGGTATAATACAGAACGAATGAGCGGTCGAGCACGACAGAGCCAAAATTCTTGACGGAGTGTGGAAAGGGTGAGCTGAGGTCCACCATGGAGGGTGCGGAGGTGAGCGGAGAGGATAATCAGTTTCACTGAAGGATGAGATGCAATAACAATAGGATGTTTAGCGTTCTCTGATAACGCGGACTTCTGTAACCTGCCGCCGACTCGAATTAATCCAGCGGTGTCAATATAAACATTCAACGAGCGAAGCACACTGCTCTTCGAAAGTGGTTGAGAGGTTTGTAAACAATGCATCTCGTTCGGAAACACATGGTTTTGGATATATATTAGCCAAAAGGTACGAGCGCGATTTATTTCTTCTGGATGCAGTGCTTGAGTCATGGGAAGTTTTGAATGCTTTTGATGACTGGACTTCATTCGAAGTTTGGAAATAAAGCGCAGCATGTACGCGGTAACTCGTAGCAATTTATTCCAACGAGAATATCGTTCAGCAAGATCCCAATGACGAGGAGGGTTTACTGAATGCACGGGAGCTGAAGTACGAGCTTCAAGGTTGACGGACTTGTCTGGTAAAACTGTCTGTGGCCAACAGGTCGGATCGAGATTGAGCCAGGACGGACCGTGCCACCAAATCGAATGATGGCATAATTGATCCGCACTCATTCCACGAGAAGCACAATCCGCGGGATTATCTTCGGTAGGCACGTGATGCCATTTTACTGTTGGAAGATTAGTATGAATTTCAGCAACACGGTTAGCGATAAATGTCTTCCAGCGCGATGGGTGTTGTGCAATCCAAGCAAGGACAATTGTTGAGTCTGTCCAAGCATGAAGTGAATGAGGTTTAATTTCGAGAGATGATTGTACGAACTTCACGAGACGAGAGAGTAAAAGTGCAGCGCAAAGCTCAAGTCGCGGTATACTGAAAGTCTTTAATGGTGCAACTTTGGATTTGGCTGCGAGTATGGATATTGTGACGTGTCCGGATAAAGAAACTGTACGCATGTATACAACAGCGGCGTATGCTGCGTTGGATGCATCCGCGAACCCATGTAATTCGTAACTGTGAACGTGTGAGCCGTAATCTAACCATCGCGGTAGTGACAGTTCACGTAAACAGACGAGCTGTTGATAGTAAACAGACCATTCGTCATGGATTTCGGAAGGAATATAAACATCCCAATTACACTTAAGACGCCACAACTTTTGCATGAAGATTTTTGCCACGATAATGACCGGAGTAACCCAACCGAGCGGGTCGAAAAATTTAGCTATTGTTGATAAAATCGCTCGTTTGGTTTGTGGAATATTTGGCTCTGGTTGAATGTTAAAATAGAATGCATCGGAAGTTGGATGCCATAAAATTCCTAAGACTTTTACACTTTCGTCTGGTTGGAGTAATTTGCTATGAGCAGGACTATCAGTGGAATTGAGATCGGATAAAAGAGCAGGGGAATTGCTTGCCCATTTCCGAAGGTTGAAGCCACCACATTTAAATAATGAGATGAGCTGGTTTCGCGTTTGAATAGCGAGTTGTTGATCGTCGGCGCCGAAAACACAATCGTCAACATAAACCTGGGATTGCAACACGGGAAGCGCTAGCGGATACTTTGACCCTTCGTCCGTGGCGAGTTGTTGAAGTACTCGAAGCGCGAGATATGGAGCTGGAGCAGTCCCGTATGTGACTGTCCGAAGACGGAAATGACGGAGTGGTTCCGTCGGAGAAGCGCGCCAGACGATTCGTTGATAGTCAACGTCACGATCATCGACTAAGATTTGACGGTACATCTTCTCGATATCCGCGATATAAACATACTTGTGTAATCGCCAACGTAGGATTATAGCAGGTAAATCTATTTGGAGCTTGCGACCGATATGCAAGTGGTCGTTAAGCGAGGTACCATTAGATGTTCGATACGAAGCGTTAAAGACAACGCGAAGCCGACTGGTAATACTACTATCACGCACTACAGCGTGATGCGGAATATAAACATGCTGGGATGAAATCGAGTCAATGTCACTTATTTCTGACATATGTTGCAGTGATTCATACTCCTGCATGAACTGAACATATTCAGCGGCAAGAGAAGGATTCGCATGAATGCGACGTTCTGGACGGAGCCACATACATTCGACTGCGGGAAAAGAGGTTCCGATGTCAATCGGAGGTCCTTGGATGAAGGGCAGACGAACACAATATCGTCCGCTTGCGGTACGCTTATGAGTGGCAGCGAAGTGGTTTTCACAGACTGTTTCAGCAGGAGTTAACTGAGATCGGGAGGGTAATTCTTCGACTTCCCAAAATCGTTGTATAGCAGAATCCACGGATTCGAGAGTTGCACAATGGTGCATGGAAATGTTGGAAGAAGGATGACTATGTTCAGAGGTCGTAGGGACAGGACCGGAAAGAATCCAACCTAATGTGGTATCTTGCGCGACCGGCTCATTAGCGGTACCTTTTCGTACACCGACATTAAGAATTAAACCATATACGTCAGCACCAACAATCATCTCAATGGGATCGGAACTAAATGGATTTTCATCTGCGAGATCGAGTCCACGAAGATGCTGGAGATTAATATTACCCGTAACGCGTGGCGGTAAATAGTGGGACAGATTTGCCACAATTAGTGCGGTTGTCGAATATGCTGCTCCTGATCTTTTACAAGATACAGTGAATCTTCCCACAGTGCAATAGGGGCCGGGATCGAAACTGCTCACTGTGAGCATAGGAGAAGCGAAATTTAATACTCGGCGGCTGTCCCTTGCTGGGGTGATCCCCCTCGGAATCAGTCAAGCGTTAAACACGATCGGTTACCGAAACGACCGAATATCGGTGAGACACATACTAATGCAAGCAAAGAAAAAGATTGCAATTTTCTTATTTCCTATTATTTTTTCATGAAACTTGTGCCATCGTATTCGTCAGGTTTTTCTGATTAAAATGACACCAAACATGATGTAATTACGTTAATAATTACGTACGTAACGGGTGAATAAAGTTTTTAACGTGAAAGAGGACGGCGAGTGAAAAAGACAGAGAGGCAGAAGGTTGAAGCGTTCGGCAAACATGAAATACTCCTGCATGTTCTGTCTTTTAAATTCAAAAATCAAAATTCTTTATTTTTGATTTTTCGTGAATGAAACTTTTACCATCGTATTCGTCTCGTTTTTCTGATTAAAATGATACTAAACACGATATAATTACGATCATAATTACCCGTATAACAAGCTATAAAAGTTTCGGACTTTAGAATCTAAGGAATTCCTATCTCTGCCGTAAATGTAACGTCTGAAACTTGTATGGCTTGTTACACAGGTAATTATGATCGTAATTATATCGTGTTTGGTCTTATTTTGATCGGAAGAACCTCACGAATATGTTAAAAAAATTTGCAGTCAAAAAAATATAAATATTAAAAAATTATATTGGTAAATTTGGAACTGGAGATCTGGCGGCCCGCATCAAAGGGACTGCGGCGAGTGTATCGTGTTACACTTGGACTGGCTCGAGCGAGGCGAACACAGGCGTAGCAACGACGCACGCATAGACGCAGGAAGAGACGTGTCGCACTGTGGGAGGGAATCGAGTGTCGCACTGTGGGAGGATTCACTGTACAATGCGAAGAGTGGTTGACGCTTTACAATAGGTTTCATTATTACCAACGCCCGTAATGGAAATAGATACACGTGAGCGAGGGGCTTTTAGACTCTGAGCAAGGTTCTCGCTTATTAAGGACACGACCGATCCTTGATCCAGGAGCACGCGGACGCGCTGTACACGACCGTTACTCGCATGTACATTAACCCATGCAGTAGCAAGGAGAACATGAGAAATCATTGAGGTGGAATTCATAATCGAAAGCGATGCGGCTTGCGTTGGTGACTCGACGGTTTCATTACTCGCGGAAGGTACTGCGTTATCTGGTTTCGCTACAGTGTTTGTAAAATGAAGCAAGGTATGGTGACGCTTTCGGCACTTTTGACACGAGAACTGACTTTTGCATTCGGATTGGTTATGTTGGCTACTAAAACAATTAAAACATCGTTTACCTTGCTTCACATACTCAACTCGCTGGGCTACAGTTTTTTCCCGAAAAACAGGACATTGGTTCAAACCATGACTACCGGAACATAACGGACATCGCGGAGTATTTGAAGTTGTCGCGTGGGACTGGAACAATGATCGCGGTCGAGACACCTTTTGATTCGATGACTCGGGATGGTTTACATTGGTTGCATGCTTCGGAGGAGTTATAGACTCCAATGATCGAATACGTGTTTCGAGGAAAGTATCTAATTCTGCGAATTTTGGAAAATCGGTTGAACTTCCTAATTGAAGTTCCCAGGCACGACGCGTATTTTTGTCTAAACAATTCACAACAATACAAACAAGGATTTCGTTCCACGAATCAACTGCACACTTTAAATTCTTTAACGCTTGTACTGCCATGGTTACGCGGTCACGAATATCGGAAAGAGCGGCTTGCGATTCGGAAACGGCGCGCGGTAGATTTAAGATCGATTGTACATGTACGGTTATTAGACGACGTTTGTTTTCATACCGACGCATCAGCAAGTCCCATGCTATTTGAAAATTCGTGTCGGTAACGGTAAGGTTACGGATGATATCGAGCGGCTCCTTTTGAACGCACGAAAACAAATATTGGAGCTTCGATACCTTGGACAAGTTAACATTACCGATGATCATGGACTGGAATCGGTCTCGAAAACTCTCCCACTCCTCCAAGTGTCCAGAAAACGTCGGTAGGTTGAGCTGCGGAAGGTGATCGGTACTTAAAACCGTTTCCTTAGGCGGTTGATGCTTCTGGTCAGATCCGAATGCACTGGAAGGGTTGTCACGCTTCTGCTTCTGCTCGAGCTGGTGAAGAACCTCGGTCATATAGTCGGACGATGACAAGTAGGCTTCGTGGACAGTCATGAATTGTTGCTCCTTGAAATAGCTCATTGACTTTTGATGCTCCGCGGTAGCGATGGACACCAGTTCACGGTGGAGGCGTTGACTGTCCTTGAAGGCATCCTCCAGCTTTGCAATACGGTTTCGCACATTCGCGATCGTATAGTTGGATTTACCGATCTTTTTGAAATTCTCCAACGACCGAAGGACAAAGTACATCGCGTCATTTTGTTGGTTGATTAGGCTGTCTATATCACTCATTGTCACGGCAGAACAAAAGAGTTTGTTTATTACGATATTGTCCCAAGGTTTAGCACTAGGTCAGAACCGTTACTAACGGTAGCTACACGGCACGGCACTTGACTTTTACACAAAGAAAATTGCTCCGATCCGGCTCGAAGGACCAATGTTTCTTGACCACGGTATCCAACGAGTTTACTCGAGTTGGTTGAGTGGTCAGTGGTTGGCTAGTTCTCTCCTAACAAGGAGACGGAGCAAAGGCGGGTTAGGACAAAGATCACGAAAAGTTGATGAAATAAAGAACACTCAGTTTACACAATTATTTAATAAAGGACACTCACGACGGATACTGGACAACAATAACGATAATAATAAACTTGGTTGACAAAAGTCGGTTGAAAATAAGGAGGAAACACGGCTAACGTCTTGACTACGCAAGGTTCACACGGATAATGAATTTTTAAAGTTAAACGGTTATCAGAATTGAACCTTTATCCGGTCGATGGCGTGGCGGTAGGACTAACCCCGTGCGGGAGGGATTAACGCGTGTACACAGCGGCGTAATATGGCTCAGAAGTGCCTAGGTCTTTTAACATTATTTTTATTTCGGAACAAAGACCGTTAATTAACTTAAATTGCTTACTACCGTGTAGTTCGACATGTTCGGCAATTTCTTTTAATTTCTGATCGGTTAACTGCTTATACATCAATTCGTCTTCGGCCGAGATAACATTGTTCAACATAATGTGACGGCTGAGAAAATCGACGTGCACCATTCTATCTGCAGCTCTGTGGACAAGCTCAAACTTGTAATTTTTGAAATGCAGCGCCCATCTTGCTATACGCGGATTAATATTAATTTTTTTGAGGGCCAACGCCAGCGAGTTACAATCTGTTACCACACGAAACGATATACCTTGTAAATAAACATGAAATCGTTCCAAGGCTTTCACAATAGCTAAAGTTTCTAATTCAAAGCTGTGGTACTTTTTTTCTGCGTCAGTTGTAGCCTTACTAAAATATGCAATAGGTGCTAAATCTTTCGAATTTTGACGTTGGAGTAATATAGCCCCAAAACCCTGACAACTAGCGTCTGTATGCAATTCAGTTTCTGCTTTAGGGTTATAAATTCGTAACGTTGGAAAAGAAGTTAGTTCTGTTTTTAACAAATCAAAAGATTTTTTACATTCATCATTAAATTCAAAATTTACATTTTTTTTTCGTTAAGTGATGTAGTGGCTTTGCTTTTAAAGTATAATCCTGTATAAACTTTCTAAAGTAACCAGTGAGTCCCAAAAACCCTTGTACCTGTCTTAAATTTGTTGGATATGGAAAAGCGGATATAGCTTCTGTATGTCTCTGATTTAGCGTGACCCCATTTTCTGAAATTACATACCCCAGAAATTCTATTTCCCGTTTTAAAAATAAACATTTTGACATGTTTAGCTCCAGATTGTAACTCCTTAGCGTGGTCAAGACTTCCCTCAGGATCTGTAAATTTTCAGATATAGTAACAGTCGGAATAAATATATCATCTATATACAATAATATTTTACTGCTACGCACTAAAGTATCAAAAATACATGCGAGCCTCTTCTGGAACTCTGCAGGTGCTTCTGAATATCCGAAAGGCATCATCACATATTCGAATTGTCCAAATGGCGTTGCAAATGAAAAATACTTGGTATCGTCTGGGTGAATTCCTATTTGGTGGAATCCGTCCCTTAAATCCAGTTTTGTAAAAACACTTTTTCCACCTAGTTGATCTATTAGGTCCTCGATAAGTGGAAAAGGAAACTTCTGTGGAAAAATACGCTGATTTAGTGGTCTAAGGTCAACACACATGCGCTTGGAGCCGTTTCGTTTTGTAACCAATACCACCCGCGAACAATATGGTGAAATACTCGGTTTTATAATGCCTCGCGCCAATAAATTGTCCGTGATTTCCCGCAGTTCCTCTTTCTCTTGGACTGACATTCGTCTAGGGGCGTATCTGAAGAGTGTCGGATCTTTCAAATGCACCCTAATTTTATAGTTATCTTTAACTGGTTCGATTTCGGCTGAATCTATTTCGCGTAACAATTCTATTAAACGGTTCTTGGTGGAGAAGTCCAAATTTTTATCTAACTTTTCAAAAGCAATATCATAACGATCGCGTTGGTCTATCGCCTCCATAGCTAAGATTGTATTCGTACTTTCTTTATGAGTAAAAGGAGATTCAAATGTAAATTCCCCATTTTCGTAAATTACTTTAATCCTAGATTCCATAAAGAACTCTCGGCCAAGAAGCATGTCAAATGCGATAGTATTATCATCAACCACTAAGAGGGTTACATCAAACCACTGACCTTTTAATTTTTCTAACTGAATTTGGTCATGGATTTTCCCATATACCGAAATAGTTGAATTGTTAACTCCTTTCAGGTTTAAATTATCCCGAACGCGTAACAATTTGTTGTTTTCTAAAAAGACGGTGTATACAGACCTCTTTACCAAGTTTACCGGGCTACCTGTGTCTACCAAAGCACAAAACGATTTGTCCGCTTTTCCTAAGCTATAAACTGTTATAAACGGAATTTCTTTCTGCCGCAAGTTAAAGCTTCGAGTAACCGCTGCTATTGACGCCGATCCTGTAGCTGCTTCTACGGTGCTCTCCGATGAACTCTCCGCCAGATGGTTTAGGGAAGGGCCCGCTCCGCTTCTCTTCTTTGGACACCCCGAACTCAGATGTCCTGTTTGTCCGCAATTATAGCAAATAACCTTTACTATACGGCATTCCTGGATCTCATGTCCTGTTTTCTTACAATGTGCGCAGATCTTCACATTCGAGGAAGACCTTGCAATGGGCAAACTTTTTTTGCTGGTTTCTGGTCGTCGAGCCACGTTGTCTTCCGTTATTTTTCTTATGTGTTCAATAACCTCCGGAACCGTAGATGCCCAGGTATCTAATGCGAATCTTCGTAAGGAGGGATCCCTAACCCCATCCGCCAATAATTCTATTTTTTCCTTCTCGGTGAGTTTTAAGGATTGCATCAACTTTAATTTGTCTTCTGCGTAGTCGGCAAATTTCTCCGAATACATTCTCCACGTGCGACTTCCCACCCTTGCCAAGGTTACCGTGACTGACTCTTTTCTTTCAAAATAGGCCCGTACATGGAATTTGAAATCCTCCCAAGACGCTATTGTTTCTATTGGTTGACGATTGTACCAGCTTAACGCTCGACCTTGCAGCTGGCTAACGGCAGCGAACGCTAACACTTCGTCTGTTAGTTGATAAACCCGACCGATGTTCCCAATCCTCTCTAACCAGGTTACTACATTATCTTCTTCCTGACCCGTAAAAGGCGGTATCAATTTAGTGGTAAATTTTACTTGATTCCAGTTTTGCAATGCACTGGATTGCGACCCAGTACTCGGCGAAGGAGAGGTCGCGTTCACAATTTGCTGATTGGAGGGTTGCGTTCTAGCCGGGCCTAAGGCCTGTAGAACTGCCTACACTATTTCATGTAAATTGGGAACCCCTGAGTTATCTGTTACTGTATTGTCCTTGATATGCCGCGACATACCTGAATCATCAGCTCTTATGTTTACATTACCGTGTGTTCGAAAGTCCTTTTGTAACGGTAACGTGTTTCCTTCGGTTGCCAACCGGGCTTCTATCTCACTCGGACCTGGTATAATTATTTGTTCTGGCCATCCAATTGCTTCAAAATGATCCGTGAGCCTCTCAAAAAGCACTGCACGCGCACCACGGATATCGAGATTCTGTTGTCGCGCTAATTCACGAAGTCCATCAATGTTCAACTGTTCTAATTGCATTCGGCTCATTTTCGCGGAAATTACTTATCCCACTTCTGATAAATTTTACTATAGGAGAATATGGAAAAGAAGAAAGTAAAGAAAACTAAACGAAAACAGAATTTAATACTTTATAAGGAAATAGAAAAACTATATGGAAACTTTTATTTAAACGAATAAACTGTCTGTGTAATTTGCACGGTACGCTCACCGTCACGTCCGACTACCACCTCTGTTCATTGCCGTCTGCCCGATTTCCCCCGAATTCGAATCGGAGCACACACTCGTTATCTCTCTCTATTCGCTTAGATTCTTACACAAGTGAGAGGGAAAAGTAATAATGACAGATAATAACGAAAAGTCACAGTGAATTGGATTGAGAGTTTTTGTGAGAAGAGAATAATTTTTTCATCTGTAAGAATCGTCCTGATGACGAAAATTCATTTGCATCGAAACAGGATTATTTGTGAATCAATGGGTAAGTCGTATTCAAATTGTTTGTACATTTTTTCATTGAACGTACGCAGGATTTATTAGTTATTCGATTCAAAATATTTTTCGGTAAATGAAAAAGTTCATTCTTTTTCAGAATGGAAAAATGTATTTTTTCCAAAACGAGAGTTTGTCCTTTTTCATCATCATATCTATCGAGTGTAATTTTCGATATTTTATCTATTATTTCTTTGCGATAACGAACTACAATATCGTTAGAAATTTGATTTATCCTGACTTCGTGAATAATGACGAATTAGTTTATTTATTATTCACGAATGAAGAATAATTCAACAATTATTCCGATTTTTCTTCTTAACCGCTTTCGCGTTATAGCCTTCTACTGCACTAACATCTCGCGTTACCTATCGGTTGCCACTGGGTTACCGGCCAGCCGAGTTACCACGCGATGCCCGTAACTATGTTTGATCTCGACTATGGTCAACTATGACTCGGGCCTACACTTCTGCCCCCGAGCGCGCGCGATTCTCGCACTTTGATTGGTCGGTGTTTTTCGTTAATAATTTAAAAATGAAGCCTCGTACGACATTTTTGCAAATGAAAATGTTGTTCAGAATGACCCCGCCTACCTCCCATTTTCGGCTCCTTCACCATTTATGGGACACCCTGTATATTCCAACAAGATAATGCTGCAGCACATACCGCTAGAATTGTTAAGGAATATTTTTTAAACGAAAATATATCCACTCTTCAATGGCCGGCATCTTCACCTGATATCACCTTAATATCATTGAAAATTGCTGGGCAATGCTTTGGCAAGCAGTGTATGCTGAAGGCCGACAATTTTCGAATACAAATGAATTAAAAACTTGCATTACTAGTGAATGAGAAAATTTTTTGTTTACATATTCACGAAAGGTACATTTTCTTTGTATTGTAAAATTTTCACGCTAGCATAATTCTAATATGAGAAATCAAAGATAGCACACGCGTGCTATCTTTTTGTCCGGGAGTGTACGAGGCAATCGCGCGTTCGCCAGCGGCAATTTCGAGGAGTTTATTAAGTGTGCTAGACACTATTATTTTAATTATTATTATTATAGACATTATTAGTAAAACTAAAGTGTACATAATAGTTAAGTGATCGTGTCGTTTTATTGTAGAAGTCCCGTTGTCGTCCGTATGTGTTAAGTGCGTTGTCCCTTTAGTTTAAGCCATAGTTCAAAAACATTTTATTGAAGAATGGTATTAATTTGCTCACAATATTTAGATGAAGCTAACTCCTACTTTGATTATGTATGCACAAATTTCGATGTAACTAGCCTCAATCCAAGTATTAATGGTATTACAGAGTTGAAAAATCAGAAACAAATTCTTTACTTAATGTTTCCATTAAATTTGCATTTTGATAGATTAGAATACAAGAACATTTTTGAAACTTTGCTAAAATTCAAACAAATTATTAAAGACAACAGTTTTGTATTTATACCGTCGGAAAAACATAGTAATATAAAGAGCACACGCTTACACGAAATGCTCAAGTTCACATTTCCTCAAAATAAAATTAAAATATATAATACTACTAAAATTATTCCCAAAAAGTAGGATGAGATAATACAAATTTTGGAGGAAAACCACGATAGCAAATTAGCGGGACATTACGATTTTCATAAAAGATATTCGCGTATCAAGGGACAGTACTATTGGCGTAATATAAAATCAGATATTAGGAAGTATATGGAGACCTGTTATTCATGCCAAATAAATAAAACGAATTTCAAGCCGACAAAACAGCCCATGGAAATTACAACCACCTCTGAAGTCCCATTTGAGAAAAATAAGATTTAAGAAAAATATTAAAAACTAAACATATTACTACAACGCTGTGTCATCCGCAGACTAATGACGCGCTGGAACGATATCACCTAACTGTTAAGGACTATTTGAAGCACTATATTCAACCTAATCAGGTAGATTGGGACTATGGGACTAGGGGTATAAGGTTAATAATGATGAATGCGTGTTCGTAACCAATGATTCAAAGTATAATATTTAGTAAAGATCCGCGACGAGTGGCGTAAACAACTCGATGTTACTCCTACGAAAAACTGAATACCACTGACTGTCCGGCGTTTACTTCTCCTCCACGAAAAGTCATTGAGAAAAAAGGAAAGAAATAGATTTAGAGAGCGAAAACTAAGAACGTGGGAAAGGACTGAGAAAACCGTTGAGAAATTCGGCAAGGGAGAGACACAGCGGAAAAGAGTCGTAAAAATAAGAAAAGTGAAGAGGTTCGCAAGGGCCTAAGAGCTGACACTGACCAGGCCCCGCCGAGACCCTGTAGAGACGTGGAAAATTAGCAAGCGTAAATCTAAAGAGGATACGAAACAGAAAGAATTTTTAGAAACTTTGCAAGATAGAAAAGATTAAGAAAAAACTGAAAAAGGTAACGACGTGTGTGGTGCCATAGGCGCCACAGGACGAATACGTCCCGTTTACAATGTTCAGCTATAATGTCTCAATACACAAATCAACAAATTACACTATGTACGAACTTTTCTTCGGGCATAAACCGTATCTACCTTCCTCAATAGTACAAGAACCTCAATTTCGTTATACCTATGATGATTACCTGGAGTCTTTACAGTACCGAATGAATACTTCATTTTAAATAGCCCGAGATAATTTTTTACAATCCAAAACTAAAAGGAAAGAATAGTATGATAAAAAAGCTAATCCTGTAAAATTTAAGGTAAGCGATTTAGTTTGTATTCACCAAAAGCAAACAAAACCTGGGTTAAATAAAAAGTTAAGTTCTAATTTCCAGGGTCCTTCCAAAATAACTCGTGTTTTTCCTGATAGTACCGTTGAAATTCAAATAGGTAATAAAATTCGGGCATACCATACCAATTTTCTAAAACATTATGTTCCAGATGAATTATCTGACAATATTGCAACTCCTGGTACTTCCAATTCCCGTAACTAACTATTTCTTTATTAACACTCCAGTGGATTATTTTTACAACAAGTTAGGTGTAGCACAGATTTCTAATGCAGAATTATCACCGTTGTCGCATAGGAACATTAAATATTTTAAAGAACAAGGATTGATTAATGGAGCATCATATGTATTTAACTGGATTTTTGGAACTCCCGATGCTGATGATGCTCAATATTACATGAATAGTATAAACATTTTGTTCAATGATAACAAACAAACGAAAAATGTATTAAAATCTCAGGTTCAGATAGTTTCTAGTGCAATTCGGAATTTCAATAATTCCTTTCATTCGCTAAATCAATAAAAATCTCTTAAACGAAAATATTAAATTAATCAATATGTTTGCTGGCGATACTAATTTGCATTTACATCAACTTAAAATAGAATCCCTAATATTGCAACAAACTACCCTTCTATATACTCTTATGTCTAAGGAATTAAATGAATGCAATGAAAATATAGAAGCTATTAATATTGGTATTCACGATATTGTTTCGCCCTTTATAGTAACACCTGGAGATCTGTGTAAAGAATTACAACATAGTGAAGAATTCAAATTAGTGGTAGAACCGAATTATGAAAACATTCATGCCTTTTACAAATTAATGAAACTACAAATAATATCGGCCGACGAAATGTTAGTATACCATATGTACTGAAATTTCCATTGACCAAATAAACAACATGCGATCTTTTCGAGCTTATTCCGTTTCCAGTACACCATATAAATATTTCCTTATTGTCCTACATTGAGTCCAGATCTCGTTACCTTCTGTTGTCCCAGTCCAAATCCATATATTCGACCTTGCAAGTATTATCAAATTGCGAAGAGTATCCAGAAGAAAAGTACTTGTGAATAAACGAGCACGTCAGCAAAATACTGGAGGAAGCAGCACGCGAGATTCAATTATTGACTCCATCGACGACGCGTATTTCTGAAGACTGCATCAACCATTCATGATCGGACACACTAAGAGAAATTCAAACAACGGAGAAACATTACCAGCTATAAGAAATTATGTTAATTGCACTTTTGATTCCGACGTGCGGCGGGAGTATCGTGAGACATCGCGGGACGTAATAATCTACAAGACCAGGAGGGGAAACATAAGACCTGCCAATGAAGCGGTATACCTGGACGAGGGTACTGTAGAGCCCGGAGACAATAACCTGCTGGCACAGTCAACTTGCCGTTACATTCAAGGCGTGAAATATCAAAGAAGTACAACCCCTTTATAAATTGCGTCACAAACCACATCCTTTTTTTTACGTTTATGTATTTTTTTACGTGTTATATCATTGCGTTAGTATTGTATATTATTAGTCTCATATTATCGAAACCCAACGTTGTAGTAATAAATATTGATATTGGCAATAATAAGAACACGCTATATTTTTTCATGATTATGCGTTATTGATTATAATTATGCGAAGTATTCTTACGTTATGATTCTTTAATATTTATTATATAAGGTGAAAATTAACGCTAGCTCATAGGTCACAGTTGAATGTTGTATCAAGTTCCTTCTACTGTTGTAACATTTACCTACCAATGTATTCTGTAACAATTTATCATCATGTACATAATGTAATTTGGTTCACCGCTATTTTAAGTCAGGCTTTGCATTGAAAATTAATATTTTCAAACTAACGAAGGGAGGTGTTAGAGGTCCCAACCATGTATTTACAACCTTATACTCTTTGCCACGTCGTTTCCTTTTCCCTGTCCTTAAACTTAGGCCCTTTTCCGTCACGAATCCTAGACCGGTCAGGTACTCCTAAATTCCCACCCCCAGAAATCCTCCTTCCCTCACTTCTTTACCTCATCCCTGTTTCTTTTCCTCCACCCTCGTACACGAATTAACATTATCACATGCGACACACTCACACTACTCATTACAATACAAATTTCAAGGGGTTTTTTACGCCTTCGGGCTTTTCCCTTACATATATTTCATCAAGGGTTTTTTATGCGTTCGACCTTTTTCGCTTGCATAAGATTTAAATAAACGTTAACTTTCAGAATGTATAAACTCATCGAATTATTTTAACGAACCTTCTTCGAACCAGTCCCACGTCTATTGTAACTGCCTAATGGATATAAGGCGGGTACAATAAATGATAATCTATAATATTCAAAGTTACGAAATAATTATTTATGCAATTCTGAATTTACCGAAGGGAAACGAAAGAGACTTTATTTGTGAAATTACAGATTTACATATTTACGAGAATGTTCTGAGAACAACGCGCTCGCTCGCGGATGGAATGTCGCGCAAAGAAAACAAACTTGATCGACGGATGGCGGTTAGAAATACGAAATAACGAGATACGCGGAATAATACGCCATGTCCTCTAACGGTTCGCACGGTTATCCGAGACGCAAAATAAAGATATTCTCACGCCGCGCTTACGCAAAATAAACGGTTCGACTAGCAAGATATTTAACAACAATAATTAGAAATACATGTAGGAATTGTAATGGAATAATAATTAACTTTAAACTCGCTTTATTATAAATACAACTAGAACGAAATAAATAACGAAACAAATACTTTAAATACTACTTCTTTAACACAATTCGCCGATGATAACCTCGTTTACAACCACAACGTCCACAACTGTTATTTTCAAAACGCACTCTCACGCTCTCGCCTCGACTACCAATTCTTTTATCCCACCTTCGTTCACTCAATTCACATTCTTCCATAATCGATTACGATCGAACATGCAACCTATAATGTACATACATTCATACAAACAATATTCCACATACATATACCACCATGAAGTTCTCCCACGAAGAGAATCTGCCGACTCTTCCACCTTGACAACGGAACGCGCCGAGAATATCTATCCACGCACTGCGCGAAATAAGTAATTCCGGTCAAATTGCGAATAGTTCCAGGTTGTTCTATTGTGGGGGGTTGCCACGGAAACAAGGCAGAAACACAGAAATTCGTAATTTCATGTCCGCTTGCGTATAATAGACGTTCACCGGAGATCTCCACGCAAGAGTATCGCCGATGCAATGCTCATCGGCAAGACTTACCAGAAACAAAGTACCAGAGAGAGCGATCATCGGATCGACACGTATTCATATCGACCCGGTGATCAATCTGCGAAGAGGGGACAGGTCCGCGCCAGCGCTTTTGTTCTAGAAAAGTAGCGGGGTCTCAACTCTTTCTATCCCTTACAATTATATCACTGATTGTGTCGAACGGTTACACGTTCCTGTATCTCACTCAACACTCGTATTTTCCGACCGTGTAGTTTTCCAATATTTCACCAAGAGAAGTCGATTGCAGGTTTGTTGATGTTTGCCCGATCGGCCTAGATTCTGCTATAGTCTCAAGTCTATCGGAGACTTGCAGAAGTTTTTCGGCTGACGGATTCATGCCTACTAGGAAGTGACATGGATTTTGCGCTCTAGACATTGTGTAGGACGGTGCAGTCACTTAGTCGATAAGAAGATCGGATGGAAAAACGGTAGAGAGACTTACTGTTAACGACCCTGGAATTGGTGTGTGAGAAGATTGTACTAAAACATAAAACTTACGCGGTCGCTCCGCCAAATCTCTCCGAAAACCCGCCAAACTTGATGCCGATTGACGAGCGTCAACTGCCGATTTGGTTTTTCCCTTGGTAGAGATAGCGATACTGGAACGCAGAACTCACTTTGGCTAAAGAAGCGAATAGGTGTAGAGAGCAAGGAGAAAGCGAGCGCATATAAAGAAGAATAAACCTTGATTTTAAACGTGAGGCGAGCGAGAAACTTGCTTACTATGTTCTATGGTTTTATGACTTGTTCTCTATTTCTAAACTATTCGATTTATTCTGGTATAAATTTGTGGAAGACAAACAAAGGTTTACGCCCTTCTTGGTCCCCTCCACTCGCAAATATTACAAGTTTTTCTCTTTAACTGTGGCAGCTAATAAGGGCCAGGGAGCGCGCTGACTTTGGCTATGCTCGAAATAACGGGATCGAAAAGGTAATTAATCTGGCGACCAGACGCGAACAATAACTAGAAAAAACTTCAGGGAAACTCGCGAGTCTTTATGATATAAGACGACGGTGTTATGGCTAATTGCTATGTTGAAATTCTGAAATCTATTCTAATACTAAAGGCATTGTTGGCCTTAAGAACCTTACAACTTAATCGTGGGCCTAAACACATGTCGTTCGGCAAGTCAGTCCGTATCCGAAAAGGCCCCTTTCGGTAGTAGTTTTTTGCTGCTTCCTGTCGAGGGTTCGCTGATAATTTCAACCAATACTATCTCTTTTTCCGCATAATTACCAGAGTCCTTTAGAGTGGGATCGTAACGTTCCTTCTGGGCCGTCTGATCCTTCGTAATGTTTCTGCTGATTTGTTCTGTTAATTTTTGTGAAATCTAACCGGTCTATTTCATCCTGTACGCCACTGAATATCGGTCATCCAGTCATTGTCCCGGTATCGCACCCAAT
This sequence comes from Coelioxys conoideus, assembly GCA_947623535.1. Lineage (NCBI taxonomy): Eukaryota > Metazoa > Arthropoda > Insecta > Hymenoptera > Megachilidae > Coelioxys > Coelioxys conoideus. The sequence continues at coordinate 293,347 of OX392459.1, read as the reverse complement.
TAGTGCCTTTTGTGGCGAGGTGTTAATATTTACTTTTATTTTGCATCGCATTTAACGCACTCTGTATTTTCTTGACCTGTCTGTTCCAGTCGGATGGGTCCTGTGCCGCCACAGTCGTTGCTAATGCGTTCACAATGGTACGATTATATCGTTCGCATAGACCATTAGCCCTCGGTGTAGCTACTGCGTTCCGAACATGTTTGATGCCATAAGTACTACAAAATATGGTAAATTTTCGCGATGTAAAACTCGTTCCTTGATCGCTTATTATCCTAGTCGGAACACGAAACACGTGTATCAAATCTAGTAACACTTTCTCAGTGTATCGTGTCTTCAAGCCTTTTACCGGTTCCGCGATAGTAAACTTTGTAAATGCGTCAGCTATCACCAGCAAGTAGAGCCGGCAACACAGAACTTTGCCGGTGAGGAGATTTTCCCAAGCGTTCCGATGCGGCGGCAGTAATTGGCCGAGAAAAAAGAAGGTCGCATCGAGTTTCACGCATTTTCGGCGGCGGAATTTATTGGTTCGCGCGGTCACGCATATTAGTTGACCCGAAAACCGTAAACAATCGGTAGTCTGCGATCGTCAATCGGTGTCAAGTTTGGACGGTTCTACGTAGGCGGAACGATCGCGTACGTTTTATGTTTCAGGACAACCTTCTCCCCGGCCAAGTTGAGGATTGCCGGCTGTACTTGCTTTCCTTCGGCTCATCACAAAGGGCCATACATGATCGACATGTATTGTGTGGAGAGGTACAGGTACTTTTTCTATTATGTTGAGCTTGGGGTCTCCAAGGCATACTGAGGTTTGCAGCCCCTTGGTGATGCCAAGTGCCAACCCCACCTCCTCGTGATGTGACCTGGGCACCGTTCGGACGGTGGCAAACGGGCTCTGGCTAGAAACAACTCTGAGAACTTTGCTGGGGGAGTCAGTACTTAACAAAAAGATCATTGAGACAAGATTAAAATTCCTTACAAGTACCGAGTCGGGCGATGTCTTCTCAGCCGTTAATCTACCTTGCCCCTCCTGGAAGCGGTGTCTAGCTAGGGGTAGATGGGTAGTTATATTGCGCATGCCCTAAATGGCGAGGAAGCACATCTGCGTCCCACCTCGGTGGGCCGGTTTTATAATATTAGGTTATCCCATAAGTTCGTGCCATTTTTCGCACGGTTGCATATGCGATTTTTTGATACATACCTTTAAGTTTCACGAAAAAACGTAATTACCCTCCCGTTGTATGACTTCTTCCCATTTTTTGATAGGGCCATTATTCTATTCTGATAAAAATTCTCTGTTTTATCTTCAAAATAATTTTGTAAGCTATTTTTGAGGCTGTTAATATGTTCAAGTTTTTTACCCACTGTTGGAGGTCCCAACGCACATGCTAACTTTCTCTTCCATCCGTCCTTTTTTCCTTCACCCTATTGTCCACTAGTTCGAGTCTTCCCGTCTGTTTTATGTCACCCAAACATGTCTCTTCAGAATTTCCGTTAACTTCAACATTTTCCCAAGGTCCGCTAAATATCTTCCCACTACCTTTTAATTTCGCCACTCCTTTATATCTCCACCCTGCTACAAAATCAACCAATGTCTCTTACAGTTTTCCACGCCCTTATCCTAAAAGATCGCCAATCGTCTAATTCCATTAGTTTACGTTTTTCCGAGTCAGCGACACTTTCCTCAGAGATTATCCAGCAGCATTCGGACTCACTTGTAAAATATATATATATATATTCTTGTAAGAGAACTGGACTAAGACTAACGTGTGTGTGAATAAACCAACTATTGAAGTTAGTTCACCGTATTCTTTGACTTTGGTTCTCCAACACCACTACAAAGTGTTGTAATGCCCAGAACAGATGGTAATCAGATGGGGCAATATCTAGGGGATATGGAGGGTGTGGTAAAATTTCCCAATTATACTCAGATCATTTTTTTATAACGATTTTTGCATCATGTGATCTAGCGTTGTCGTGATAAAACCTGACGTTGTTTCTATTCACTAAAGTTGGACGTTTTTCGACAAGTGGTGCCTTTAATTTTTCTAACTGCATGCAATATTTGTCAGAATTAATGGTATCACCACTTGGTAAGAATTCAAAATGCAGTATTCCTTTGTAATCCCATTACACACACAAAAAAACCTTACGGGGATGTAAGCCCGGTTTTACACATCGTTGAGGTGGTTGATTTCTTTGGGATCAACTCCGTTTCCTTTCAAAATTTTCATATATTATCCATTTTTCGTTACCAGTTATCAGGCGTTTAAGAAATGGGTCAATTTCGTCCCGTGAAAGTAATGATATACACACCGGCGTTCGGTCAAAACGGCTCCGTTCCGTCAGTTCGTGCGGCACCCACACATCCAGCTTTAATACCATCCCCATTTTTTAAAAATAACTATGTATTGTTGTTTTTGATATTTTTAAAGCATTTGACATCTCCTGAACTGATAAACTTCGTGATTGTTCGATTAGATCGCGTATTTTAACTTCATCCGTCTGAACAGGACGCCCAGAACGTTATTCGTCTTCTAAACGAAAATTCCTAGCTTTGAAACGTTGGAACCACTTGCTACCTATACGAGATGAAAGCGCAATTTCTCCGTAAACAGAACATATGTTACTCGTGGAAATTTTTACTGAATTTCCTTTCCGAAATTCATATAACATAAAATGTCGGAAATGAATAGGAAAATCGTTCACGATTTTTCACGGCTAGGAATCACTGTGTTCAAAATTTTACAATCTTATACCCACGAATACCTTCTTTAGACTGTTCCCGAACAGATAAACACAAGTACATTGATCCCTTATCACCGGTTATTTAGAAATCGTTGCGCGAAGTGTGTGCATAAAAGTTGGCACGAACTTATGGGATGTCCTAATAAATTATGTTGAGCTTGCACTGCTTTTTCCCCGCCGTGTGCTTGTAATATGCGCAATTCAGGCATTCTTTTACATACTTATCAACGAAGCGTCTCATTCCAGCGAACCAGTAGGACCGTTGAATTCGTTCTATCGTCTTCTTCGTTCCTAGGTGACCAGTGTCGTCGTGACACAATCTGCATATCTGTATCCTCACGTTCTTGGGAACTACCCAAGCTTCCCATTTGTTCGGTAACCGTCGATACAGTTTGTTCCTTTTCAACACATATTCCTTAAAATAGTGTTTCGTTTCCGTTGATTGCTCGTTGTTTTCGATGACCATCTTTATCCGTGTCAATTGTTCATCTTGCATTTGTGCTGCAGCCATTCAGTCGGTCTCCGTAATATCAACATACGCTATTTCGACGGTTGTCGGTGGTTGGTTTCGGCTGAGTGCGCCCGCATGTGCCATTCTTGTCCCCGCCCTATACACGATTTTGAACGAAAACTCTTGTGTTTGCAATCACCATCGACCTACGCGGGGTAATAAATCCTTCCTCGAAAAGGTCGTCCTTAACGCGTTACAATCGGTGACCACTTTAAATTCAATTCCCAACAGATATACGCGAGAATATCATAACGCCATAACAACGGCCATCGTTTCCAATTCGTACGAGTGGTGATCTTTTATCAGCTATTGTTTGTTTGCTGAAATATGCTCCAGCTACCATCCTGTTATCGTCCAGTCATTATAATAGTACTGCTCCAACGCCGAGTGAGCTTGCACCCGTATGTAATTCCGTTGGGCGAGTTGGGTCAAATATGCATAATACCGGTCGAAATATTAACCTAGTTTTTATTATTCGAAATGCATATTCCTGCGGTTCCCCTCATTGCCACTCTACATTTTTACTTGTTAAGCGCGTTAATGATTCGGCAATCGACGCGAAGTTCTTGATGAACTTCGTAAAATAACTCTCCAACCCCATAAATTGCTGTACCTGCTTTACTATCTCGGATCGCGGTATGTCCCTAACGGCATCTGTTTTTCGTTGTCCCGGCCTAACTTCGTCTTTGCTTATTTCTCGCCCCAAGTATTCGATCGTCTCCTTGAAAAACGAACACTTCTCCAATTTCAGCGATAACTCATGTGCGCGAAATGCTTCGAGGACACGTCTTAACCGTTTTCGATGGTATAATAACGTCGTCCAAGTACGGAAACGCTATTGTGTTTCTTAACACTGCAGGCGCGTTTTTAAGTCAAAAGGCATTCGAAGAAACGCGTAATGCCCGTCCGGTGTTATGAATGCCGTTTTTGCTATAGAATTTTCCGCAACTGGTAGTAACCCGATTCTAAGTCAAGACCAGTAAAATATCTGTTTCTCCCTAGTCTGTCTATTTGGTCGTCTATTAAGGGTAACGGGTGTTTATCTTTGACCGTAATTGCATTCAACATTCGGTAGTCAATACACATTCTATAATCTCCGGTTTTCTTTTTCACCACCGTAACCGGACTCGCGTACGGTGAATCGGATTCTTTATTTATCCTATTATTCAATAGATCAGCAAGAATTTTGCGCACTATATTCTTTCCGGCATCCGGGAGTCGGTTGTGGTGATACATAACGGCTTCGTCCGTCATGCATTCAATTTCGATCGCTGCGATGTTCGTTTTTCCGAGATCACGCATAGATGTTGCAATGCAATCGCGAAATTTCACAATTAACGTGACACTTATTTCTCGACCCTGTTCCCCGACATTATCCACATGTAACTTAGAATTAACCTTGACCATGTAAATATGCATTCCTGTCGTATCTCACAATATCTTCGACTCCCTAATATCGTTCAAAATGAGCTGCTTTCCTCGTTTCGGCATTACCACGTGGTCTTGCCGCAGAAAATCTCTTCCGAGTATTACGTTGTATGCTGTGTATTCGTCCAGTATAACAAACGAATTTACATCCGCAATTACGTTCTGCACTTTTACAGTGATTGGCGTGACTTGATTTATAGTTACCGGTCGTTCCGCAAATCCGTTGAATAACGTATTCCCTATGGCCTTCGTATCGAAACGGAATTTCTTTGCTATTGACGCGTGAACGATAGTGCATGCACTTCCGGCATCTATCAAACTCGGTATCTTATGAACATGAACGCGAACGTACATCTGGTAAATATTAAAAGTATTCTTAATATTTTTTAATATATTGACCTTCTTTTGCGGGCACTCGTCCCGTTTATGCCCGAGTTGTTTGCACAAATAACATTGGATTCTGGTATGCCTACAATCCTTCATGATGTGACCCGCTTTCCCGCAGTTGAAGCAGGTGATCACCGTCTTGTCTTTCGAAACTTCATCCCTTTTTGATGATGATGGGTGCACGGTGAGGTGAATCCTCGGCCTCTTCTCCTCCCTACCCGGCATTTTGCCCATAGAACACATTGACGTGTATCGGTCATTTGGGTCGGTGTGTTTTGCTGATCTTATCGTCTTGGCGATCGTCTTGTCCGAGATGTCGAAAATCACCATGTCCATTACCTTTTCGTCTGTCCATTCGATGCACAGTCTTTTGACTCTCAAAGATTGCCCCGGCGTGGTCCAACGTAATTGCGCAACAAGAACCACCTTGGTTTTGACCCAGGTGGTAGTTACTCGTATTTGTGTATCATACCATTGCCTGGCATGTCCTAGCAAATGTGTCGCGATTAGTCGCATTACGCAACGGTCGTCCCACGCGAACTGCGATGCTAAATCATCAATGTGACACATCCACGTGACACCGCCCACACCGTTTCCGCTGTGTATCCTCGATTAACATAGTCAGAAGCGGATGCGATCGTAGCATGATGGGTGTTTTTGCATTTTCAGGAAATTGGGAATTGGATATATGCCCTTTTGCCCGGATCAACCCGTTGTCGCCTAGATACGGTGCTAGAGAAAGGAGAGAACTTGTACTCGGAAGTGATCTCGATGCTTGTATGGCTTTCAAGTCCTCCGGGAACGTATCGTGTTGGATCCGGCTTAACCAAAATCTTCTGGCGCTATGAATCGTAGCTGGTTTCAAGACCATCAATACAGCGGGTGCGGCTTTAGTTTCGGTAAATGTCCTTTGTAACTGTTCAGCGCTACATGATTTTTACAATGTATTATCCGAGGCCAGGGAAACTTCTTTAAGACAGCTGAAAAGGTTTTAGAGACCAAAAAACCTTCTTGAGCATTTGGACGCCAGTCCCGAGTTTCTCGTAGTGAAATAATTTGTTTATGACCCTCGTAAACGTATCGCATATCTTAAACCGTTCCAAGGGGCCTTGCTTAAGGCCGGAATAATTGCCACGAGTCGAAGGTTATTCTATTTCTTTCATAAAGAGTTTCTTTTCCGTGTCCGAAACTGCGTACCCCTGGGATGTTAGTGTTTACAAGAGTCGACGTCAATACGACGGACATCGACACTCGTGCTAGGCACTTAACAGCCATGCACGTGCAGTTTATTTCTCGACCGAGATTCGAGAAAGGACCCATGTCAATCAGTATGGGGGTCGCATATACGTAACTACAAACGCCTTCGACTTTCGTAACAGGGAGAAGAAGCTCTCTATACGATTCGCTCAACCTTGTCACCAATCGGGGTTTTTCGCCTAATTATGGACTTGCTCTGATTGGTCCTCACTGAAAAAGGCCTCCACGAGCCGTTCAACCCTCCAAGGTTTCCTGTTGGAACATCTTTATAGAATCTAAGAGTCTTGTTGAGCTCTTGGTGGTGATCGCACGTAGTGATCGCAATATCGTTCCTTTGGCAGTATCGAGTTATTACTTAATCTCACATTCCACCTTCCTCTTCACCGGGTCTAACCCACTGAGGAGTAAATCCGTTGACGAGGTACGAGACCTCATGCCGTATCCACCGATTCCTCTTAACAGGCTGTGTCCACCAAGGAATCATTCAAGGTATATTTCCTCTTCGCTGGGTTTAGCCCACTGAGGCCTCACATCACATACCTTGATTACCTCTTCGCCGGGTGATACCCACTGAGGAATCATTACATGTCTCTTCGCCGGGTTTCAACCCACTGAGATTTGACATTACAATACAGGTTCTCTTCGCTGGCGATGCCACTGAGAACACATCCTACTTGACAATTTTATCCCAATCTAATATCTCCATCACTGTAAAAAGTCATGAAGACGCAATGATGCGTGGGCGAAGATTTACAACCCTCGTCGTCCTGACCGTCCGACGGAAAGGACTCACCACGATCATTGTCCGCTTAACAGTAACGCAATGTACTAACGCAATATTTCTTTATTTTGACTTCAGATAAGGTGCCCCGAAGATATTGTCCCATAAACCGTAGTCGCGGATAAACTGGACAGAGATTCGGTGTAAATGTACTGAATTTTATTTTTGACTGACTATGGCGTGTTTTTACAGGCTGTATATATATGATGAGAACAATGCGGAACAGTGGTGGGGGAGTGGGCCTACGTGGCTTTTGGGGCATCTTCTAGAGTTGATCGGGATGAGTCAAGCTGAGAGTCGACTGCAGATAGGCTTGATGTTGACTATGATGAGTCGAGTTCTAGGTTGACTTGGTGTGTTTGCTTCGGATGAGTCAAGCCCGTGACAATATCATGTTCACCGCAAGTGGTATAAAAAAACTGACGATCTAGGAGACGAGTTATATTTCATTTGTTTTTTAATATTTTTATATACAAAAATTTATATATACACCTTCAAATATGAACTTTTTGATAGTGTTTTGTGAATTTTTAAAAATATTTATTAAAATGGCAAAAAGATTCTTGAAAATCACGTAATTTTCCCGATCCCAAATGGGTATAACCCCATAAAAACTACGCGCAGGCGAGTAGTTGCGCTTCTCCCGCGATTAACTGCGTGATGCGGGATGTAATAACCGTCTCGCGAGGGTGAAGGAAAAAGATCAACCCGTTTCATATCACCCAGAGAAACGTACTCTGCAAGAAACTCGCGATACATGTGACACGTGGCGGAGTCGCGACCCAAACGCTTTTCGAGTGAGCGGAGACTTTGCAGTGCGGCCATTCGCGATTCCCCTAAACTTGGTGGGGACTCCGTTTTAAAAGGAAATCGGACTTAACATCTGATTCGCATCTTTTATTTTCAGGTGTCATTGGAACCGGAGTCGAGAGGCCCTCGACTTCCCAAAACTGGTGAAGATTCTGGTCGAGGTTTTCCAAAACGAAAATATTGTGGATATCGACGGAGGAAGGGATGGTGAGATGTGAATGACCAGAGAGGATCCATTCCAGTGTAGTATTTTGAGCATTGGGAGTGTATGCGGAACCCTTTCTCAAGCCCGGCAATAGGCGCTGCTCGTACAAGTTGGCTCCAATTATAACGTTGATTGGTTCCGTGGTCATGGATTCCTTGTCCGCCAATTGAAGACGTGCAAGACGAGACCATTCAGTCATTTCGCCCTTTTGGGATAGAACGTACCTGGTTTAAAGATTGCATAATAATTGCGGTCGTAAAGCATGCAGGTTCATTCGACATGGCAGGTGTGACGGTGATTTCGGTGACATGGCTGGCGTGCGAATGTGTTCCGCTAATTCCGGTAATTCGACTCGGTTGCCTAGTCCGATGCAGGCGGAGCAGTTGAGCTAAATGCTCTGTTATGAGTGTGGCGACAGAACCTTGGTCCACCAACGCACGGGCTTGAACGCACCGGTCCTGGCGTGAATGTATTCGCACATTAGCTATCGAGAGCAGAATACTGGCATTAGTATATGTATCGGACGCAACATTCGCACTTATGTCGATTCCAGAATCGTAAGCTATAAAACCCATTCCGGTGGCAGAAAAATGCAACAGCGAACTATGTCATTGATGGCACTCCTTACATGAGCGCGGACTGTTGCATTGTGGAATGGAGTGTCTGGTAGACACAACGTTTTTACTGTTTTATGAAATGCAAACGTTCGGAGATCCGCTTGGAAAGAAATGTTGTGCACTGACAGATTAAATGATTTTGTTGGTAAACGGGACATGTAATTTTTACCGAAGTCGTGGAGTGAGTTGCGAACGCCTTCTGTTTGCGCGGTTTCATTTTTCTATTCCGTTCAGTTTTTTGCGTTTAATAGCTGGTAGCGCTTTTAATGCGCGCATTTGTTTTTTCAGAAAGGCATCAAATTCGTTATAAGTGGGAAATTCGGTAGCATCACTTAGTCGGAATTCCCAGGCTTTGCGCGAGGCTCGATCTAATTTTTTAACTCCCAATGACTGTGACGTCGTGGAATTCGAAAAATTCCCGTTGCTCGCTGATGATTCAGGTGAAGGTGCGACCTTGGCGAGGACTTCGGTCATCCAACCCAGGGTTTCTTGATAGCACTCCTCGGACTTTTCGAACTCATTTTCAAAGAAATATGGCATGCTGGTCCTCAAGGTCGGTGCAGGCGGCGATCTTGGCATCTAGATTTTGACTTAGACTGTATGCCTCCTTTAGCACCGTCATGCGGTTCTGCGTCGTCGTTAGACATTTCTCCCTACCCCAGTTTTTTTTTTAATTGGAGAGCGCGCGGTAATTGAACGTAATATTTGCGCTTGTTTTGGGGGCAGTTCTTCAAGGGTGTTCATGGACGATTAACGGTTGCATTTTCCTCGATTCCAATCCGGCTCGAAGAACCAAATGTTTCAGATGGTGAATGGGTTTCTTCGCTGAAATGCACCACTCCGACCGGAAGGAAGAGCTGGTCGCAGCCTTAATACAGACGTGGACTTCACACGTAAAGACTAATCACAATTGTCACTTTTATATAGCAAATTTACGTTACACAAAATAAAAGAGAAACAAAGAACAAGCAGACTTAATAAAATTCACTTTCCTAATGGTTGCTACGAACAATGCGAAACAAACGGTTTTTTGTAGCCGACTTTCGCCCTCGGTGGGTTTCGAAAGACAAAGACTTGAACGCTCGTGCCGATCGAATTTTGAAAAAAAAGCGGCGCGAGGATCGCTGAATTCGGGTGCTGGTGAAGTGACGCGAGAATCGCTTTTACCGACGGAGGTTTCCACACAGACCACCCATGCTTCCTTGCGAACGCGTACAGTAATAATTTAATAAAATAACGATAAATTGAATTAAACAAAATACAAAGAAATGGTACACAAGGTCTGCAGCTAAAACAATGTATATTTTGACGGTGTCGAATCTTTAGAATACTTAAGTGCTTTCATGGTGGTATCTTCGGACGTAGAGCCCGTTTACGTAGCAGGCCCTAAGCAATTTCTGATCTCGATTGTCATAGCAACGTCATGCACGCACAGCGCGCGCAATAAAACAGGCGTTGGTATTTCTGTGCATCGGGTGACCAAAATTTTCGGCACTGCAGTAATACAGTACGATTCTAACTCTGCAATTTTGCTTTTGCCATTGTAAAAGAGATTTACATTACAACTTTTTTTAGGGTGCTTCTCAACCCTTTCGCTTCGAGCGACGGATATATCCGGCCTCGGCGCGATGACTTGTGCGTACGAGCGCCGGATATATCCAGAACCCAAAAAATATGTCAACTGTGATTGGTCTTTAGAGTAACTAATATAATTTTGTATAAGTGTTTTCAAATTAAAAATAATTGTATATTTTGTAGCGGCTGGTCATAAATCTGTAAATTTGTAAAGAGCATCGAACGTGCAAACGACCAGCACGGTTTATGACACGGACGACAGCGGAGCTGTTTTTGAGGAAACCGTTTTAAGATTTTTAGAGAATGCATGTCCGTACTTAGAATTTTGCTAATGGTCTCGACAGTAAAACGCTTAGTGTCATAAACCCTGAGTTTCCCTAAGGGTCTTCATCGCGAGGTCAAGCGACCACCGGCCGGTCGCGTAGCTGACCGCGGGCCCTGGGAAATTCCGCTGCGTTGCCACCTTCACCAGCAAACGCTACCCCCGTCGAATCGTACCCCCGCTTCAAGGAAGCGTGCTTCGGGCACAAGAGGGAGGTTCTACGATTTGGCGGGATTTTGGTTGCGATAATTGGTTAACCCCACCTTGTCGGGGGTTGGCCAAAGTCTCTGACAAGATCTTAAAAGATTAGAATGGAGCGCAAAGATAGTGAGTAAGAAGTAGCACACGTCACGACTTGTAAGATCAAGGGTTCACACTGACGTACGCGCTAAATAAAGAAAACAAGAAAAACTAACGCTGTGATCATCCTTTTAATATCACGCAACTCTATCCTTTAATTTATTACATAATTAAAATTTATAAAATTTTATCTCCTAATTAAAATTTTATTAAATTTATCATTATTTAATAATATTTAAAAAAAATTTTTTTTTATTGTATTATAATTATGTATACAGGGTGGCTGGAATGATCTGTTACTAAATTTATACTGATGCGTCTGTCGATCCGCTCATGCAATCCATCTAAAAGTTGCCATATTGATAGTTCCTTCAATTGTTTATAGGCGTGTAGAAGCATTTTCGTATACTACATCTCAAAGTAAGGTTATAGTGATGGATTTTAAGCGTAATTCCGTAATTGCTTTATATTTAGCTGGAAAATCAGTTCCAATTATAATTCGTGAGTTGCAGCATTTGAATGTAAATAAAATGTTTGTATATCGAACAATAAATCGTTACAACGATACTGGGAGCGTTAAAAAGCGTTATGGTGGTGGACCGAAAAAAACAACAACTAACATGGAAATGGTACTAAAAGTGAAGAAGAGAATCGTGCGAAATCCAAGGCGCAGTGCCAATAAAATGGCTAAAGAGTTGAATGTGTCGCGTTGGAGTATCCAAGAAATACTTAAAAATCGGCTACAACTCAGGCCTTACAAAATACAAAAAGTGCACGAGCTGAATGCAGCGCAGATGAAGGTACGAGCGAAAGAATTGAGGCGTTTGGCCGTGAGTGGGGAAATTCCGAACATTGTGTTCTCTAATGAAAAAATCTTCACTGTAGAACAATACGTACATAAACGAAACGATCGTGTATGGTTACGAGAGAAGTCTTCCGAGAATTTACACACTCGTTTTGCCACCAGACGTCATTCACCTGCTCATGTCATGGTTTGGGCTGCTGTGACGGCCGATGGCCGAACTCCGCTCGTGTTTTTGGAAGCAGGCGTCAAAATCAATGCCACCATCTACCGTGAAGAAGTCTTGGAAGCAACCGTAAAGCCCTGGGAAGATAAACATTTCGGTCGTAGGCCTTGGACGTTCCAACAGGACTCAGCACCGTCACACAAAGCGCGCGTGAATCAAGAATGGCTGAAAGATCACGCTCCGCACTTCATTTCTGCGCAACACTGGATGGCAAATTCTTCCGATGCAAATCCCATGGATTTCTCCATTTGGGCTATTATGGAGGCCAAGGTCAATGCAATAAAACATCGCAGTTTGGACGCTCTAAAATCAGCACTTGTCCGAGAATGGAAGAAGATTCCACAATCTCACATACGGGCAGCGTGCGATTCATTCTTTCACCGTCTGAATGAAATTATTCGTGCAAAGGGAGGTTATATCGAACAATGAGTATTAAATCATTTTCTTGAATGTTTCTCGACTATTTTTTTCCCTTGGACAAAATAAAATATTAAAAAGTGTATCTGCTGCAGCGGTGTCAAGTTGTAACAGTTCATTCCAGCCACCCTGTATGTACTGTATTTGCATATTTATTTGTATTTATTTTTATTTATTTATACGTATTTATTTGTATTTATTTTTATTTATTTATACGTATTTATTTGTATTTATTTTTATATATTTTATAAATGTATTTATTTTTATATATTTCTAAAAAGCTTTGTTTTGGATTCGCTACTACTGAGTTGCCGATTAGGAAATGGCGTGGAGTTAATACGGCAAAATTATACAGGCAGTCCGACATTGCTCCTAACGGTGACGAATTAAGGTATACTTCGACAAGGCACAGAATTCGTATCATTTCTTCGAAGGTGAGGGTATGAGACCTTATTACGAGTTTGAGATGATATTTAAGGCTCTTCCTATGACTTCCCACAATCCTTCGAAATGAGGTGTATTTGGGGCTAATGAATTTCGAAAGTTGAAGTTGCGGATAGCAGCGCAGTCCGCGAATGCAACTTTGCAGCTCGCGCCTTAAAACGTTGTGCAGTTGTCTGAATACATTTTTGTTGGTAAGCTATGTCGCGACTCAAATCTATGATGTGCAGAGGTACAGGATGAACCACAGTCACTAACTAATTCAATGTGAATTGCTTTTACTGTTAGGCATTCGAAAAGTGAGATTTATGCCTTGGTAATTTGCGTATCTAACTGTGAGTTGTTCAGACGAGAATCGCATCTGCATAGTCGAAAGCATTGGCTCGAAAATACATACCGCATCATCACTGTGCACATCGTATCCCTCTATTCGAACATCGTCGGACATTTAAATGCCTCACCGTCTCAGCGGCGGTTTCTTTTTTCGGTCGCCGGCAAAGGCGAGCCGCGGTGAGTAAAGGACAGTCGCCGAGTATCAAATTTCGCTCCCACGGTCGCCACAGTGCATGTTTCGATTCCGGCCTCCGCTGCACTGTGCGGGCTTTTACTGTATAAATTGAAATCGCCTACTGCGAAGAGGGGCAACCAGGCATGGTTTGTTAAAAATATAATTATTTTTACAATCTTTTACAATATTTTCAAACATTATGAACCTTTTTATATGCTGTTATTTGATTCCTGAATTATTATTGGAAGCATCGCAGATATGAATGCCACGCGGTTGTAGTCCTCGCAGCCAGAAATATTGGCTTTTATGGCCAATACTACCTTTGTAATTTTACGAGCGTACAAGCTTCAAATACAATATTTGGAACTTTTGAAACTGTTTTGTATCGGAGATTAGCTCGACGAGAATCTCGAGGCGGCTAACGCGGAGCAAAGCTAGTTCTATCCTCACTGAGGATACGGAGCAAGGCGATGAAAAAAGTCAAACTCACTTTGGACAACACACACGACTAACGATTTAATAAATGAAGTACTTGCGAACAGGAAAACAGTTTAACAAAAAAACACAGCGGTACACTAAACGGATAAACGGATAACAAACAGTTTTAAGGCTAATAACACTCGGTTGATCGGTTGAAATACTCTCACTTGTTCGCACGCTCAAGATCGAAACGGTTCTAACTGTTTAAACGGAAAACGATCCTAGATCGCCGGGTTGATCCGGCCGATGGCGTGACAATAGGGGGTAAGCAGGTCTCTCCTGCGCGGGAGAGATTAACGTATGTGCCGTTAATTATAGGAGCGTAGTTAGGCGCGCGAGGACCTCGGTTTTGGGCTATTCCGGAACAGAAACCTTTGAGATTTTTAAGAAATTGAAGGCAAAGTGTTCTTCATTTTAGTTCCGAATCCAGCTATCTTTGCCCAAGTTTTCAGGAGTCTACAAAGAATGGACACCATTCCGAGATCTTTTTGAATCATTGGTGGTCAATAACACAACAACACGGGAGGTAGATAAATTCCATTATTTAATATTAAACGTTATGGGTGAAGCTATGCAGCTCATTAACAATTTAATCGTTACTGGAGGCAGTTGGTGTTATTGTTTTCACTTACAATCTCATAGCTTGAACCGGCTGCAGAGTTGAAACGTTTACACGGCACCTTAACGGAGGTATTTGGCGCGCTCAACAGTCTAAAATGCGACACAAAAAACTGGGATCCGCTCACTGTCGACTGGGTACCCCGCAAATTAAACTCTGAAACTCCTCGAGAGTGGAATTCCACATCAGCAACACGACTGAGCTACCGACTCTCAATCAGCTAAATGAATTTTTAGTGCAGTATGTTCGTGCATTGAAGTCGATGTAGGGAACCACTGTGGTGCAAGTGCCGGCCAAGTCGCGAATCAACAAACCTCGAGTGCTACAAATTTCAGTTTCAGGAAATTTTTTTCCAGCCTGCAAATCGTCGCACCCTTTATCATCGTGTTCAAGTTACCTTGCTAAGTCACCAGAACACCGCAAGACCTCCGTCACTCAGCTTTTGCTATGTTTCAATAGTCTAGAAGCTTCGCCAAAGAAAAACCTGTCGCTCAAAAGGACGTTGCAACATTTGCAGAGCGCGTCACCACCCGTCACTTCACGATGCACCCCAAACGCAAAAATACTGTCATCGATGTTCCCCAATGAGGAAACTAACTCCGCCTGCAGAAGGATCTTCCACTGAGCTTGCAACTGCCCTTCATGTGGATAAAAATTTCATTCCTTGCAAACAAAACGTCCGCATTTTACTGGCCACCGCACTCGTCAATGCGTCTTCTTCCTGAGGTGAATCTAGCATCACTCGAGTACTCCTCGATGAAGCTCTGAGGTGTCCTTTGTTAACAAAGGTATAGTCTAGCTGGTTATTTCTCGAGTTTTCGCCACGATTACCACTACGTCGCTCACTAATTCTACCTTCAGCTGCAGGGTAAGAGCTTTTATTTTGCCGAAATTAACAGCATACGTTCCAGATGGAACGTGCTTCTTAAAAATGTGCTTTTTAAATATATTTTACTGTGGGGTTGTGTTTAAAGGCGGTGATAAAATTAAGGTGGGGAATTGTCACTAACCAATCATGCGTTATGCATGATGTTGCGGTTTCCTCTGACCTCTCATCTTGGCGCGTTTTTCGGAAAAACCCAAGTTCGCGTGGAGGTAGTATGTACCGTTTCTAAAGCGCGTATCGTTTTATCATGTTGCCGACGACTATAAAAAGGGAAGTAAACCCTGACAGTACTTATGTATTTTCCTGAGTATAAATTTTGAAACAAATTAAAGATTTGGAATCCGTCGTCCTACCACACCCTCTCGCTACTTCATAATCGAGGACCGCGGAGGATGCGGAGGATGTGCCGCCCTACTACTGTTAGAAGGCCGGTCGAGGAGCCGAGATCGGATTTCATGGCCGGCGCCTCCTACTTCACTTCGGCCCATGCTGCTCGCGCAGCCGGTGTAATACGACCCGTGCTCAGACGTATCGTCACCAATAGAACCACTTCTGCCCTCAGGCCGTCGACACTATCTGCCTATCCAGACAGAATTTATTATGAATCCGGCCCACCGAGATGGGCCGGACAATGGGCATACGCAATAAACTACCTATCGTCCTCCCCGGCTAGCCAACGCTACCGGTAGGGACAAGGTAGATCAACGGCTGAGAAGAAATTCCTAGACTCGGCACTTGCAAGGAATTTTATTATTGCCTCAATGATCTTTCCGCCCGATTAAGACTCCCCCAGTAAAGTTCGCAGAGTCATATAGCAATCGCCCCGTTCGCCTGCCGCCCATAAAGAGCGGAGTTTCCAGGTCACACTACGAGGAGGCGGGGTTGGCTCTTGGTACAGCAGGGGGTACCACTCCCTGAAGTACCTTTGTGACGCCTGTCCTATCCAGACTTATTCTGTGTCCGGCCCACCGTAGATGGGACGCGGACGTGCCTCCTCACCCGAACGGGTATATGCAATGTTCACCCCTCTTTCAGACCTCGTTTCCAAAGCCCCTGAGAGTCCAACTCCATATAGGTATGACACCAGACCCTTGCGAACCCGGTGAGGCTTTCATACCACCCTCAGTACCTGTGTCGGCGAGAAAAGAACTACGAGCGACGTTTAACAGGTCATACGCGAGGGCGTGGCCCAGAAGGGCGGGTTTCCTCTACACCACTTCTAATACAGCTAGTGGCATTCGTTACTCGGAAATCTGAGATTGGGCAGCTCCGTAGTAGCAATTTTCAAGGGTTAAGAGTCGTGTTGTCTGCATCACGATCTCGTATCGGATACTAGGCAGGACTAGGTTCATCCGCCCGACACCTCAAACGACGGCCGTGCACTCAACCAATCGAGAGCTCATACGAGTCACCTCTTCCACGCAAGTCTGCACACCAATGGCATCGGTTACCCGGGGATCCGGGATTGGATAGCTCCGTAGGTGGCTGTTCAGGGATGGTGGTGCGTGGTCTTCAGGATCTCGTCTCGGATACTAGGGCTAAACCCCGACACCTGAAGCGACGACCCCGTCACACCAACCCTGGGGTTCGAGTCACCCCCCAAACTCTACCACATCTTCCTACTGTCGGATATCGCTCTTTACTCAGGTTCCTGAGATCGTGCGCCGTCTTGCCGACGGTTCTATGGCCCTTGAGACTGTGGTCTGCCCAACGGCCCCCCTGTCCTATCCAGACCGAAGATGTTCGTCCGCCCTTCTTCGCCAGCATCCGTCTACATAGGTACCTCCCACTTGGTGCGACTGCTCCTGCCCGTATTCAGCCGCCAGCCACTGGACAAATGACATGTCTCCGTTCGTCAGTTTGCACGTATCTCACCTTGATCGTCTATTACGATTTGTCTGATCCTATAATCCTCTCTTTGTTAACCACTCTGTAAATGTCAATATGTCCCTCCCTAGCCGATTGCCATTCCGCCATTGTCTGTCCACAACAGACAGACAGACACATAGATACAGAGACAGAGAGAGGGAGACAGACAAACGGAAACAGACAGACGGGGACAGACAGAGACAGACAGAGATTGACATAGACAGACAGAGAGAAACAGAGATAGGTAGAGACAGACAGTGACAGCTATAGACAGACAGTGAAAGACAGAGACAGAGAGAGACAGACAGAGACAGACAGAGACAGACTGAGACAGACAGGGGCGGACAGCGACAGACAGAGACAGACAGAGAGAGACAGAGAGAGACAGAAACGGACAGAGACATACAGAGACAGACAGAGACAGACAGACAGAGACAGACAGAGACAGACAGAGACAGACAGAGACAGACTGAGACAGACTGAGACAGACAGGGGCGGACAGCGACAGACAGAGACAGACAGAGAGAGACAGAGAGAGACAGAGACGGACAGAGACAGACAGAGACAGACAGAGACAGACAGAGACAGACAGGCACAGACAGACAGACAGTCAGAGACAGCCGGGGGCAGACAGAGACAAACAGAGACAGACAGAGACAGATATATACAGACAGAGACAGACTGAGATATACAGAGACAAACAGAGACGGGCAGTGATAGACTGAGACAGACAGAGACAAAAAGTGACAGACAGGGGCAGACAGCGACAGACAGAGACAGACAGAGAGAGACAGAGAGAGACAGAGACGGACAGAGACGGACAGAGACAGACAGAGACAGACAGAGACAGACAGAGACAGACAGAGACAGACAGGGGCAGACAGCGACAGACAGAGACAGACAAAGAGAGACAGAGACAGACAGATACAGACAGAGACAGTCTAAGACAGACAGAGACAGACAGGGACAGACATGGACAGACAGAGACAGACAGGGACAGGCGGGGGCAGACAGAGACAGACAGAGCCAGACCGAGACGGACAGTGACAGACAGGGGCGGACAGCGACAGACAGAGACAGACAGAGAGAGACAGAGAGAGACAGAAACGGACAGAGACATACAGAGACAGACAGAGACAGACAGACAGAGACAGACAGAGACAGACAGAGACAGACAGAGACAGACAGAGACAGACAGAGACAGACAGAGACAGACAGAGACAGACACTGACACACAGGCACAGACAGACTGCGACAGACAGAGACAGACTTAGACAGACAGGGGCAGACAGCGACAGACAGAGACAGACAGAGAGAGACAGAGAGAGACAGAGACGGACAGAGACAGACAGAGACAGACAGAGACAGACAGGGGCAGATAGCGACAGACAGAGACAGACAAAGAGAGACAGAGACAGACAGATACAGACAGACACAGACTGAGACAGACAGAGACAGACAGATACAGACAGACACAGACTGAGACAGACAGAGACAGACAGAGACAGACAGAGACAGACAGAGACAGACAGATACAGACAGAGACAGACAGGCACAGACAGACAGACAGTCAGAGACAGACAGGGCCAGACAGAGACAGACAGAGACAGACAGAGACGGACAGAGACAGACAGAGGCAGACAGAGACAGACAGAGACAGACAGGGCCAGACAGGGACAGACAGAGACAGACAGAGACAGACTGACACAGACATGGGCAGACAGAGACAGACAGAGAGAGACAGATACAGACAGAGACAGACAGAGACAGACTGAGACAGACAGGGGCGGACAGCGACAGACAGAGACAGACAGAGAGAGACAGAGAGAGACAGAGACGGACAGAGACAGACAGAGACAGACAGAGACAGACAGAGACGGACTGAGACAGACAGGGGCGGACAGCGACAGACAGAGACAGACAGAGAGAGACAGAGAGAGACAGAGACGGACAGAGACATACAGAGACAGACAGAGACAGACAGAGACAGACAGACAGAGACAGACAGAGACAGACAGAGACAGACTGAGACAGACTGAGGCAGACAGGGGCGGACAGCGACAGACAGAGACAGACAGAGAGAGACAGAGAGAGACAGAGACGGACAGAGACAGACAGAGACAGACAGAGACAGACAGAGACAGACAGAGACAGACAGAGACATACAGAGACAGACAGAGACAGACAGACAGAGACAGACAGAGACAGACAGAGACAGACAGAGACAGACTGAGACAGACAGAGACAGACAGAGACAGACAGAGAGAGACAGATACAGACAGAGACAGACAGGCACAGACAGACAGACAGTCAGAGACAGACACAGACCGACAGAGACAGACAGAGACAGACATAGACAGACAGAGACAGGCTTAGACAGACAGAGACAGTCAGCGACAGACAGAGACAGACTGAGACATACAGAGACAAACACAGACCGACAGTGATAGACTGAGACATACAGAGATAGAAAGTGACAGACAGAGACGGACAGAGACGGACAGAGACAGACAGAGAGAGACAGATACAGACAGAGACAGACAGGCACAGACAGACATACAGTCAGAGACAGACAGAGACAGCCGGGGGCAAAAGAGACAGACAGATAGAGACAGACAGAGACAGACAGGGACAGACATGGACAGACAGAGACAGACAGCGACAGGCGGGGGCAGACAGAGACAGACAGAGACAGACCGAGACGGACAGTGACAGACTGAGACAGACAGAGACAGACAGATAAAAACTAAGACAAACTGAGACAGACAGATAAAAACTAAGACAAACTGAGACAGACAGAGGCAGACAGAGACAGACAGAGACAGACAAAGAGGGACAGATACAGACAGAGACAGACAGGCACAGACAGACAGACAGTCAGAGACAGACAGAGACAGCCGGGGGCAGACAGAGACAGACAGAGACAGCCGGGGGCAGACAGAGACAGACAGCGACAGACAGAGACAGATATATGCAGACAGAGACAGACTGAGATATACAGAGACAAACAGAGACGGGCAGTGATAGACTGAGACAGACAGAGACAAAAAGTGACAGACAGGGGCAGACAGCGACAGACAGAGACAGACAGAGAGAGACAGAGAGAGACAGAGACGGACAGAGACAGACAGATACAGACAGAGACAGTCTAAGACAGACAGGGGCAGACAGCGACAGACAGAGACAGACAAAGAGAGACAGAGACAGACAGATACAGACAGAGACAGACTGAGACAGACAGATACAGACAGAGACAGACAGAGAGAGACAGATACAGACAGAGACAGACAGGCACAGACAGACAGACAGTCAGAGACAGACAGGGCCAGACAGAGACAGACAGAGACAGACAGAGACGGACAGAGACAGACAGAGGCAGACAGAGACAGACAGAGACAGACAGGGCCAGACAGGGCCAGACAGAGACAGACAGAGACAGACAGAGACAGACTGACACAGACAGGGGCAGATAGCGACAGACAGATACAGACAAAGATAGACAGAGACAGACAGATACAGACAGAGACAGACAGAGACAGACAGAGACAGACTGAGACAGACAGGGGCGGACAGCGACAGACAGAGACAGACAGAGAGAGACAGAGAGAGACAGAGACGGACAGAGACAGACAGAGACAGACAGAGACAGACAGAGACAGACTGAGACAGACAGGGGCGGACAGCGACAGACAGAGACAGACAGAGAGAGACAGAGAGAGACAGAGACGGACAGAGACATACAGAGACAGACAGAGACAGACAGAGACAGACAGACAGAGACAGACAGAGACAGACAGAGACAGACAGAGACAGACAGAGACAGACTGAGACAGACTGAGACAGACAGGGGCGGACAGCGACAGACAGAGACAGACAGAGAGAGACAGAGAGAGACAGAGACGGACAGAGACAGACAGAGACAGACAGAGACAGACAGAGACAGACAGAGACAGACAGAGACAGACACAGACATACAGAGACAGACAGAGACAGACACTGACACACAGGCACAGACAGACTGCGACAGACAGAGACAGACTTAGACAGACAGGGGCAGACAGCGACAGACAGAGACAGACAGAGAGAGACAGAGAGAGACAGAGACGGACAGAGACAGACAGAGACAGACAGAGACAGACAGGGGCAGACAGCGACAGACAGAGACAGACAAAGAGAGACAGAGACAGACAGATACAGACAGAGACAGACTGAGACAGACAGAGACAGACAGAGACAGACAGAGAGAGACAGATACAGACAGAGACAGACAGGCACAGACAGACAGACAGTCAGAGACAAACAGGGCCAGACAGAGACAGACAGAGACAGACAGAGACGGACAGAGACAGACAGAGGCAGACAGAGACAGACAGAGACAGACAGGGCCAGACAGGGCCAGACAGAGACAGACAGAGACAGACAGAGACAGACTGACACAGACAGGGGCAGACAGCGACAGACAGAGACAGACAAAGATAGACAGAGACAGACAGATACAGACAGAGACAGACAGAGACAGACAGAGACAGACTGAGACAGACAGGGGCGGACAGCGACAGACAGAGACAGACAGAGACAGACAGAGACAGACAGAGACAGACCGGGGCAGACAGCGACAGACAGACACAGACAAAGAGAGACAGAGACAGACAGATACAGACAGAGACAGTCTAAGACAGACAGAGACAGACAGGGACAGACATGGACAGACAGAGACAGACAGGGACAGGCGGGGGCAGACAGAGACAGACAGAGACAGACCGAGACGGACAGTGACAGACTGAGACAGACAGAGACAGACAGAGACAGACAGAGACAGACAGAGACAGACAGAGACAGACAGAGACAGACACAGACCGACAGAGACAGACAGAGACAGACAGAGACAGACACAGACAGACAGAGACAGACAGAGACAGACAGAGACAGACATAGACAGACAGAGACAGACACTGACACACAGGCACAGACAGACTGCGACAGACAGAGACAGACTTAGACAGACAGGGGCAGACAGCGACAGACAGAGACAGACAGAGAGAGACAGAGAGAGACAGAGACGGACAGAGACAGACAGAGACAGACAGAGACAGACAGGGGCAGACAGCGACAGACAGAGACAGACAAAGAGAGACAGAGACAGACAGAGACAGACAGATACAGACAGACACAGACTGAGACAGACAGAGACAGACAGATACAGACAGACACAGACTGAGACAGACAGAGACAGACAGAGACAGACAGAGACAGACAGAGACAGACAGATACAGACAGAGACAGACAGGCACAGACAGACAGACAGTCAGAGACAGACAGGGCCAGACAGAGACAGACAGAGACAGACAGAGACGGACAGAGACAGACAGAGGCAGACAGAGACAGACAGAGACAGACAGGGCCAGACAGAGACAGACAGAGACAGACAGAGACAGACTGACACAGACAGGGGCAGACAGCGACAGACAGAGACAGACAAAGATAGACAGAGACAGACAGATACAGACAGAGACAGACTGAGACAGACAGAGACAGACAGGGACAGACAGAGACAGACAGAGACAGACTGAGACAGACAGGGGCGGACAGCGACAGACAGAGACAGACAGAGAGAGACAGAGAGAGACAGAGACGGACAGAGACATACAGAGACAGACAGAGACAGACAGAGACAGACAGACAGAGACAGACAGAGACAGACAGAGACAGACAGAGACAGACAAAGACAGACTGAGACAGACTGAGACAGACAGGGGCGGACAGCGACAGACAGAGACAGACAGAGAGAGACAGAGAGAGACAGAGACGGACAGAGACAGACAGAGACAGACAGAGACAGACAGAGACAGACAGAGACAGACAGAGACAGACAGAGACATACAGAGACAGACAGAGACAGACACTGACACACAGGCACAGACAGACTGCGACAGACAGAGACAGACTTAGACAGACAGGGGCAGACAGCGACAGACAGAGACAGACAGAGAGAGACAGAGAGAGACAGAGACAGACAGAGACAGACAGAGACAGACAGAGACAGACAGGGGCAGACAGCGACAGACAGAGACAGACAAAGAGAGACAGAGACAGACAGATACAGACAGAGACAGACTGAGACAGACAGAGACAGACAGAGACAGACAGAGAGAGACAGATACAGACAGAGACAGACAGGCACAGACAGACAGACAGTCAGAGACAAACAGGGCCAGACAGAGACAGACAGAGACAGACAGAGACGGACAGAGACAGACAGAGGCAGACAGAGACAGACAGAGACAGACAGGGCCAGACAGGGCCAGACAGAGACAGACAGAGACAGACAGAGACAGACTGACACAGACAGGGGCAGACAGCGACAGACAGAGACAGACAAAGATAGACAGAGACAGACAGATACAGACAGAGACAGACAGAGACAGACAGAGACAGACAGAGACAGACTGAGACAGACAGGGGCGGACAGCGACAGACAGAGACAGACAGAGACAGACAGAGACAGACCGGGGCAGACAGCGACAGACAGACACAGACAAAGAGAGACAGAGACAGACAGATACAGACAGAGACAGTCTAAGACAGACAGAGACAGACAGGGACAGACATGGACAGACAGAGACAGACAGGGACAGGCGGGGGCAGACAGAGACAGACAGAGACAGACCGAGACGGACAGTGACAGACTGAGACAGACAGAGACAGACAGAGACAGACAGAGACAGACAGAGACAGACAGAGACAGACAGAGACAGACACAGACCGACAGAGACAGACAGAGACAGACAGAGACAGACACAGACAGACAGAGACAGACAGAGACAGACAGAGACAGACATAGACAGACAGAGACAGACACTGACACACAGGCACAGACAGACTGCGACAGACAGAGACAGACTTAGACAGACAGGGGCAGACAGCGACAGACAGAGACAGACAGAGAGAGACAGAGAGAGACAGAGACGGACAGAGACAGACAGAGACAGACAGAGACAGACAGGGGCAGACAGCGACAGACAGAGACAGACAAAGAGAGACAGAGACAGACAGAGACAGACAGATACAGACAGACACAGACTGAGACAGACAGAGACAGACAGATACAGACAGACACAGACTGAGACAGACAGAGACAGACAGAGACAGACAGAGACAGACAGAGACAGACAGATACAGACAGAGACAGACAGAGACAGACAGGCACAGACAGACAGACAGTCAGAGACAGACAGGGCCAGACAGAGACAGACAGAGACAGACAGAGACGGACAGAGACAGACAGAGGCAGACAGAGACAGACAGAGACAGACAGGCACAGACAGACAGACAGTCAGAGACAGACACAGACCGACAGAGACAGACAGAGACAGACATAGACAGACGGAGACAGGCTTAGACAGACAGAGACAGTCAGCGACAGACAGAGACAGACTGAGACATACAGAGACAAACACAGACCGACAGTGATAGACTGAGACATACAGAGATAGAAAGTGACAGACAGAGACGGACAGAGACGGACAGCGACCTAGACAGGAAGAGACAGACAGAGACAGACAGAGACAGACAGAGACAGACAGAGAGAGACAGATACAGACAGAGACAGTCTAAGACAGACAGAGACAGACAGGGACAGACATGGACAGACAGAGACAGACAGTGACAGGCGGGGGCAGACAGAGACAGACAGAGACAGACCGAGACGGACAGTGACAGACTGAGACAGACAGAGACAGACAGAGACAGACAGAGACAGACAGAGACAGACAGAGACAGACAGAGACAGACAGAGACAGACACAGACCGACAGAGACAGACAGAGACAGACAGAGACAGACACAGACAGACAGAGACAGACAGAGACAGACAGAGACAGACATAGACAGACAGAGACAGACACTGACACACAGGCACAGACAGACTGCGACAGACAGAGACAGACTTAGACAGACAGGGGCAGACAGCGACAGACAGAGACAGACAGAGAGAGACAGAGAGAGACAGAGACGGACAGAGACAGACAGAGACAGACAGAGACAGACAGGGGCAGACAGCGACAGACAGAGACAGACAAAGAGAGACAGAGACAGACAGAGACAGACAGATACAGACAGACACAGACTGAGACAGACAGAGACAGACAGATACAGACAGACACAGACTGAGACAGACAGAGACAGACAGAGACAGACAGAGACAGACAGAGACAGACAGAGACAGACAGATACAGACAGAGACAGACAGGCACAGACAGACAGACAGTCAGAGACAGACAGGGCCAGACAGAGACAGACAGAGACAGACAGAGACGGACAGAGACAGACAGAGGCAGACAGAGACAGACAGAGACAGACAGGGCCAGACAGAGACAGACAGAGACAGACAGAGACAGACTGACACAGACAGGGGCAGACAGCGACAGACAGAGACAGACAAAGATAGACAGAGACAGACAGATACAGACAGAGACAGACTGAGACAGACAGAGCCAGACAGGGACAGACATGGACAGACAGAGACAGACAGCGACAGGCGGGGGCAGACAGAGACAGACAGAGACAGACCGAGACGGACAGTGACAGACTGAGACAGACAGAGACAGACAGATAAAAACTAAGACAAACTGAGACAGACAGAGGCAGACAGAGACAGACAGAGACAGACAAAGAGGGACAGATACAGACAGAGACAGACAGGCACAGACAGACAGACAGTCAGAGACAGACAGAGACAGCCGGGGGCAGACAGAGACAGACAGAGACAGCCGGGGGCAGACAGAGACATACAGCGACAGACAGAGACAGACAGAGACAGATATATGCAGACAGAGACAGACTGAGATATACAGAGACAAACAGAGACGGGCAGTGATAGACTGAGACAGACAGAGACAAAAAGTGACAGACAGGGGCAGACAGCGACAGACAGAGACAGACAGAGAGAGACAGAGAGAGACAGAGACGGACAGAGACAGACAGAGACAGACAGAGACAGACAGAGACAGACAGGGGCAGACAGCGACAGACAGAGACAGACAAAGAGAGACAGAGACAGACAGATACAGACAGAGACAGACTGAGACAGACAGAGACAGACAGAGACAGACAGAGAGAGACAGATACAGACAGAGACAGACAGGCACAGACAGACAGACAGTCAGAGACAGACAGGGCCAGACAGAGACAGACAGAGACAGACAGAGACAGACAGAGACGGACAGAGACAGACAGAGACAGATATATGCAGACAGAGACAGACTGAGATATACAGAGACAAACAGAGACGTGCAGTGATAGACTGAGACAGACAGAGACAAAAAGTGACAGACAGGGGCAGACAGCGACAGACAGAGACAGACAGAGAGAGACAGAGAGAGACAGAGACGGACAGAGACAGACAGAGACAGACAGAGACAGACAGAGACAGACAGGGGCAGACAGCGACAGACAGAGACAGACAAAGAGAGACAGAGACAGACAGATACAGACAGAGACAGACTGAGACAGACAGAGACAGACAGAGACAGACAGAGAGAGACAGATACAGACAGAGACAGACAGGCACAGACAGACAGACAGTCAGAGACAGACAGGGCCAGACAGAGACAGACAGAGACAGACAGAGACGGACAGAGACAGACAGAGGCAGACAGAGACAGACAGAGACAGACAGGGCCAGACAGGGCCAGACAGAGACAGACAGAGACAGACAGAGACAGACTGACACAGACAGGGGCAGACAGCGACGGACAGAGACAGACAAAGATAGACAGAGACAGACAGATACAGACAGAGACAGACAGAGACAGACTGAGACAGACAGGGGCGGACAGCGACAGACAGAGACAGACAGAGAGAGACAGAGAGAGACAGAGACGGACAGAGACAGACAGAGACAGACAGAGACAGACTGAGACAGACAGGGGCGGACAGCGACAGACAGAGACAGACAGAGAGAGACAGAGAGAGACAGAGACGGACAGAGACATACAGAGACAGACAGAGACAGACAGAGACAGACAGACAGAGACAGACAGTGACAGACAGAGACAGACAGAGACAGACAGAGACAGACTGAGACAGACTGAGACAGACAGGGG
Source organism: Coelioxys conoideus (assembly GCA_947623535.1). Lineage (NCBI taxonomy): Eukaryota > Metazoa > Arthropoda > Insecta > Hymenoptera > Megachilidae > Coelioxys > Coelioxys conoideus. The sequence continues at coordinate 266,059 of OX392459.1, read as the reverse complement.
CGGACAGCGACAGACAGAGACAGACAGAGAGAGACAGAGAGAGACAGAGACGGACAGAGACAGACAGAGACAGACAGAGACAGACAGAGACAGACAGAGACAGACAGAGACAGACAGAGACATACAGAGACAGACAGAGACAGACAGAGACAGACAGACAGAGACAGACAGAGACAGACAGAGACAGACAGAGACAGACAGAGACAGATTGAGACAGACAGAGACAGACAGAGACAGACAGAGACAGACAGAGAGAGACAGATACAGACAGAGACAGACAGGCACAGACAGACAGACAGTCAGAGACAGACACAGACCGACAGAGACAGACAGAGACAGACATAGACAGACGGAGACAGGCTTAGACAGACAGAGACAGTCAGCGACAGACAGAGACAGACTGAGACATACAGAGACAAACACAGACCGACAGTGATAGACTGAGACATACAGAGATAGAAAGTGACAGACAGAGACGGACAGAGACGGACAGCGACCTAGACAGGAAGAGACAGACAGAGACAGACAGAGACAGACAGAGACAGACAGAGAGAGACAGATACAGACAGAGACAGACAGGCACAGACAGACATACAGTCAGAGACAGACAGAGACAGCCGGGGGCAGAAGAGACAGACAGATAGAGACAGACAGAGACAGACAGAGACAGACAGAGACAGACAGAGACAGACAGAGACAGACAGAGACAGACATATACAGACAGAGACAGACTGAGACATACAGAGACAAACAGAGACGGACAGTGATAGACTGAGACAGACAGAGACAAAAAGTGACGGACAGAGACGGACAGAGACGGACAGCGACCCAGACAGGAAGCGACAGACAGAGAGAGCGAGATAGACAGATACAGACTGACAGTCAGACACAGGCAGGGACGGACAGAGACAGACAGTCAGAGACAGGCACAGCCAGACTGCGACAGACAGAGACAGACAGAGACGGACAGAGACAGACAGAGACAGACAGGGACAGACATGGACAGACAGAGACAGACAGAGACAGACAGAGACAGACTGGGGCAGACAGAGACAGACAGAGACATGCAGAGACACACAGAGACAGGCAGAGACAGACAGAGACAGACAGAGACAGACAGAGACAGACAGAGACAGACAGAGACAGACAGAGACAGACAGAGACAGACAGAGACGGACCGAGACAGACCGAGACAGACAGGGCCAGACAGAGACAGACAGGGACAGACATGGACAGACAGAGACAGACAGAGACAGACGGGGGCAGACAGAGACAGACAGAGACAGACAGAGACAGACATGGACAGACATGGACAGACAGGGCAGGCTGCGACAGACAGGGACGGATAGAGACTGACAGAGATGGACAGTGATAGACTGAGACAGAGAGAGATAAAAAGAGACAGACAGAGACGGGCAGAGACGGACAGCGACCTAGACAGGATGAGACAGACAGAGACAGCGAGATAGACACATACAGACTGACAGTCAGACACAGGCAGGGACGGACAGAGACAGGCAGAGACAAACAGAGACAGACAGGGGCAGACAGACACAGACAGATACAGATAGAGACAGACAGAGACAGACAGAGAGAGACAGAGACAGACCGAGACAGGCCGGGCCAGACAGAGACAGACAGAGACAGACAGAGACGGACACAGATAAACAGAGACAGACTGAGACAGACAGAGACAGACAGAGAAGACAGAGACAGACATAGACAGACATGGACAGACAGGGACAGGCTGCGACAGACAGGGACGGACAGAGACTAACAGAGACGGACCGTGATAGACTGAGACAGACAGAGACAAAAAGTGACAGACGGAGACGGACAGAGACGGACAGCGACCCAGACAGGAAGCGACAGACAGAGAGAGCGAGATAGACAGATACAGACTGACAGTCAGACACAGGCAGGGACGGACAGAGAGAGACAGTCAGGGACAGGCACAGCCAGACTGCGACAGACAGAGACAGACTGAGACAGACATGGGCAGACAGCGACAGACAGAGACATGCAGAGACACACAGAGACAGGCAGAGACAGACAGAGACAGACAGAGACAGACAGAGACAGACAGAGACAGACAGAGACAGACAGAGACAGACAGAGACAGACAGAGACAGACAGAGACGGACCGAGACAGACCGAGACAGACAGGGCCAGACAGAGACAGACAGGGACAGACATGGACAGACAGAGACAGACAGAGACAGACGGGGGCAGACAGAGACAGACAGAGACAGACAGAGAGAGACAGAGAGAGAGAGAGAGAGACGGACAGAGACAGACAGAGACAGACATGGACAGACATGGACAGACAGGGCAGGCTGCGACAGACAGGGACGGATAGAGACTGACAGAGATGGACAGTGATAGACTGAGACAGAGAGAGATAAAAAGAGACAGACAGAGACGGGCAGAGACGGACAGCGACCTAGACAGGATGAGACAGACAGAGACAGCGAGATAGACACATACAGACTGACAGTCAGACACAGGCAGGGACGGACAGAGACAGGCAGAGACAAACAGAGACAGACAGGGGCAGACAGACACAGACAGATACAGATAGAGACAGACAGAGACAGACAGAGAGAGACAGAGACAGACCGAGACAGGCCGGGCCAGACAGAGACAGACAGAGACAGACAGAGACGGACACAGATAAACAGAGACAGACTGAGACAGACAGAGACAGACAGAGAAGACAGAGACAGACATAGACAGACATGGACAGACAGGGACAGGCTGCGACAGACAGGGACGGACAGAGACTAACAGAGACGGACCGTGATAGACTGAGACAGACAGAGACAAAAAGTGACAGACGGAGACGGACAGAGACGGACAGCGACCCAGACAGGAAGCGACAGACAGAGAGAGCGAGATAGACAGATACAGACTGACAGTCAGACACAGGCAGGGACGGACAGAGAGAGACAGTCAGGGACAGGCACAGCCAGACTGCGACAGACAGAGACAGACTGAGACAGACATGGGCAGACAGCGACAGACAGAGACAGACAAAGAGAGACAGAAACGGACAGAGGCCGACAGAGGCCGACAGAGACAGACAGAGACAAACGCAGACAGTCAGACAGCGGGAGTCAGGCAGAGACGGACAGAGACAGACAGAGGCAGACATAGACAGACAGAGACAGACAGGCACAGACAGACAGACAGTCAGAGACAGACAGAGACAGACGGGGGCAGACAGAGACAGACAGATACAGATAGAGACAGACAGAGACAGACAGAGACAGACAGAGACAGACAGAGACAGACAGAGGCAGACAGAGACAGACAGAGACAGACACAGACCGACAGAGACAGACAGAGAAAGACATAGACAGACAGAGACAGGCTGAGACCGACAGAGACAGACAGAGACAGACAGAGACAGACAGAGACAGACCGAGACAGACCGAGACAGACAGGGCCAGACAGAGACAGACAGGGACAGACATGGACAGACAGAGACAGACAGAGACAGACGGGGGCAGACAGAGACAGACAGATACAGACAGAGACAGACTGAGACAGACAGAGACAGTCAGCGACAGACAGAGACAGACTGAGACATACAGAGACAAACACAGACGGACTGTGATAGACTGATACATACAGAGATAAAAAGTGACAGACAGAGACGGACAGAGACGGACAGCGACCTAGACAGGAAGAGACAGACAGAGACATGTTAGCGGCAATGTATTTTTGAGGGTCAACGAAGGCAATTAGCCCGCCGCTATTTTGCTTTCGGACCATTTATGATAGGGTGTTTGTATGAATGGCAACCCGGGCGGTCGACGATGGCCAGTGACACGAAGTCACGTAGCCATCGGGTGTCGCCGGGTTGATTGTTTAAAAAGAGGCATGGGAATGTTCTGGAAAAGGCAAGCAGCCCGACGTTTTATTGCTTAGGGGTGTTGTTCTTTAAGGATCTGGCCACGGAGTGGGGAAGGCAGAAATGCCTTTTGGTAAGAGGACTAAGCTTGACCTCTTGGCACTTACCCCAGAACCTTGATCGACATAGCATCAAAATAACAAATTTCTATAACATCAGAAGTGGGATACTATAATCCAATCGTCCTACACAGTTACTTGATAGAATCGTTGTGCGTGTATAGTCCATTTAAAACATTTTTGTGCGTTAAAATGGCAGAATCTGGTGAATCGAGTGTTCCCTCGTTCGAAGCCCTTTTCCGAAAATTCATGGAAACCATTACCACAAGTGCGGTGCCGGGTGTTTCTGGTGTGGTGCCTCCCGTTGTCGTCGATGCGATTCCGGAGTTTGGAGGCGCTGATCTTGGTGAAGACGCGAAGAAATGGTGTGAAACGGTGGAACGCATCACCGAAAAACTACCTCTTCCGCAGCGACTGAGCCTTGCGACTCACGCATTAACCGGACCAGCGAAAAAGTGGTACCAAACTTGGGAAGGCAAACCAAGAACGTGGGAAAAGTTTTCTCAAGATCTGTGCTCCGTATTTGTTGCCGAAGATAGACTTTGTGAACGATTGGCTCGTGCTGTGGCCTACACGAGCGATTCCGCGTCTTCGTATTCGGAGTATGCGCGAAATAAACTTAAATATTATGGGCAGACGCAAATAGCTTTTAAACAAAACGAGCTAATTAGTTTGGTGATTGGACATGTGATGGACGATACAGTGCGTCAATCTTTAATGAATGCGCGTTATGAAACCACGACGGATTTACTTAGTGGTATATCGAATTTCGTGAAGGCGACGCGTAAAGAAAAAGATGAAAATACAAAAAGTGTTCGCAATAATCGTGAGCATGGTGATATCGTTCGGAAACGATGTTTCCAGTGTAATGAGACAGGACATTTACAACATGACTGTCCCAAGAAAAAAAAACGGAAAGCAGAGGAGCTTCAGAAAGACTATGTTAAAAAATCGAATGTGCCAACGTGTTCATTCTGCTCAAAAAGGGGACACGTGGAGAGTGATTGTTGGATTAAAAAACGGTCACTTCGCGAAAGAAAGGACGCTGCAAAGGGTGCGGACCGCTATGGAGGGCCGGAAATGAATTCCTGAATTTGCAGTACGGACCGCATGCATTGCGAAATCATTTAAGAGGAACGAACAATAGCGGTGAGACGAGAAGCATGAAAATGCGCGGCAACATATATTGAAAAAAAGATAAGTACAAATCTGTTATTCGAAATTTTCAATCCGAAAAGAGAAACTGAACTGCGTACTGATGCAAATGCATTAGGATACAGAACTATTCTTTTCCAAAAGATAGTTGGAGATATGAGGGTATTAGCATATTAATTATTGCAGATGCTTTTACTAGATTTTTGCAGATAATTCAATTGAGAACTATAAGCGGTAACGAATCTTTTAATAGTAGAAAAAAAAGAGGAAAAAATATTTTGTTTAAGGAATGGCGGAGCTGGTTAGTCAAGTTTATGCTATTGTTAAATACGACTGTACAGAGGACCACTGGGTTTCCTCCGGACCCCCTGTTGTTTGGGTTAGACCGAGGTACAGGTACTGTTGACCGCGTAGGGGTTGAGTTGCCGGATACTAACGAACGCGTTAATGTAAATGCAGATAGGGATTTGGCGTATAACGGTTATTGAAAAATCCTGACGAACGGAATAGAAGATTTAATCCGAATTGTTCATCGTCTGTTCGGGGTAATGTCAAAGATGAACCGTGTTAGCGGTAGTTGTTTAGACATAAATAATTTGATAATCATATTTTCACATACTACGTTTGGTAGTGATGATGTTACTTGAGTTTATTGACCGTCGTTTGTAATAATTACTTTGGTCATCTCTAATTTAAAAAGAAAAAAAAAAAAAATGAAAAAAAAAAAGAAGTTAAATTTTGTATTGTATTATTCAATGCATGAGTTTCATTTGTTGGAAAAAATAATGATTCAATGTTGTCTGTTGTTGCGGAGTGTTTGCGAGCGCTGCTGCTGTTATGGGAGTACTTGAGAATACTACCTTATGGGCGTTAGATTGAGAGACAAGCTTTGGTGAATTGTCTGAGATTGTTTTAGAATGTTTGATAGCATTGTTGTAAGATTGAGAGTAACGGCAACGGAGTGGTAATGACACAGGGTTGCGACTGTTACGTTTTGAATGCAAAGATGGGTTGTATTTTGTAATACAACAGTTGAAAACAGAATCATTTTGTGTCTGTTGATTTGCATATATTGTGGTATGATTGAGATTGTGATGTATCTCAGAGATTTGTGATAATACTTGTGTGTATTTATCGCTGTTGCAGCATACTTACGGGTATGGTCTGTGTTTAGGGTACGCATCTGCGGATGGTACTGCTTGTTGACACGGTAATTGTGAATACCGGTGTTGCCGGATGATACTTGAGGGTGTCATCTGGAGGTGACGCACTTGCGAGTGTAGTCATCGAGAAAATAACGTATGAAAGGCGATAATGTTGTGTACGGAATAGAGTAACGTTATGTATTCGGAAGTGACCTCTATCATGGGTGACAATAAGGCCACGGACTTGATAAGTTGCTTTGCGAAAGACGGCGTTTGAAAGGTACACACATTACGCGGAATAGAGGACGTTATGATCTTGTTGGAAAACGGCTATGAGCACACGTTGTGTGTACTAGCAAGAGAAAACGGCTATGGGCACACGTTGTGTGTACTAGCAAAAGATGGGCTATGAGGACACGTTGTGTCTACTAGCAAATGGTTGGCTGTGGCTGCCGGACGACAGTTGTGGGTGTCATTCGAGTATGAGATGTTCATGTTATTTCGATTGGAGAATGCTTGTTAGTATTTCCTCTTGTGTTAGAAGGACGACTGTTGAAGTTGAGAGTTACTGCATGGTATTAGGTATCAGGGATATCTTAAATGAATCGAAAATAAAGGATGCTTCTCGAGAGCGCGAAGCATATCAGGTTGGCCGTGTTAGCGGCAACGTATTTTTGAGGGTCAACGAAGGCAATTAGCCCGCCGCTATTTTGCTTTCGGACCATTTATGATAGGGTGTTTGTATGAATGGCAACCCGGGCGGTCGACGATGGCCAGTGACACGAAGTCACGTAGCCATCGGGTGTCGCCGGGTTGATTGTTTAAAAAGAGGCATGGGAATGTTCTGGAAAAGGCAAGCAGCCCGACGTTTTATTGCTTAGGGGTGTTGTTCTTTAAGGATCTGGCCACGGAGTGGGGAAGGCAGAAATGCCTTTTGGTAAGAGGACTAAGCTTGACCTCTTGGCACTTACCCCAGAACCTTGATCGACATAGCATCAAAATAACAAATTTCTCTAACAGACAGACAGAGGCAGACTGAGACAGACAGAGACAGACAGGGACAGATAGATACAGATAGAGACAGAAAGAGACAGACAGAGACAGACGGAGTGAGACAGAGAGAGACCGAGACGGACAGAGACAGACAGAGACAGACAGAGACAGACAGAGACAGACAGAAAGAGACAGATACAGACAGAGACAGACAGGCACAGACAGACAGACAGTCAGAGACAGACAGAGACAGACAGGGGCAGACAGAGACAGACAGATACAGATAGAGACAGACAGGGACAGTCAGCGACAGACAGAGACAGACTGAGACATACAGAGACAAACACAGACGGACTGTGATAGACTGATACATACAGAGATAAAAAGTGACAGACAGAGACGGACAGAGACGGACACCGACCTAGACAGGAAGAGACAGACAGAGACAGACAGAGGCAGACAGAGACAGACAGATACAGATAGAGACAGACAGAAAGAGACAGATACAGACAGAGACAGACAGGCACAGACAGACAGACAGTCAGAGACAGACAGAGACAGACAGGGGCAGACAGAGACAGACAGATACAGATAGAGACAGACAGGGACAGTCAGCGACAGACAGAGACAGACTGAGACATACAGAGACAAACACAGACGGACTGTGATAGACTGATACATACAGAGATAAAAAGTGACAGACAGAGACGGACAGAGACGGACAGCGACCTAGACAGGAAGAGACAGACAGGGACAGACAGAGACAGACAGAGACAGACAGAGACAGACAGGGACTGACATGGACAGACAGAGACAGACAGAGACAGACTGGGGCAGACAGAGACAGACAGAGACAGACAGAGACAGACAGAGACAGACAGAGACAGACAGAGACAGACAGAGACAGACAGAGACAGACAGAGACAGACAGAGACAAACAGAGACAGATAGAGACAGACAGAGACAGACAGAGACAGACTGATACAGACAGAGACAGACAGAGACAGGCAGAGACAGACAGAGACAGACAGAGACAGACAGAGACAGACAGAGACAGACAGAGACAGACAGAGACAGACAGAGACAGACACAGACCGATAGAGACAGACAGAGACAGACATAGACAGACAGAGACAGGCTGAGACAGACAGAGACAGACAGGGCCAGACAGGGCCAGACAGAGACAGGCAGAGACAGACAGATACGGACAGAGACAGACTGAGACAGACAGAGACAGACAGGGATAGACATGGACAGACAGAGACAGACAGAGACAGACTGAGACAGACAGAGACAGACAGGGATAGACATGGACAGACAGAGAGAGACAGAGACAGACGGGGGCAGACAGAGACAGACAGAGACAGACAGAGACAGACAGAGACAGACAGAGACAGACAGAGACAGACACAGACCGATAGAGACAGACAGAGACAGACATAGACAGACAGAGACAGGCTGAGACAGACAGAGACAGACAGGGCCAGACAGGGCCAGACAGAGACAGGCAGAGACAGACAGATACGGACAGAGACAGACTGAGACAGACAGAGACAGACAGGGATAGACATGGACAGACAGAGACAGACAGAGACAGACTGAGACAGACAGAGACAGACAGGGATAGACATGGACAGACAGAGAGAGACAGAGACAGACGGGGGCAGACAGAGACAGACAGAGACAGACAGAGACAGATCGAGACGGACAGTGACAGACTGAGACAGACTGAGACAGACAGAGACAGAGAGGGACAGACATGTACAGACAGAGACAGACAGAGACAGACAGAGACAGACAGAGACAGGCAGAGACGGACAGAGACGGACAGTGACAGACTGGGGCAGACAGACACAAACAGAGGCATAATGTGATAGACAGAGACAGACAGAGACAGACAGAGACGGACAGAGACGGACAGTGACAGACAGAGACGGACAGAGACGGACAGTGACAGACTGGGGCAGATTGAGACAAACAGAGGCATAATGAGATAGACAGAGACAGACAGAGACAGACAGAGACAGGCAGAGACAGGCAGAGACAGACAGAGACGGACAGAGACGGACATAGACAGACAGAGACAGACAGGGACAGACAGAGACAGACAGAGACAGACAGAGACAGACACTGACAGACAAGCAGTCAGAGACAGGCACAGACAGACTGTGACAGACAGAGACAGACAGAGACAGACAGAGACAGACAGAGACAGACAGAGACAGACAGAGACGGACAGAGCGGACAGTGACAGACTGGGGCAGACAGAGACAAACAGAGGCATAATGAGATAGACAGAGACAGACAGAGACAGACAGAGACAGGCAGAGACAGACAGAGCCAGACAGAGACAGACAGCGCCAGACTGAGACAGACAGAGACAGACAGGGACAGACATGGACAGACAGAGACAGACAGAGACAGACGGGGGCAGACAGAGACAGACAGAGACAGACAGAGACAGACCGAGACGGACAGTGACAGACTGAGACAGACTGAGACAGACAGAGACAGACAGGGACAGACATGTACAGACAGAGACAGACAGAGACAGACAGAGACAGGCAGAGACAGACAGAGACGGACAGAGACGGATAGTGACAGACTGGGGCAGACAGAGACAAACAGAGGCATAATGAGATAGACAGAGACAGACAGAGACAGACAGAGACGGACAGAGACGGACAGTGACAGACTGGGGCAGATTGAGACAAACAGAGGCATAATGAGCTAGACAGAGACAGACAGAGACAGACATGGACAGACAGAGACAGACAGAGACAGACGGGGGCAGACAGAGACAGACAGAGACAGACAGAGACAGACCGAGACGGACAGTGACAGACTGAGACAGACTGAGACAGACAGAGACAGACAGGGACAGACATGTACAGACAGAGACAGACAGAGACAGACAGAGACAGGCAGAGACAGACAGAGACGGACAGAGACGGATAGTGACAGACTGGGGCAGACAGAGACAAACAGAGGCATAATGAGATAGACAGAGACAGACAGAGACAGACAGAGACGGACAGAGACGGACAGTGACAGACTGGGGCAGATTGAGACAAACAGAGGCATAATGAGCTAGACAGAGACAGACAGAGACAGACAGAGACAGACAGAGACAGACAGTGACAGACAGGGACGGACCGAGACAGACAGAGACAGACAGAGACAGACTGAGACATACAGAGACAAACACAGACGGACTGTGATAGACTGATACATACAGAGATAAAAAGTGACAGACAGAGACGGACAGAGACGGACACCGACCTAGACAGGAAGAGACAGACAGAGACAGACAGAGGCAGACAGAGACAGACAGATACAGATAGAGACAGACAGAAAGAGACAGATACAGACAGAGACAGACAGGCACAGACAGACAGACAGTCAGAGACAGACAGAGACAGACAGGGGCAGACAGAGACAGACAGGGACAGACATGTACAGACAGAGACAGACAGAGACAGACAGAGACAGGCAGAGACAGACAGAGACGGACAGAGACGGATAGTGACAGACTGGGGCAGACAGAGACAAACAGAGGCATAATGAGATAGACAGAGACAGACAGAGACAGACAGAGACGGACAGAGACGGACAGTGACAGACTGGGGCAGATTGAGACAAACAGAGGCATAATGAGCTAGACAGAGACAGACAGAGACAGACATGGACAGACAGAGACAGACAGAGACAGACGGGGGCAGACAGAGACAGACAGAGACAGACAGAGACAGACCGAGACGGACAGTGACAGACTGAGACAGACTGAGACAGACAGAGACAGACAGAGACAGACAGGGACAGACATGTACAGACAGAGACAGACAGAGACAGACAGAGACAGGCAGAGACAGACAGAGACGGACAGAGACGGATAGTGACAGACTGGGGCAGACAGAGACAAACAGAGGCATAATGAGATAGACAGAGACAGACAGAGACAGACAGAGACGGACAGAGACGGACAGTGACAGACTGGGGCAGATTGAGACAAACAGAGGCATAATGAGCTAGACAGAGACAGACAGAGACAGACAGAGACAGACAGAGACAGACAGTGACAGACAGGGACGGACCGAGACAGACAGAGACAGCAGAGACAGACAGGGACATACAGAGACAGACAGAGACGGACAGAGACGGACAGTGACAGACTGGGGCAGACAGAGACAAACAGAGGCATAATGAGATAGACAGAGACAGACAGAGGCAGACAGAGACAGACAGAGACGGACAGTGACAGGCTGAGACAGACAGCGACAGACTGAGACAGACAGATGCAAACAGCGACAACAGATACAGACAGAGACAGACAGATACAGACAGATACATACAGAGACAGACATGGACAGACAGAGACAGGCAGAGACAGACAGATATAGACAGAGACGGACAGAGACGGACAGAGACGGACAGTGACAGGCTGAGACATACAGCGACAGACTGAGACAGATAGATGCAAACAGCGACAACAGATACAGACAGAGACAGACAGATACAGACAGATACATACAGAGACAGACAGAGACAGACAGAGACAGACTGAGACAGACAGAGACATACAGAGACAAACAGAGACGGACAGAGACAGACAGAGACAGACAGTGACGGACCGAGACAGACAGGGACATACAGAGACAGACAGAGACGGACAGAGACCGACAGAGACCGACAGAGACAGACAGAGACAGACGCAGACAGACAGACAGCGCGAGTCAGGCAGAGACGGACAGAGACAGACAGAGCCAGACATAGACAGACATAGACAGATAGAGACAGACTGAGACAGGCAGAGACAGAGTCAGACAGAGACGGACAGTGGCAGACTGAGTGGGACAGGGACAAACAGCGACAGACAGAGATAGACACACACAGACAGACAGTCAGAGAAAGGCAGAGACGGACAGAGACAGACAGAGACCGACAGAGACAGACAGAGACCGACAGAGACCGACAGAGACAGACGGAGACAGACAGAGACAGACAGATACGGACAGAGACAGACTGAGACAGACAGAGACAGACAGGGATAGACATGGACAGACAGAGACAGACAGAGACAGACTGAGACAGACAGAGACAGACAGGGATAGACATGGACAGACAGAGAGAGACAGAGACAGACGGGGGCAGACAGAGACAGACAGAGACAGACAGAGACAGATCGAGACGGACAGTGACAGACTGAGACAGACTGAGACAGACAGAGACAGAGAGGGACAGACATGTACAGACAGAGACAGACAGAGACAGACAGAGACAGGCAGAGACGGACAGAGACGGACAGTGACAGACTGGGGCAGACAGACACAAACAGAGGCATAATGTGATAGACAGAGACAGACAGAGACAGACAGAGACGGACAGAGACGGACAGTGACAGACAGAGACGGACAGAGACGGACAGTGACAGACTGGGGCAGATTGAGACAAACAGAGGCATAATGAGATAGACAGAGACAGACAGAGACAGACAGAGACAGGCAGAGACAGGCAGAGACAGACAGAGACGGACAGAGACGGACATAGACAGACAGAGACAGACAGGGACAGACAGAGACAGACAGAGACAGACAGAGACAGACACTGACAGACAAGCAGTCAGAGACAGGCACAGACAGACTGTGACAGACAGAGACAGACAGAGACAGACAGAGACAGACAGAGACAGACAGAGACAGACAGAGACGGACAGAGCGGACAGTGACAGACTGGGGCAGACAGAGACAAACAGAGGCATAATGAGATAGACAGAGACAGACAGAGACAGACAGAGACAGGCAGAGACAGACAGAGCCAGACAGAGACAGACAGCGCCAGACTGAGACAGACAGAGACAGACAGGGACAGACATGGACAGACAGAGACAGACAGAGACAGACGGGGGCAGACAGAGACAGACAGAGACAGACAGAGACAGACCGAGACGGACAGTGACAGACTGAGACAGACTGAGACAGACAGAGACAGACAGGGACAGACATGTACAGACAGAGACAGACAGAGACAGACAGAGACAGGCAGAGACAGACAGAGACGGACAGAGACGGATAGTGACAGACTGGGGCAGACAGAGACAAACAGAGGCATAATGAGATAGACAGAGACAGACAGAGACAGACAGAGACGGACAGAGACGGACAGTGACAGACTGGGGCAGATTGAGACAAACAGAGGCATAATGAGCTAGACAGAGACAGACAGAGACAGACATGGACAGACAGAGACAGACAGAGACAGACGGGGGCAGACAGAGACAGACAGAGACAGACAGAGACAGACAGAGACAGACCGAGACGGACAGTGACAGACTGAGACAGACTGAGACAGACAGAGACAGACAGAGACAGACAGGGACAGACATGTACAGACAGAGACAGACAGAGACAGACAGAGACAGGCAGAGACAGACAGAGACGGACAGAGACGGATAGTGACAGACTGGGGCAGACAGAGACAAACAGAGGCATAATGAGATAGACAGAGACAGACAGAGACAGACAGAGACGGACAGAGACGGACAGTGACAGACTGGGGCAGATTGAGACAAACAGAGGCATAATGAGCTAGACAGAGACAGACAGAGACAGACAGAGACAGACAGAGACAGACAGTGACAGACAGGGACGGACCGAGACAGACAGAGACAGACAGAGACAGACAGGGACATACAGAGACAGACAGAGACGGACAGAGACGGACAGTGACAGACTGGGGCAGACAGAGACAAACAGAGGCATAATGAGATAGACAGAGACAGACAGAGGCAGACAGAGACAGACAGAGACGGACAGTGACAGGCTGAGACAGACAGCGACAGACTGAGACAGACAGATGCAAACAGCGACAACAGATACAGACAGAGACAGACAGATACAGACAGATACATACAGAGACAGACAGGGACAGACAGAGACAGGCAGAGACAGACAGATATAGACAGAGACGGACAGAGACGGACAGAGACGGACAGTGACAGGCTGAGACATACAGCGACAGACTGAGACAGATAGATGCAAACAGCGACAACAGATACAGACAGAGACAGACAGATACAGACAGATACATACAGAGACAGACAGAGACAGACAGAGACAGACTGAGACAGACAGAGACATACAGAGACAAACAGAGACGGACAGAGACAGACAGAGACAGACAGTGACGGACCGAGACAGACAGGGACATACAGAGACAGACAGAGACGGACAGAGACCGACAGAGACCGACAGAGACAGACAGAGACAGACGCAGACAGACAGACAGCGCGAGTCAGGCAGAGACGGACAGAGACAGACAGAGCCAGACATAGACAGACATAGACAGATAGAGACAGACTGAGACAGGCAGAGGCAGAGTCAGACAGAGACGGACAGTGGCAGACTGAGTGGGACAGGGACAAACAGCGACAGACAGAGATAGACACACACAGACAGACAGTCAGAGAAAGGCAGAGACGGACAGAGACAGACAGAGACATACAGAGACCGACAGAGACAGACAAGGACAGACACAGACAGACAAAGAGAGACAGAGACGGACAGAGACCGACAGACACCGACAGAGACAGACAGAGACCGACAGAGACCGACAGAGACAGACGGAGACAGACAGAGACAGAATGAGACAGACAGAGACAGAGAGAGACAGACTGAGACAGACAGAGACAGACAGGGACAGACATGGACAGACAGGGACAGGCTGAGACAGGCAGAGACGGACAGAGACAGACACTGACAGACAGACAGGGGCAGACAGCGACAGACAGAGACAGACAAAGAAAGACAGAGACGGACAGAGACCGACAGAGACCGACAGTGACAGACAGATACCGACAGAGACCGACAGAGACAGACGGAACAGACAGAGACAGAAAGAGACAGACATAGACAGACAGAGACAGACTGAGACAGACAGAGACAGACAGAGACGGACAGAGACGGACAGAGACAGACAGAGACAGACAGAGACAGACTGAGACAGACAGAGACAGACAGGGACAGACATGTACAGACAGAGACAGACAGAGACAGACAGAGACAGACGGGGGCAGACAGAGACAGACAGAGACAGACAGAGAGAGACAGTGACAGACAGGCACAGACAGACAGACAGTCAGAGACAGGCACAGACAGACTGCGACAGACAGAGACAGACTGAGACAGACAGGGGCAGACAGCGACAGACAGAGACAGACAAAGGGAGACAGAGACGGGCAGAGACCGACAGAGACAGACATAGACAGACAGAGACAGACTGAGACGGACAGAGACAGACAGAGACAGACAGAGACAGACAGAGACAGACAGAGACAGACAGAGACAGAAAGAGACAGACAGAGACAGACAGAGACAGACAGAGACGGACTGTGACAGACTGGGGCAGACAGAGACAAACAGAGACAGACAGAGACAGAAAGAGACAGACAGAGACAGACAGAGACAGACAGAGACGGACTGTGACAGACTGGGGCAGACAGAGACAAACAGAGGCATACTGTGATAGACAGAGACAGACAGAGACAGACAGAGACAGACAGAGACAGGCAGAGACAGACAGAGACAGACAGAGACAGACAGAGACAGACAGAGACAGACAGAGACAGACAGAGACAGACAGAGACAGACAGGGACAGACAGGGACAGACATGGACAGACATGGACAGACAGAGACAGACAGTTACAGACAGAGACAGACGGCGGCAGACAGAGACAGACAGAGACAGACCGAGACGGACAGTGACAGACTGAGACAGATAGATAACAACTAAGACAGATTGAGACAGACAGAGAGAGACAGAGACAGACAGCGACAAACAGTGACAGACAGTGACGGACAGAGACGGACTGTGACAGACTGGGGCAGACAGAGACAAACAGAGGCATACTGAGATAGACAGAGACAGACAGAGACAGACAGAGACAGGCAGAGACAGACAGAGACGGACAGAGACAGACAGAGACAGACAGAGACAGACAGGGACAGACATGGACAGACATGGAGAGACATGGACAGACATGGACAGACTGAGACAGACAGAGACAGACGGGCGCAGACAGAGACAGACAGAGACAGACCGAGACGGACAGTGACAGACTGAGACAGACAGATAAAAACTAAGACAAACTGAGAGAGACAGAGAGAGACAGTGACAGACAGCGACAAACAGTGACAGACAGAGACGGACAGAGACGGACTGTGACACACTGGGGCAGACAGAGACAAACAGAGGCATACTGAGATAGACAGAGACAGACAGAGACAGACAGAGACAGGCAGAGACAGACAGAGACAGACAGAGACAGACAGAGACAGACAGAGACAGACAGAGACAGACAGAGACAGACACTGACAGACAGACAGTCAGAGACAGGCACAGACAGACTGTGACAGACAGAGACAGACTGAGACAGACAGGGGCAGACAGCGACAGACAGAGACAGACAGAGAGAGACAGAGAGAGACAGATACGGACAGAGACAGACAGAGACAGACAGAGACAGACAGAGACGGACTGTGACAGACTGGGGCAGACAGAGACAAACGGAGGCATACTGTGATAGACAGAGACAGACAGAGACAGACAGAGGCAGGCAGAGACAGACAGAGACGGACAGAGACAGACAGAGACAGACAGAGACAGACAGAGACAGACAGAGACAGACAGAGACAGACAGAGACAGACAGAGACAGACAGAGACAGACAGAGACAGACAGAGACAGACAGAGACAGACGGGCGCAGACAGAGACAGACAGAGACAGACCGAGACGGACAGTGACAGACTGAGACAGACAGATAAAAACTAAGACAAACTGAGAGAGACAGAGAGAGACAGTGACAGACAGCGACAAACAGTGACAGACAGAGACGGACAGAGACGGACTGTGACACACTGGGGCAGACAGAGACAAACAGAGGCATACTGAGATAGACAGAGACAGACAGAGACAGACAGAGACAGGCAGAGACAGACAGAGACAGACAGAGACAGACAGAGACAGACAGAGACGGACTGTGACAGACTGGGGCAGACAGAGACAAACAGAGGCATACTGCGATAGACAGAGACAGACAGAGACAGACAGAGACAGGCAGAGACAGACAGAGACAGACAGAGACAGACAGAGGCAGACAGAGACAGACAGAGACAGACAGAGACAGACAGAGACAGACAGCGACAGACAGGGACAGACATGGACAGACATGGACAGACAGTTACAGACAGAGACAGACGGCGGCAGACAGAGACAGACAGAGACAGACCGAGACGGACAGTGACAGACTGAGACAGATAGATAAAAACTAAGACAGATTGAGACAGACAGAGAGAGACAGAGACAGACAGCGACAAACAGTGACAGACAGAGACAGACAGATACAGACAGATACATACAGAGACAGACAGAGACAGACAGAGACAGACTGAGACAGACAGAGACATACAGAGACAAACAGAGACGGACAGAGACAGACAGAGACAGACAGTGACGGACCGAGACAGACAGGGACATACAGAGACAGACAGAGACGGACAGAGACCGACAGAGACCGACAGAGACAGACAGAGACAGACGCAGACAGACAGACAGCGCGAGTCAGGCAGAGACGGACAGAGACAGACAGAGCCAGACATAGACAGACATAGACAGATAGAGACAGACTGAGACAGGCAGAGGCAGAGTCAGACAGAGACGGACAGT
Organism: Coelioxys conoideus; assembly: GCA_947623535.1. NCBI lineage: Eukaryota > Metazoa > Arthropoda > Insecta > Hymenoptera > Megachilidae > Coelioxys > Coelioxys conoideus. The sequence continues at coordinate 248,071 of OX392459.1, read as the reverse complement.
GGCAGACTGAGTGGGACAGGGACAAACAGCGACAGACAGAGATAGACACACACAGACAGACAGTCAGAGAAAGGCAGAGACGGACAGAGACAGACAGAGACATACAGAGACCGACAGAGACAGACAAGGACAGACACAGACAGACAAAGAGAGACAGAGACGGACAGAGACCGACAGACACCGACAGAGACAGACAGAGACCGACAGAGACCGACAGAGACAGACGGAGACAGACAGAGACAGAATGAGACAGACAGAGACAGAGAGAGACAGACTGAGACAGACAGAGACAGACAGGGACAGACATGGACAGACAGGGACAGGCTGAGACAGGCAGAGACGGACAGAGACAGACACTGACAGACAGACAGGGGCAGACAGCGACAGACAGAGACAGACAAAGAAAGACAGAGACGGACAGAGACCGACAGAGACCGACAGTGACAGACAGATACCGACAGAGACCGACAGAGACAGACGGAACAGACAGAGACAGAAAGAGACAGACATAGACAGACAGAGACAGACTGAGACAGACAGAGACAGACAGAGACGGACAGAGACGGACAGAGACAGACAGAGACAGACAGAGACAGACTGAGACAGACAGAGACAGACAGGGACAGACATGTACAGACAGAGACAGACAGAGACAGACAGAGACAGACGGGGGCAGACAGAGACAGACAGAGACAGACAGAGAGAGACAGTGACAGACAGGCACAGACAGACAGACAGTCAGAGACAGGCACAGACAGACTGCGACAGACAGAGACAGACTGAGACAGACAGGGGCAGACAGCGACAGACAGAGACAGACAAAGGGAGACAGAGACGGGCAGAGACCGACAGAGACAGACATAGACAGACAGAGACAGACTGAGACGGACAGAGACAGACAGAGACAGACAGAGACAGACAGAGACAGACAGAGACAGACAGAGACAGAAAGAGACAGACAGAGACAGACAGAGACAGACAGAGACGGACTGTGACAGACTGGGGCAGACAGAGACAAACAGAGACAGACAGAGACAGAAAGAGACAGACAGAGACAGACAGAGACAGACAGAGACGGACTGTGACAGACTGGGGCAGACAGAGACAAACAGAGGCATACTGTGATAGACAGAGACAGACAGAGACAGACAGAGACAGGCAGAGACAGACAGAGACGGACAGAGACAGACAGAGACAGACAGAGACAGACAGAGACAGACAGAGACAGACAGAGACAGACAGAGACAGACAGAGACAGACAGGGACAGACATGGACAGACATGGACAGACAGAGACAGACAGAGACAGACAGAGACAGACAGAGACAGACAGAGACGGACTGTGACAGACTGGGGCAGACAGAGACAAACAGACGCATACTGTGATAGACAGAGACAGACAGAGACAGACAGAGACAGGCAGAGACAGACAGAGACGGACGGAGACAGACAGAGACAGACAGAGACAGACAGAGACAGACAGAGACAGACAGAGACAGACAGAGACAGACAGAGACAGACAGAGACAGACAGAGACAGACAGAGACAGACAGAGACAGACAGAAACAGAAAGAGACAGACAGAGACAGACAGAGACAGACAGAGACGGACTGTGACAGACTGGGGCAGACAGAGACAAACAGAGGCATACTGTGATAGACAGAGACAGACAGAGACAGACAGAGACAGGCAGAGACAGACAGAGACATACAGAGACAGACAGAGACAGACAGAGACAGACAGAGACAGACAGAGACAGACAGAGACAGACAGAGACAGACAGAGACAGACAGAGACAGACAGAGACAGACAGAGACAGACTGAGACGGTCAGAGACAGACAAAGACACACAGAGAGAGACAGAGACAGACAGAGACAGACAGAGACAGACAGAGACAGACAGAGACAGACCGAGACAGACCGAGACGGACAGTGACAGACTGAGACAGATAGATAAAAACTAAGACAGATTGAGACAGACAGAGAGAGACAGAGACAGACAGCGACAAACAGTGACCGACAGTGACGGACAGAGACGGACTGTGACAGACTGGGGCAGACAGAGACAAACAGAGGCATACTGAGATAGACAGAGACAGACAGAGACAGACAGAGACAGTCAGAGACAGACAGAGACGGACAGAGACAGACAGAGACAGACAGAGACAGACAGGGACAGACATGGACAGACATGGACAGACTGAGACAGACAGAGACAGACGGGCGCAGACAGAGATAGACAGAGACAGACCGAGACGGGCAGTGACAGACTGAGACAGACAGATAAAAACTAAGACAAACTGAGAGAGACAGAGAGAGACAGTGACAGACAGCGACAAACAGTGACAGACAGAGACGGTCAGAGACGGACTGTGACACACTGGGGCAGACAGAGACAAACAGAGGCATACTGAGATAGACAGAGACAGACAGAGACAGACAGAGACAGACAGAGACAGGCAGAGACAGACAGAGACAGACAGAGACAGACAGAGACAGACAGAGACAGACAGAGACAGACAGAGACAGACACTGACAGACAGAGAGTCAGAGACAGGCACAGACAGACTGTGACAGACAGAGACAGACTGAGACAGACAGGGGCAGACAGTGACAGACAGAGACAGACAGAGAGAGACAGAGAGAGACAGAGACGGACAGAGACAGACAGAGACAGACAGAGACAGACAGAGACGGACTGTGACAGACTGGGGCAGACAGACACAAACGGAGGCATACTGTGATAGACAGAGACAGACAGAGACAGACAGAGACAGGCAGAGACAGACAGAGACGGACAGAGACAGACAGAGACAGACAGAGACAGACAGAGACAGACAGAGACAGACAGAGACAGACTGAGACATACAGAGACACACAGGGACAGACATGGACAGACATGGACAGACAGAGACAGACAGAGACAGACAGAGACAGACAGAGACGGACTGTGACAGACTGGGGCAGACAGAGACAAACAGAGGCATACTGTGATAGACAGAGACAGACAGAGACAGACAGAGACAGGCAGAAACAGACAGAGACGGACAGAGACAGACAGCGACAGACAGAGACAGACAGAGACAGACAGAGACAGACAGAGACAGACAGAGACAGACAGAGACAGACAGAGACAGACAGAGACAGACAGAGACAGACACAGACAGACAGAGACAGACAGAGACAGACAGAGACAGACAGAGACAGACAGAGACAGACAGAGACAGACAGAGACAGACGGCGGCAGACAGAGACAGACAGAGACAGACAGACACAGACAGAGACAGACCGAGACGGACAGTGACAGACTGAGACAGACAGATAAAAGCTAAGACAAACTGAGAGAGACAGAGAGAGACAGTGACAGACAGCGACAAACAGTGACAGACAGAGACGGACAGAGACGGACTGTGACACACTGGGGCAGACAGAGACAAACAGAGGCATACTGAGACAGACAGAGACAGACAGAGACAGACAGAGACAGGCAGAGACAGACAGAGACAGACAGAGACAGACAGAGACAGACAGAGACAGACAGAGACAGACAGAGACAGACACTGACAGACAGACAGTCAGAGACAGGCACAGACAGACTGTGACAGACAGAGACAGACTGAGACAGACAGGGGCAGACAGCGACAGACAGAGACAGACAGAGAGAGACAGAGAGAGACAGATACGGACAGAGACAGACAGAGACAGACAGAGACAGACAGAGACGGACTGTGACAGACTGGGGCAGACAGAGACAAACGGAGGCATACTGTGATAGACAGAGACAGACAGAGACAGACAGAGACAGGCAGAGACAGACAGAGACGGACAGAGACAGACAGAGACAGACAGAGACAGACAGAGACAGACAGAGACAGACAGAGACAGACAGAGACAGACAGAGACAGACAGGGACAGACATGGACAGACATGGACAGACAGAGACAGACAGAGACAGACAGAGACAGACAGAGACGGACTGTGACAGACTGGGGCAGACAGAGACAAACAGAGGCATACTGTGATAGACAGAGACAGACAGAGACAGACAGAGACAGGCAGAGACAGACAGAGACGGACAGAGACAGACAGAGACAGACAGAGACAGACAGAGACAGACAGAGACAGACAGAGACAGACAGAGACAGACAGAGACAGACAGAGACAGACAGAGACAGACACAGACAGACAGAGACAGACAGAGACAGACAGAGACAGACAGAGACAGACAGAGACAGACAGAAACAGACAGAGACAGACCGAGACGGACAGTGACAGACTGAGACAGACAGATAAAAGCTAAGACAAACTGAGAGAGACAGAGACAGACAGAGACAGACAGAGACAGACACTGACAGACAGACAGTCAGAGACAGGCACAGACAGACTGTGACAGACAGAGACAGACAGAGGCAGGCAGAGACAGACAGAGACGGACAGAGACAGACAGAGACAGACAGAGACAGACAGAGACAGACAGAGACAGACAGAGACAGACAGAGACAGACACTGACAGACAGAGAGTCATAGACAGGCACAGACAGACTGTGACAGACAGAGACAGACTGAGACAGACAGGGGCAGACAGCGACAGACAGAGACAGACAGAGAGAGACAGATAGAGACAGAGACGGACAGAGACAGACAGAGACAGACAGAGACAGGCAGAGAGAGACAGAGACAGACAGAGGCAGACTGAGACATACAGAGACACACAGGGACGGACAGAGACAGACAGAGACAGACATGGACAGACAGGGACAGGCTGAGACAGGCAGAGACGGACAGAGACGGGCACTGACAGACAGACAGTCAGAGACAGGCACAGACAGACTGCGACAGACAAAGAGAGACAGAGACGGAAGGAGACCGACAGAGACCGACAGAGACAGACGCAGACAGACAGACAGCGGGAGTCAGGCAGAGACGGACAGAGACAGACAGAGCCAGACATAGACAGACATAGACAGATAGAGACAGTCTGAGACAGGCAGAGACAGAGACAGACAGAGACGGACAGTGGCAGACTGAGTCGGACAGGGACAAACAGCGACAGACAGAGATAGACACAGACAGACAGACAGTCAGAGACAGGCAGAGACAGAAAGAGACAGACAGGGACAGACAGAGACAGACAGAGACATACAGAGACCGACAGAGACAGACAAAGACAGACATAGCCAGACTGAGACAGACAGAGATAGACAGAGACAGACAGAGACAGACAGAGACAGACAGAGACAGAAAGAGACAGACAGAGACAGACAGAGACGGACAGAGACGGACTGTGACAGACTGGGGCAGACAGAGACAAACAGAGGCATACTGTGATAGACAGAGACACACAGAGACAGACAGAGACAGACAGAGACAGACAGAGACAGACAGAGACAGACAGAGACAGACAGAGACAGGCAGAGACAGGCAGAGACAGACAGAGACAGACAGAGACAGACAGAGACAGACAGAGACAGACAGAGACAGACAGAGACAGACAGGGACAGACAGGGACAGACATGGACAGACATGGACAGACAGAGACAGACAGTTACAGACAGAGACAGACGGCGGCAGACAGAGACAGACAGAGACAGACCGAGACGGACAGTGACAGACTGAGACAGACAGATAAAAACTAAGACAAAGTGAGAGAGACAGAGAGAGACAGTGACAGACAGCGACAAACAGTGACAGACAGAGACGGACAGAGACGGACTGTGACACACTGGGGCAGACAGAGACAAACAGAGGCATACTGAGATAGACAGAGACAGACAGAGACAGACAGAGACAGGCAGAGACAGACACAGACAGACAGAGACAGACAGAGACAGACAGAGACGGACTGTGACAGACTGGGGCAGACAGAAACAAACAGAGGCATACTGTGATAGACAGAGACAGACAGAGACAGACAGAGGCAGGCAGAGACAGACAGAGACAGACAGAGACAGACAGAGACAGACAGAGACAGACAGAGACAGACAGAGACAGACAGAGACAGACAGAGACAGACAGAGACAGACAGCGACAGACAGGGACAGACATGGACAGACATGGACAGACAGAGACAGACTAAGACAGACGGCGGCAGACAGAGACAGACAGAGACAGACCGAGACGGACAGTGACAGACTGAGACAGATAGATAAAAACTAAGACAGATTGAGACAGACAGAGAGAGACAGAGACAGACAGCGACAAACAGTGACAGACAGTGACGGACAGAGACGGACTGTGACAGACTGGCGCAGACAGAGACAAACAGAGGCATACTGAGATAGACAGAGACAGACAGAGACAGACAGAGACAGGCAGAGACAGACAGAGACAGACAGAGACAGACAGAGACAGACAGAGACAGACTGAGACGGACAGAGACAGACAAAGACACACAGAGACAGACAGAGACAGACAGAGACAGACAGAGACAGACAGAGACAGACACTGACAGACAGAGAGTCAGAGACAGGCACAGACAGACTGTGACAGACAGAGACAGACTGAGACAGACAGGGGCAGACAGCGACAGACAGAGACAGACAGAGAGAGACAGAGAGAGACAGAGACGGACAGAGACAGACAGAGACAGACAGAGACAGACAGAGACGGACTGTGACAGACTGGGGCAGACAGAGACAAACGGAGGCATACTGTGATAGACAGAGACAGACAGAGACAGACAGAGACAGGCAGAGACAGACAGAGACGGACAGAGACAGACAGAGACAGACAGAGACAGACAGAGACAGACAGAGACAGACAGAGACAGACAGAGACAGACAGAGACAGACAGGGACAGACATGGACAGACATGGACAGACAGAGACAGACAGAGACAGACAGAGACAGACAGAGACAGACAGAGACAGACAGAGACGGACTGTGACAGACTGGGGCAGACAGAGACAAACAGACGCATACTGTGATAGACAGAGACAGACAGAGACAGACAGAGACAGGCAGAGACAGACAGAGACGGACGGAGACAGACAGAGACAGACAGAGACAGACAGAGACAGACAGAGACAGACAGAGACAGACAGAGACAGACAGAGACAGACAGAGACAGACAGAGACAGACAGAGACAGACAGAGACAGACAGAAACAGAAAGAGACAGACAGAGACAGACAGAGACAGACAGAGACGGACTGTGACAGACTGGGGCAGACAGAGACAAACAGAGGCATACTGTGATAGACAGAGACAGACAGAGACAGACAGAGACAGGCAGAGACAGACAGAGACATACAGAGACAGACAGAGACAGACAGAGACAGACAGAGACAGACAGAGACAGACAGAGACAGACAGAGACAGACAGAGACAGACAGAGACAGACAGAGACAGACAGAGACAGACAGAGACAGACAGAGACAGACAGAGACAGACTGAGACGGTCAGAGACAGACAAAGACACACAGAGAGAGACAGAGACAGACAGAGACAAACAGAGACATACAGAGACAGACAGAGACAGACCGAGACAGACCGAGACGGACAGTGACAGACTGAGACAGATAGATAAAAACTAAGACAGATTGAGACAGACAGAGAGAGACAGAGACAGACAGTGACAAACAGTGACAGACAGTGACGGACAGAGACGGACTGTGACAGACTGGGGCAGACAGAGACAAACAGAGGCATACTGAGATAGACAGAGACAGACAGAGACAGACAGAGACAGGCAGAGACAGACAGAGACGGACAGAGACAGACAGAGACAGACAGAGACAGACAGGGACAGACATGGACAGACATGGACAGACATGGACAGACATGGACAGACTGAGACAGACAGAGACAGACGGGCGCAGACAGAGACAGACAGAGACAGACCGAGACGGGCAGTGACAGACTGAGACAGACAGATAAAAACTAAGACAAACTGAGAGAGACAGTGAGAGACAGTGACAGACAGCGACAAACAGTGACAGACAGAGACGGACAGAGACGGACTGTGACACACTGGGGCAGACAGAGACAAACAGAGGCATACTGAGATAGACAGAGACAGACAGAGACAGACAGAGGCAGACAGAGATAGACAGAGACAGACAGAGACAGACAGAGACAGACAGAGACAGAAAGAGACAGACAGAGACAGACAGAGACGGACAGAGACGGACTGTGACAGACTGGGGCAGACAGAGACAAACAGAGGCATACTGTGATAGACAGAGACACACAGAGACAGACAGAGACAGACAGAGACAGACAGAGACAGACAGAGACAGACAGAGACAGGCAGAGACAGGCAGAGACAGACAGAGACAGACAGAGACAGACAGAGACAGACAGAGACAGACAGAGACAGACAGAGACAGACAGGGACAGACAGGGACAGACATGGACAGACATGGACAGACAGAGACAGACAGTTACAGACAGAGACAGACGGCGGCAGACAGAGACAGACAGAGACAGACCGAGACGGACAGTGACAGACTGAGACAGACAGATAAAAACTAAGACAAAGTGAGAGAGACAGAGAGAGACAGTGACAGACAGCGACAAACAGTGACAGACAGAGACGGACAGAGACGGACTGTGACACACTGGGGCAGACAGAGACAAACAGAGGCATACTGAGATAGACAGAGACAGACAGAGACAGACAGAGACAGGCAGAGACAGGCAGAGACAGACACAGACAGACAGAGACAGACAGAGACAGACAGAGACGGACTGTGACAGACTGGGGCAGACAGAAACAAACAGAGGCATACTGTGATAGACAGAGACAGACAGAGACAGACAGAGGCAGGCAGAGACAGACAGAGACAGACAGAGACAGACAGAGACAGACAGAGACAGACAGAGACAGACAGAGACAGACAGAGACAGACAGAGACAGACAGCGACAGACAGGGACAGACATGGACAGACATGGACAGACAGAGACAGACTGAGACAGACGGCGGCAGACAGAGACAGACAGAGACAGACCGAGACGGACAGTGACAGACTGAGACAGATAGATAAAAACTAAGACAGATTGAGACAGACAGAGAGAGACAGAGACAGACAGCGACAAACAGTGACAGACAGTGACGGACAGAGACGGACTGTGACAGACTGGCGCAGACAGAGACAAACAGAGGCATACTGAGATAGACAGAGACAGACAGAGACAGACAGAGACAGGCAGAGACAGACAGAGACAGACAGAGACAGACAGAGACAGACTGAGACGGACAGAGACAGACAAAGACACACAGAGACAGACAGAGACAGACAGAGACAGACAGAGACAGACAGAGACAGACACTGACAGACAGAGAGTCAGAGACAGGCACAGACAGACTGTGACAGACAGAGACAGACTGAGACAGACAGGGGCAGACAGCGACAGACAGAGACAGACAGAGAGAGACAGAGAGAGACAGAGACGGACAGAGACAGACAGAGACAGACAGAGACAGACAGAGACGGACTGTGACAGACTGGGGCAGACAGAGACAAACGGAGGCATACTGTGATAGACAGAGACAGACAGAGACAGACAGAGACAGGCAGAGACAGACAGAGACGGACAGAGACAGACAGAGACAGACAGAGACAGACAGAGACAGACAGAGACAGACAGAGACAGACAGAGACAGACAGAGACAGACAGGGACAGACATGGACAGACATGGACAGACAGAGACAGACAGAGACAGACAGAGACAGACAGAGACAGACAGAGACGGACTGTGACAGACTGGGGCAGACAGAGACAAACAGACGCATACTGTGATAGACAGAGACAGACAGAGACAGACAGAGACAGGCAGAGACAGACAGAGACGGACGGAGACAGACAGAGACAGACAGAGACAGACAGAGACAGACAGAGACAGACAGAGACAGACAGAGACAGACAGAGACAGACAGAGACAGACAGAGACAGACAGAGACAGACAGAGACAGACAGAAACAGAAAGAGACAGACAGAGACAGACAGAGACAGACAGAGACGGACTGTGACAGACTGGGGCAGACAGAGACAAACAGAGGCATACTGTGATAGACAGAGACAGACAGAGACAGACAGAGACAGGCAGAGACAGACAGAGACATACAGAGACAGACAGAGACAGACAGAGACAGACAGAGACAGACAGAGACAGACAGAGACAGACAGAGACAGACAGAGACAGACAGAGACAGACAGAGACAGACAGAGACAGACAGAGACAGACAGAGACAGACTGAGACGGTCAGAGACAGACAAAGACACACAGAGAGAGACAGAGACAGACAGAGACAAACAGAGACATACAGAGACAGACAGAGACAGACCGAGACAGACCGAGACGGACAGTGACAGACTGAGACAGATAGATAAAAACTAAGACAGATTGAGACAGACAGAGAGAGACAGAGACAGACAGTGACAAACAGTGACAGACAGTGACGGACAGAGACGGACTGTGACAGACTGGGGCAGACAGAGACAAACAGAGGCATACTGAGATAGACAGAGACAGACAGAGACAGACAGAGACAGGCAGAGACAGACAGAGACGGACAGAGACAGACAGAGACAGACAGAGACAGACAGGGACAGACATGGACAGACATGGACAGACATGGACAGACATGGACAGACTGAGACAGACAGAGACAGACGGGCGCAGACAGAGACAGACAGAGACAGACCGAGACGGGCAGTGACAGACTGAGACAGACAGATAAAAACTAAGACAAACTGAGAGAGACAGTGAGAGACAGTGACAGACAGCGACAAACAGTGACAGACAGAGACGGACATAGACGGACTGTGACACACTGGGGCAGACAGAGACAAACAGAGGCATACTGAGATAGACAGAGACAGACAGAGACAGACAGAGGCAGACAGAGACAGACAGAGACAGACAGAGACAGACAGGGACAGACATGGACAGACATGGACAGACAGAGACAGACAGAGACAGACAGAGACAGACAGAGACGGACTGTGACAGACTGGGGCAGACAGAGACAAACAGAGGCATACTGTGATAGACAGAGACAGACAGAGACAGACAGAGACAGGCAGAGACAGACAGAGACGGACAGAGACAGACAGAGACAGACAGAGACAGACAGAGACAGACAGAGACAGACAGAGACAGACAGAGACAGACAGAGACAGACAGAGACAGACAGAGACAGACAGAGACAGACACAGACAGACAGAGACAGACAGAGACAGACAGAGACAGACGGAGACAGACAGAGACAGACGGCGGCAGACAGAGACAGACAGAGACAGACAGACACAGACAGAGACAGACAGAGACAGAAAGAGACAGACAGAGACAGACAGAGACAGACAGAGACGGACTGTGACAGACTGGGGCAGACAGAGACAAACAGAAGCATACTGTGATAGACAGAGACAGACAGAGACAGACAGAGACGGACTGTGACAGACAGAGACAGACAGAGACAGAAAGAGACAGACAGAGACAGACAGAGACAGACAGAGACAGACTGAGACAGACAGAGACAGACAGAGACAGAAAGAGGCAGACAGAGACAGACAGAGACAGACAGAGACGGACTGTGACAGACTGGGGCAGACACAGACAAACAGAAGCATACTGTGATAGACAGAGACAGACAGAGACAGACAGAGACGGACTGTGACAGACTGGGGCAGACAGAGACAAACAGAAGCATACTGTGATGGACAGAGACAGACAGAGACAGGCAGAGACAGACAGAGACAGACAGAGACAGACAGAGACAGACAGAGACAGACAGAGACAGACATGGACAGACAGAGACGGACTGTGACAGACTGGGGCAGACAGAGACAAACAGAAGCATACTGTGATGGACAGAGACAGACAGAGACAGACAGAGACAGGCAGAGACAGACAGAGACAGACAGAGACAGACAGAGACAGACAGAGACAGACAGAGACAGACAGAGACAGACAGGGACAGACATGGACAGACATGGACAGACATGGACAGACAGCGACAGACTGAGACAGACGGGGACAGGCTGAGACACGCAGAGACGGACACAGACAGACACTGACAGACAGACAGTCAGAGACAGGCACAGACAGACTGCGACAGACAGAGACAGACTGAGACAGACAGGGGCAGACAGCGACAGACAGAGACAGACAAAGAGAGACAGAGACGGACAGAGACCGACAGAGACAGACATAGACAGACAGAGACAGACTGAGACAGACAGAGACAGACAGAGACAGAAAGAGACAGACAGAGACAGACAGAGACAGACAGAGACAGACAGAGACAGACAGAGACGGACTATGACAGACTGGGGCAGACAGAGACAAACAGAAGCATACTGTGATGGACAGAGACAGACAGAGACAGACAGAGACAGGCAGAGACAGACAGAGACAGACAGAGACAGACAGAGACAGACAGAGACAGAAAGAGACAGACAGAGACAGACAGAGACAGACAGAGACGGACTGTGACAGACAGAGACAGACAGAGACAGAAAGAGACAGACAGAGACAGACCGAGACAGACACTGACAGACAGAGACAGACAGAGACAGACAGGGACAGACATGGACAGACATGGACAGACATGGACAGACTGAGACAGACAGAGACAGACAGAGACAGACAGAGACAGACCGAGACGGACTGAGACAGACGGGGACAGGCTGAGACAGGCAGAGACGGACAGAGACAGACAGAGACAGACAGAGACAGACAGAGGCAGACAGAGACAGACAGAGACAGACAGAGACAGACAGAGACAGAAAGAGACAGACAGAGACAGACAGAGACAGACAGAGACGGACTGTGACAGACTGGGGCAGACAGAGACAAACAGAAGCATACTGTGATGGACAGAGACAGACAGAGACAGACAGAGACAGGCAGAGACAGACAGAGACAGACAGAGACAGACAGAGACAGACAGAGACAGACAGAGACAGACAGGGACAGACATGGACAGACATGGACAGACATGGACAGACAGCGACAGACTGCGACAGACGGGGACAGGCTGAGACACGCAGAGACGGACACAGACAGACACTGACAGACAGACAGTCAGAGACAGGCACAGACAGACTGCGACAGACAGAGACAGACTGAGACAGACAGGGGCAGACAGCGACAGACAGAGACAGACAAAGAGAGACAGAGACGGACAGAGACCGACAGAGACAGACATAGACAGACAGAGACAGACTGAGACAGACAGAGACAGACAGAGACAGAAAGAGACAGACAGAGACAGACAGAGACAGACAGAGACAGACAGAGACAGACAGAGACGGACTATGACAGACTGGGGCAGACAGAGACAAACAGAAGCATTCTGCGATAGACAGAGACAGACAGAGACAGACAGAGACGGACGGTGACAGACAGAGACAGACAGAGACAGAAAGAGACAGACAGAGACAGACAGAGACAGACAGGGACAGACATGGACAGACATGGACAGACATGGACAGACTGAGAGAGACAGAGACAGACGGGGGCAGACGGGGGCAGACGGGGGCAGACAGAGACAGACAGAGACAGACCGAGACGGACAGTGACAGACTGAGACAGACAGATAAAAACTAAGACAAACTGAGACAGACAGAGAGAGACAGTGACAGACAGCGACAAACAGTGACACACAGAGACGGACAGAGACGGACTGTGACAGACTGGGGCAGACAGAGACAGACAGGGACAGACATGGACAGACATGGACAGACATGGACAGACAGAGACGGACTGTGACAGACTGGGGCAGACAGAGACAAACAGAAGCATACTGTGATGGACAGAGACAGACAGAGACAGACAGAGACAGGCAGAGACAGACAGAGACAGACAGAGACAGACAGAGACAGACAGAGACAGACAGAGACAGACAGGGACAGACATGGACAGACATGGACAGACATGGACAGACATGGACAGACAGCGACAGACTGAGACAGACGGGGACAGGCTGAGACACGCAGAGACGGACACAGACAGACACTGACAGACAGACAGTCAGAGACAGGCACAGACAGACTGCGACAGACAGAGACAGACTGAGACAGACAGGGGCAGACAGCGACAGACAGAGACAGACAAAGAGAGACAGAGACGGACAGAGACCGACAGAGACAGACATAGACAGACAGAGACAGACTGAGACAGACAGAGACAGACAGAGACAGAAAGAGACAGACAGAGACAGACAGAGACAGACAGAGACAGACAGAGACGGACTATGACAGACTGGGGCAGACAGAGACAAACATAAGCATTCTGAGATAGACAGAGACAGACAGAGACAGACAGAGACGGACTGTGACAGACAGAGACAGACAGAGACAGAAAGAGACAGACAGAGACAGACAGAGACAGACAGGGACAGACATGGACAGACATGGACAGACATGGACAGACTGAGACAGACAGAGACAGACGGGGGCAGACGGGGGCAGACAGAGACAGACAGAGACAGACCGAGACGGACAGTGACAGACTGAGACAGACAGATAAAAACTAAGACAAACTGAGACAGACAGAGAGAGACAGTGACAGACAGCGACAAACAGTGACACACAGAGACGGACAGAGACGGACTGTGACAGACGGGGGCAGACAGAGACAAACAGAGGCATACTGAGATAGACAGAGACAGACAGAGACAGACAGAGACAGGCAGAGACAGACAGAGACAGACAGAGACAGACACTGACAGACAGACAGTCAGAGACAGGCACAGACAGACAGAGACAGACAGAGTCAGACAGAGACAGACAGCGACAGACTGAGACAGATGGGGACAGGCTGAGACAGGCAGAGACGGACAGAGACAGACACTGACAGACAGACAGTCAGAGACAGGCACAGACAGACTGCGACAGACAGAGACAGACTGAGACAGACAGGGGCAGACAGCGACAGACAGAGACAGACAAAGAGAGACAGAGACGGACAGAGACCGACAGAGGCCGACAGAGACAGACATAGACAGACAGAGACAGACTGAGACGGACAGAGACAGACAGAGACAGACAGAGACAGACAGAGACAGACAGAGACAGACAGAGACAGACAGAGACAGAAAGAGACAGACAGAGACAGACAGAGACAGACAGAGACAGAAAGAGACAGACAGAGACAGACAGAGACAGACAGAGACAGACCGAGACGGACTGTGACAGACTGGGGCAGACAGAGTCAAACAGAGGCATACTGTGATAGACAGAGACAGACAGAGACAGGCAGAGACATACAGAGACAGACAGAGACAGACAGAGACAGACAGAGACAGACTGAGACGGACAGAGACAGACAGAGACAGACAGAGACAGACAGAGACAGACCGAGACGGACAGTGACAGACTGAGACAGACAGATAAAAACTAAGACAAACTGAGACAGACAGAGAGAGACAGTGACAGACAGCGACAAACAGTGACAGACAGAGACAGACAGGGACAGACTTGGACAGACATGGACAGACAGTTACAGACAGATACAGACGGCGGCAGACAGAGACAGACAGAGACAGACCGAGACGGACAGTGACAGACTGAGACAGACAGCGACAGACAGAGACAGAAAGAGACAGACAGAGACAGACAGAGACGGACTGTGACAGACTGGGGCAGACAGAGGCAAACAGAGGCATACTGTGATAGACAGAGACAGACAGAGACAGACAGAGACAGATAGAGACAGACAGAGTCAGACAGAGACAGACAGAGACAGACTGAGACAGATGGGGACAGGCTGAGGCAGGCAGAGACGGACAGAGACAGACACTGACAGACAGACAGTCAGAGACAGGCACAGACAGACTGCGACAGACAGAGACAGACTGAGACAGACAGGGGCAGACAGCGACAGACAGAGACAGACAAAGAGAGACAGAGACGGACAGAGACCGACAGAGGCCGACAGAGACAGACATAGACAGACAGAGACAGACTGAGACGGACAGAGACAGACAGAGACAGACAGAGACAGACAGAGACAGACAGAGACAGACAGAGACAGACAGAGACAGAAAGAGACAGACAGAGACAGACAGAGACAGACAGAGACAGAAAGAGACAGACAGAGACAGACAGAGACAGACAGAGACAGACCGAGACGGACTGTGACAGACTGGGGCAGACAGAGTCAAACAGAGGCATACTGTGATAGACAGAGACAGACAGAGACAGGCAGAGACATACAGAGACAGACAGAGACAGACAGAGACAGACAGAGACAGACTGAGACGGACAGAGACAGACAGAGACAGACAGAGACAGACAGAGACAGACAGAGACGGACTGTGACAGACTGGGGCAGACAGAGACAAACAGAAGCATACTGTGATAGACAGAGACAGACAGAGACAGACAGAGACAGGCAGAGACAGACAGAGACAGACAGAGACAGACAGAGACAGACAGAGACAGACAGAGACAGACAGAGACAGACAGGGACAGACATGGACAGACATGGACAGACAGCGACAGACTGAGACAGACGGGGACAGGCTGAGACACGCAGAGACGGACACAGACAGACACTGACAGACAGACAGTCAGAGACAGGCACAGACAGACTGCGACAGACAGAGACAGACTGAGACAGACAGGGGCAGACAGCGACAAACAGAGACAGACAGAGACAGACCGAGACAGACACTGACAGGCAGAGACAGACAGAGACAGACAGGGACAGACATGGACAGACATGGACAGACAGAGACAGACAGAGACAGACAGAGACAGACAGAGACAGACAGAGACAGACCGAGACGGACTGAGACACACATGGACAGACAGAGGCAGACAGAGACAGACGGCGGCAGACAGAGACAGACAGAGACAGACCGAGACGGACAGTGACAGACAGAGACAGACAGAGAGAGACAGAGACAGACAGCGACAAACAGTGACAGACAGAGACTGACAGAGACGGACTGAGACAGACGGGGACAGGCTGAGACAGGCAGAGACGGACAGAGACAGACAGAGACAGACAGAGACAGACAGAGACAGACAGAGACAGACAGAGACAGACAGAGACAGAAAGAGACAGACAGAGACAGACAGAGACAGACAGAGACGGACTGTGACAGACTGGGGCAGACAGAGACAAACAGAAGCATACTGTGATGGACAGAGACAGACAGAGACAAACAGAAGCATACTGTGATGGACAGAGACAGACAGAGACAGACAGAGACAGGCAGAGACAGACAGAGACAGACAGAGACAGACAGAGACAGACAGAGACATACAGAGACAGACAGAGACAGACAGAGACAGACAGGGACAGACATGGACAGACATGGACAGACATGGACAGACAGCGACAGACTGAGACAGACGGGGACAGGCTGAGACACGCAGAGACGGACACAGACAGACACTGACAGACAGACAGTCAGAGACAGGCACAGACAGACTGTGACAGACAGAGACAGACTGAGACAGACAGGGGCAGACAGCGACAGACAGAGACAGACAAAGAGAGACAGAGACGGACACAGACCGACAGAGACAGACATAGACAGACAGAGACAGACTGAGACAGACAGAGACAGACAGAGACAGAAAGAGACAGACAGAGACAGAAAGAGACAGACAGAGACAGACAGAGACAGACAGAGACGGACTGTGACAGACTGGGGCAGACAGAGACAAACAGAAGCATTCTGTGATAGACAGAGACAGACAGAGACAGACAGAGACGGACTGTGACAGACTGGGGCAGACAGAGACAAACAGAAGCATACTGTGATAGACAGAGACAGACAGAGACAGACAGAGACAGGCAGAGACAGACAGAGACAGACAGAGACAGACACTGACAGACAGACAGTCAGAGACAGGCACAGACAGACAGAGACAGACAGAGTCAGACAGAGACAGACAGCGACAGACTGAGACAGATGGGGACAGGCTGAGACAGGCAGAGACGGACAGAGACAGACACTGACAGACAGACAGTCAGAGACAGGCACAGACAGACTGCGACAGACAGAGACAGACTGAGACAGACAGGGGCAGACAGCGACAGACAGAGACAGACAAAGAGAGACAGAGACGGACAGAGAGCGACAGAGACCGACAGAGACAGACATAGACAGACAGAGACAGACTGAGACGGACAGAGACAGACAGAGACAGACAGAGACAGACAGAGACAGGCAGAGACAGACAGAGACAGACAGAGACAGACAGAGACAGAAAGAGACAGACAGAGACAGACAGAGACAGACAGAGACGGACTGTGACAGACTGGGGCAGACAGAGTCAAACAGAGGCATACTGTGGTAGACAGAGACAGACAGAGACAGGCAGAGACAGACAGAGACAGACAGAGACAGACAGAGACATACAGAGACAGACAGAGACAGACAGGGACAGATATGGACAGACATGGACAGACTGAGACAGACAGAGACAGACGGGGGCAGACAGAGACAGACAGAGACAGACCGAGACGGACAGTGACAGACTGAGACTGGCAGATAAAAACTAAGACAAACTGAGACAGACAGAGAGAGACAGTGACAGACAGCGACAAACAGTGACAGACAGGGACAGACAGCGACAAACAGTGACAGACTTGGACAGACATGGACAGACAGTTACAGACAGATACAGACGGCGGCAGACAGAGACAGACAGAGACAGACCGAGACGGACAGTGACAGACTGAGACAGATAGATAAAAACTAAGACAGATTGAGACAGACAGAGAGAGGCAGAGACAGCCAGAGACAGACAGAGACAGACAGAGACAGACAGGGACAGACATGGACAGACATGGACTGACATGGACAGACATGGACAGACTGAGACAGACAGAGCCAGACGGGGGCAGACAGAGACAGACAGAGACAGACCGAGACGGACAGTGACAGACTGAGACAGACAGATAAAAACTAAGACAAACTGAGACAGACAGAGAGAGACAGTGACAGACAGCGACAAACAGTGACAGACAGAGACGGACAGAGACGGACTGTGACAGACTGGGGCAGACAGAGACAAACAGAGGCACACTAAGATAGACAGAGACAGACAGAGACAGACAGAGACAGACAGAGACAGACAGAGACAGGCAGAGACAGACAGAGACAGACAGAGACAGACAGAGACAGACAGAGACAGACAGAGACAGACAGAGACAGACAGAGACAGACAGAGGCAGACAGGGACAGACAGAGACAGACCGAGACGGACAGTGAAAGACTGAGACAGACAGATAAAAACTAAGACAGATTGAGACAGACAGAGAGAGACAGAGACAGACAGCGACAAACAGTGACAGACAGAGACGGACAGAGACGGACTGTGACAGTCTGAGGCAGACAGAGACAAACAGAGGCATACTGAGATAGACAGAGACAGACAGAGACAGACAGAGACAGGCAGAGACAGACAGAGACAGACAGAGACAGACAGAGACAGACAGAGACAGACAGAGACAGACAGGGACAGACATGGACAGACATGGACAGACAGCGACAGACTGAGACAGACGGGGACAGGCTGAGACACGCAGAGACGGACACAGACAGACACTGACAGACAGACAGTCAGAGACAGGCACAGACAGACTGCGACAGACAGAGACAGACTGAGACAGACAGGGGCAGACAGCGACAAACAGAGACAGACAGAGACAGACCGAGACAGACACTGACAGACAGAGACAGACAGAACAGACAGGGACAGACATGGACAGACATGGACAGACAGAGACAGACAGAGACAGACAGAGACAGACAGAGACAGACCGAGACGGACTGAGACACACATGGACAGACAGAGGCAGACAGAGACAGACGGCGGCAGAGAGAGACAGACAGAGACAGACCGAGACGGACAGTGACAGACTGGGACAGACAGAGAGAGACAGAGACAGACAGCGACAAACAGTGACAGACAGAGACTGACAGAGACGGACTGAGACAGACGGGGACAGGCTGAGACAGGCAGAGACGGACAGAGACAGACAGAGACAGACAGAGACAGACAGAGACAGACAGAGACAGACAGAGACAGAAAGAGACAGACAGAGACAGACAGAGACAGACAGAGACAGACAGAGACAGGCAGAGACAGACAGAGACAGACAGAGACAGACAGAGACAGAAAGAGACAGACAGAGACAGACAGAGACAGACAGAGACGGACTGTGACAGACTGGGGCAGACAGAGTCAAACAGAGGCATACTGTGGTAGACAGAGACAGACAGAGACAGGCAGAGACAGACAGAGACAGACAGAGACAGACAGAGACATACAGAGACAGACAGAGACAGACAGGGACAGATATGGACAGACATGGACAGACTGAGACAGACAGAGACAGACGGGGGCAGACAGAGACAGACAGAGACAGACCGAGACGGACAGTGACAGACTGAGACTGGCAGATAAAAACTAAGACAAACTGAGACAGACAGAGAGAGACAGTGACAGACAGCGACAAACAGTGACAGACAGGGACAGACAGCGACAAACAGTGACAGACTTGGACAGACATGGACAGACAGTTACAGACAGATACAGACGGCGGCAGACAGAGACAGACAGAGACAGACCGAGACGGACAGTGACAGACTGAGACAGATAGATAAAAACTAAGACAGATTGAGACAGACAGAGAGAGGCAGAGACAGCCAGAGACAGACAGAGACAGACAGAGACAGACAGGGACAGACATGGACAGACATGGACTGACATGGACAGACATGGACAGACTGAGACAGACAGAGCCAGACGGGGGCAGACAGAGACAGACAGAGACAGACCGAGACGGACAGTGACAGACTGAGACAGACAGATAAAAACTAAGACAAACTGAGACAGACAGAGAGAGACAGTGACAGACAGCGACAAACAGTGACAGACAGAGACGGACAGAGACGGACTGTGACAGACTGGGGCAGACAGAGACAAACAGAGGCACACTAAGATAGACAGAGACAGACAGAGACAGACAGAGACAGACAGAGACAGGCAGAGACAGACAGAGACAGACAGAGACAGACAGAGACAGACAGAGACAGACAGAGACAGACAGAGACAGACAGAGACAGACAGAGGCAGACAGGGACAGACAGAGACAGACCGAGACGGACAGTGAAAGACTGAGACAGACAGATAAAAACTAAGACAGATTGAGACAGACAGAGAGAGACAGAGACAGACAGCGACAAACAGTGACAGACAGAGACGGACAGAGACGGACTGTGACAGTCTGAGGCAGACAGAGACAAACAGAGGCATACTGAGATAGACAGAGACAGACAGAGACAGACAGAGACAGGCAGAGACAGACAGAGACAGACAGAGACAGACAGAGACAGACAGAGACAGACAGAGACAGACAGGGACAGACATGGACAGACATGGACAGACAGCGACAGACTGAGACAGACGGGGACAGGCTGAGACACGCAGAGACGGACACAGACAGACACTGACAGACAGACAGTCAGAGACAGGCACAGACAGACTGCGACAGACAGAGACAGACTGAGACAGACAGGGGCAGACAGCGACAAACAGAGACAGACAGAGACAGACCGAGACAGACACTGACAGACAGAGACAGACAGAACAGACAGGGACAGACATGGACAGACATGGACAGACAGAGACAGACAGAGACAGACAGAGACAGACAGAGACAGACCGAGACGGACTGAGACACACATGGACAGACAGAGGCAGACAGAGACAGACGGCGGCAGAGAGAGACAGACAGAGACAGACCGAGACGGACAGTGACAGACTGGGACAGACAGAGAGAGACAGAGACAGACAGCGACAAACAGTGACAGACAGAGACTGACAGAGACGGACTGAGACAGACGGGGACAGGCTGAGACAGGCAGAGACGGACAGAGACAGACAGAGACAGACAGAGACAGACAGAGACAGACAGAGACAGACAGAGACAGAAAGAGACAGACAGAGACAGACAGAGACAGACAGAGACAGACAGAGACGGACTGTGACAGACTGGGGCAGACAGAGACAAACAGAAGCATACTGTGATGGACAGAGACAGACAGAGACAAACAGAAGCATACTGTGATGGACAGAGACAGACAGAGACAGACAGAGACAGGCAGAGACAGACAGAGACAGACAGAGACAGACAGAGACATACAGAGACAGACAGAGACAGACAGAGACAGACAGGGACAGACATGGACAGACATGGACAGACATGGACAGACAGCGACAGACTGAGACAGACGGGGACAGGCTGAGACACGCAGAGACGGACACAGACAGACACTGACAGACAGACAGTCAGAGACAGGCACAGACAGACTGTGACAGACAGAGACAGCCTGAGACAGACAGGGGCAGACAGCGACAGACAGAGACAGACAAAGAGAGACAGAGACGGACAGAGACCGACAGAGACAGACATAGACAGACAGAGACAGACTGAGACAGACAGAGACAGACAGAGACAGAAAGAGACAGACAGAGACAGACAGAGACAGA
The DNA here is from genome assembly GCA_947623535.1 of Coelioxys conoideus. Lineage (NCBI taxonomy): Eukaryota > Metazoa > Arthropoda > Insecta > Hymenoptera > Megachilidae > Coelioxys > Coelioxys conoideus. The sequence continues at coordinate 225,602 of OX392459.1, read as the reverse complement.
CAGAGACGGACTGTGACAGACTGGGGCAGACAGAGACAAACAGAAGCATTCTGTGATAGAGAGAGACAGACAGAGACAGACAGAGACGGACTGTGACAGACTGGGGCAGACAGAGACAAACAGAAGCATACTGTGATAGACAGAGACAGACAGAGACAGACAGAGACAGGCAGAGACAGACAGAGACAGACAGAGACAGACACTGACAGACAGACAGTCAGAGACAGGCACAGACAGACAGAGACAGACAGAGTCAGACAGAGACAGACAGCGACAGACTGAGACAGATGGGGACAGGCTGAGACAGGCAGAGACGGACAGAGACAGACACTGACAGACAGACAGTCAGAGACAGGCACAGACAGACTGCGACAGACAGAGACAGACTGAGACAGACAGGGGCAGACAGCGACAGACAGAGACAGACAAAGAGAGACAGAGACGGACAGAGAGCGACAGAGACCGACAGAGACAGACATAGACAGACAGAGACAGACTGAGACGGACAGAGACAGACAGAGACAGACAGAGACAGACAGAGACAGACAGAGACAGACAGAGACAGACAGAGACAGACAGAGACAGAAAGAGACAGACAGAGACAGACAGAGAGAGACAGAGACGGACTGTGACAGACTGGGGCAGACAGAGTCAAACAGAGGCATACTGTGATAGACAGAGACAGACAGAGACAGGCAGAGACAGACAGAGACAGACAGAGACAGACAGAGACATACAGAGACAGACAGAGACAGACAGGGACAGACATGGACAGACATGGACAGACTGAGACAGACAGAGACAGACGGGGGCAGACAGAGACAGACAGAGACAGACCGAGACGGACAGTGACAGACTGAGACAGACAGATAAAAACTAAGACAAACTGAGACAGACAGAGAGAGACAGTGACAGACAGCGACAAACAGTGACAGACAGGGACAGACAGCGACAAACAGTGACAGACTTGGACAGACATGGACAGACAGTTACAGACAGATACAGACGGCGGCAGACAGAGACAGACAGAGACAGACCGAGACGGACAGTGACAGACTGAGACAGATAGATAAAAACTAAGACAGATTGAGACAGACAGAGAGAGACAGAGACAGACAGAGACAGACAGAGACAGACAGAGACAGACAGGGACAGACATGGACAGACATGGACTGACATGGACAGACATGGACAGACTGAGACAGACAGAGCCAGACGGGGGCAGACAGAGACAGACAGAGACAGACCGAGACGGACAGTGACAGACTGAGACAGACAGATAAAAACTAAGACAAACTGAGACAGACAGAGAGAGACAGTGACAGACAGCGACAAACAGTGACAGACAGAGACGGACAGAGACGGACTGTGACAGACTGGGGCAGACAGAGACAAACAGAGGCACACTAAGATAGACAGAGACAGACAGAGACAGACAGAGACAGACAGAGACAGGCAGAGACAGACAGAGACAGACAGGGACAGACAGAGACAGACCGAGACGGACAGTGAAAGACTGAGACAGACAGATAAAAACTAAGACAGATTGAGACAGACAGAGAGAGACAGAGACAGACAGCGACAAACAGTGACAGACAGAGACGGACAGAGACGGACTGTGACAGTCTGAGGCAGACAGAGACAAACAGAGGCATACTGAGATAGACAGAGACAGACAGAGACAGACAGAGACAGGCAGAGACAGACAGAGACAGACAGAGACAGACAGAGACAGACAGAGACAGACAGAGACAGACACTGACAGACAGACAGTCAGAGACAGGCACAGACAGAGAGAGACAGACAGAGACAGACTGAGACATACAGAGACAAACAGGGACGGACAGAGACAGACAGAGACAGACATGGACAGACAGGGACAGGCTAAGACAGGCAGAGACGGACAGAGACGGACACTGACAGACAGACAGTCAGAGACAGGCACAGACAGACTGCGACAGACAAAGAGAGACAGAGACGGAAGGAGACCGACAGAGACCGACAGAGACATACAGAGACCGACAGAGACAGACAAAGACAGACATAGCCAGACTGAGACAGACAGAGATAGACAGAGACGGACAGTGACAGACTGAGACAGACAGCGACAGACTGAGACAGACAGAGACAGACAGAGACAGACAGAGACAGACAGCGACAGACTGAGACAGACGGGGACAGGCTGAGACAGGCAGAGACGGACAGAGACAGACACTGACAGACAGACAGTCAGAGACTGGCACAGACAGACTGCAACAGACAGAGACAAACTGAGACAGACAGGGGCAGACAGCGACAGACAGGGAGAGACAAAGAGAGACAGAGACGGACAGAGACCGACAGAGACAAACATAGACAGATAGAGACAGACTGAGACGGACAGAGACAGACAGAGACAGACAGAGACAGACACTGACAGACAGACAGTCAGAGACAGGCACAGACAGAGAGAGACAGACAGAGATAGACAGAGACGGACAGTGACAGACTGAGACAGACAGCGACAGACTGAGACAGACAGAGACAGACAGAGACAGACAGAGACAGAGAGCGACAGACTGAGACAGACGGGGACAGGCTGAGACAGGCAGAGACGGACAGAGACAGACACTGACAGACAGACAGTCAGAGACAGGCACAGACAGACTGCAACAGACAGAGACAGACTGAGACAGGCAGAGACAGACAGAGACAGACAGAGACAGACAGAGACAGACAGAGACAGACAGAGACAGACAGAGACAGACAGAGACAGACAGAGACAGACAGAGACTGAAAGAGACAGACAGAGACAGACAGAGACAGACAGAGACGGACTGTGACAGACTGGGGCAGACAGAGTCAAACAGAGGCATACTGTGATAGACAGAGACAGACAGAGACAGACAGAGACAGACAGAGACAGACAGAGACAGACAGAGACAGACAGAGACAGACAGAGACAGACAGAGACAGACAGAGACAGACAGAGACAGACAGGGACAGACATGGACAGACATGGACAGACTGAGACAGACAGAGACAGACGGGGGCAGAGAGAGACAGACAGAGACAGACCGAGACGGACAGTGACAGACTGAGACAGACAGATAAAAACTAAGACAAACTGAGACAGACAGAGAGAGACAGTGACAGACAGCGACAAACAGTGACAGACAGAGACAGACAGGGACAGACTTGGACAGACATGGACAGACAGTTACAGACAGATACAGACGGCGGCAGACAGAGACAGACAGAGACAGACCGAGATGGACAGTGACAGACTGAGACAGATAGATAAAAACTAAGACAGATTGAGACAGACAGAGAGAGACAGAGACAGACAGAGACAGACAGAGACAGACAGAGACAGACAGGGACAGACATGGACAGACATGGACAGACATGGACAGACATGGACAGACTGAGACAGACAGAGCCAGACGGGAGCAGACAGAGACAGACAGAGACAGACCGAGACGGACAGTGACAGACTGAGACAGACAGATAAAAACTAAGACAAACTGAGACAGACAGAGAGAGACAGTGACAGACAGCGACAAACAGTGACAGACAGAGACGGACAGAGACGGACTGTGACAGACTGGGGCAGACAGAGACAAACAGAGGCATACTGAGATAGACAGAGACAGACAGAGACAGACAGAGACAGGCAGAGACAGACAGAGACAGACAGAGACAGACAGAGACAGACAGAGACAGACACAGACAGACAGAGACAGACAGAGAGAGACAGGGACAGACAGAGACAGACCGAGACGGACAGTGACAGACTGAGACAGACAGATAAAAACTAAGACAAACTGAGACAGACAGAGAGAGACAGAGACAGACAGCGACAAACAGTGACAGACAGAGACAGACACTGACAGACAGACAGTCAGAGACAGGCACAGACAGAGAGAGACAGACAGAGACAGACAGAGACAGACAGAGACAGACAGAGACAGACAGGGACAGACATGGACAGACATGGACAGACATGGACAGACTGAGACAGACAGAGACAGACCGAGACGGACAGTGTCAGACTGAGACAGACAGATAAAAACTAAGACAGATTGAGACAGACAGAGAGAGACAGAGACAGGCAGAGACAGACAGAGACAGACAGAGACAGACAGAGACAGACAGAGACAGACACTGACAGACAGACAGTCAGAGACAGGCACAGACAGACAGAGACAGACAGAGACAGACAGACAGTCAGAGACAGGCACAGACAGACTGTGACAGACAGAGACAGACTGAGACAGACAGGGGCAGACATGGAGAGACATGGACAGACATGGAGAGACATGGACAGACATGGACAGAAATGGATAGACTGAGACAGACAGAGACTGATGGGGGCAGACAGAGACAGACAGAGACAGACAGAGACAGACAGAGACAGACAGAGACAGACAGAGACAGACAGAGACGGACTGTGACAGACTGGGGCAGACAGAGACAAACAGAGACAGACAGAGACAGACAGAGACAGACAGAGACAGACAGAGACAGACAGAGACAGACAGAGACAGAGAGAGACAGACAGAGACAGACAGAGACAGACAGAGACAGACAGGGACAGACATGGGCAGACAGAGACAGACAGAGACAGACGGGGGCAGTCAGAGACAGACAGAGACAGACCGAGACGGACAGTGACAGACAGAGACCGAAAGAGACTGAAAGAGACAGACAGAGACAGACAGAGACAGACAGAGACGGACTGTGACAGACTAGGGCAGACAGAGACAAACAGAGGCATACTGTGATAGACAGAGACAGACAGAGACAGACGGGGGCAGATAGAGACAGACAGAGACAGACCGAGACGGACAGTGACAGACTGAGACAGACAGATAAAAACTAAGACAAACTGAGACAGACAAAGAGAGACAGAGACGGACAGAGACCGACAGGGACAGACATAGGCAGACAGACACAGACAGAGACAGAAAGAGACAGACAGAGACAGACAGAGACAGGCTGAGACAGAGACAGACAGAGACGGACAGTGGCAGACTGAGTCGGACAGGCACAAACAGCGACAGAGAGAGAGAGACACAGACAGACAGACAGTCACAGACAGGCAGAGACGGACAGGGACAGACAGAGACAGACAGAGACATACAGAGACCGACAGAGACAGACAAAGACAGACATAGCCAGACTGAGACAGACAGAGGTAGACAGAGACGGACAGTGACAGACTGAGACATACAGCGACAGACTGAGACAGACAGCGACAGACAGAGACAGACAGAGACAGACAGAGACAGACAGAGACAGACAGCGACAGACTGAGACAGACGGGGACAGGCTGAGACAGGCAGAGGCGGACAGAGACAGACACTGACAGACAGACAGTCAGAGACAGGCACAGACAGACTGCGACAGACAGAGACAGACATAGACAGACAGAGACTGAAAGAGACTGAAAGAGACAGACAGTGACAGACAGAGGGAGACAGAGACAGACACAGACAGAAAGAGACAGACAGAGACAGACAGAGACAGACAGGGACAGGCAGACACAGACTGAGACAGACAGACACAGACAGAGACAGACAGAGACAGACAGAGACAGACAGAGACAGACAGAGACAGACAGAGACAGACAGAGACAAACAGAGACAGACAGAGACGGACTGTGACAGACTGGGGCAGACAGAGACAACCAGAGGCATACTGTGATAGACAGAGACAGACAGAGACAGACGGAGACAGGCAGAGACAGACAGAGACAGACCGAGACGGACAGAGACGGACTGTGACAGACTGGGGCAGACAGAGACAAACAGAGGCATACTGAGATACACAGAGACAGACAGAGACAGACAGAGACAGACAGAGACAGGCAGAGACAGACAGAGACAGACAGAGACAGACAGAGACAGACAGAGACAGAGAGAGACAGACAGAGACAGACAGAGACAGACAGAGACAGACAGGGACAGACATGGGCAGACAGAGACAGACAGAGACAGACGGGGGCAGTCAGAGACAGACAGAGACAGACAGTGACAGACAGAGACTGAAAGAGACTGAAAGAGACAGACAGAGACAGACAGAGACAGACAGAGACAGACAGAGACAGACAGAGACAGACAGAGACAGACAGAGACAGACAGAGACAGACAGAGACAGACAGAGACGGACTGTGACAGACTAGGGCAGACAGAGACAAACAGAGGCATACTGTGATAGACAGAGACAGACAGAGACAGACGGGGGCAGATAGAGACAGACAGAGACAGACCGAGACGGACAGTGACAGACTGAGACAGACAGATAAAAACTAAGACAAACTGAGACAGACAAAGAGAGACAGAGACGGACAGAGACCGACAGAGACAGACATAGGCAGACAGAGACAGACAGAGACAGAAAGAGACAGACAGAGACAGACAGAGACAGACAGAGACAGACAGAGACAGACAGAGACAGACAGAGACAGACAGAGACAGACAGAGACAGACAGAGACAGACAGAGACAGACAGAGACGGACTGTGACAGACTGGGGCAGACAGAGACAAACAGAGGCATATTGAGATAGACAGACACAGACAGAGACAGACAGAGACAGGCAGAGACAGACAGAGACAGACAGAGACAGACAGAGACAGACAGAGACAGACACTGACAGACAGACAGTCAGAGACAGGCACAGACAGACTGTGACAGACGGAGACAGACTGAGACAGACAGGGGCAGACAGCGACAGACAGAGACAGACAGAGAGAGACAGGGAGAGACAGAGACAGACAGAGACAGACAGAGACAGACAGAGACAGACAGAGACAGACAGAGACAGACAGAGACAGACATAGACAGACAGAGACAGACAGAGACAGACGGGGGCAGACAGAGACAGACAGAGACAGACAGAGAGAGACAGAGAGAGACAGAGACGGACAGAGACAGACAGAGACAGACAGAGACAGACAGAGACAGACAGAGACAGACACAGACAGATAGAGACAGATAGAGACAGACACAGACCGACAGAGACAGACAGAGACAGACATAGACAGACAGAGACAGGCTGAGACAGACAGAGAGAGACAGAGAGAGACAGAGACAGACAGAGACAGACAGAGAGAGACAGAGATTGAGACAGAGACGGACAGAGACAGACAGAGACAGACTGAGACAGACAGGGACAGACAGAGGCAGACAGTGAGAGACATGGACAGACAGGGACAGGCTGCGACAGACAGGGACGGATAGAGACTGACAGAGACGGCAGAGACAGACAGAGACAGACAGGCAGTCTGAGTCAGACAGTGACCGACTGAGACAGACAGAGACAGACAGATAAAAACTAAGACAAACTGAGACAGACAGAGAGAGACAGAGACAGACAGCGACAAACAGTGACAGACAAAGACGGACAGAGACGGACTGTGACAGACTGGGGCAGACAGAGACAAACAGAGGCATACTGAGATAGACAGAGACAGACAGAGACAGACAGAGACAGGCAGAGACAGACGGAGACAGACAGAGACAGACAGAGACAGACAGAGACAGACACTGACAGACAGACAGTCAGAGACAGGCACAGGCAGACTGTGACAGACAGAGACAGACTGAGACAGACAGGGGCAGACAGCGACAGACAGATACAGACAGAGAGAGACAGAGACAGACAGAGACAGACAGGGACAGACATGGGCAGACATGGACAGACATGGACAGACATGGACAGACTGAGACAGACAGAGACAGACGGGGGCAGACAGAGACAGACAGAGACAGACCGAGACGGACAGTGACAGACCGAGACAGACAGATAAAGACTAAGACAAACTGAGACAGACAGAGAGAGACAGTGACAGACAGCGACAAACAGTGACAGACAGAGACAGACATGTACAGACTTGGACATACATGGACAGACAGTTACAGACAGATACAGACGGCGGCAGACAGAGACAGACAGAGACAGACCGAGACGGACAGTGACAGAAAGAGACAGACAGAGACAGACAGAGACAGACAGAGACAGACAGAGACAGACCGAGACGGACAGTGACAGAAAGAGACAGACAGAGACAGACAGAGACAGACAGAGACAGACAGAGACAGACAGAGACAAACAGAGGCATACTGTGATAGACAGAGACAGACAGAGACAGACAGAGACAGACAGAGACAGACATGGACAGACATGGACAGACATGGACAGACATGGACAGACAGAGACAGACGGCGGCAGACAGAGACAGACAGAGACAGACCGAGACGGACAGTGACAGACTGAGACAGACAGATAAAAACTAAGACAGATTGACACAGACAGAGAGAGACAGAGACAGACAGCGACAAACAGAGACAGACCGAGACGGACAGAGACGGACTGTGACAGACTGGGGCAGACAGAGACAAACAGAGGCATACTGAGATAGACAGAGACAGACAGAGACAGACAGAGACAGACAGAGACAGACAGAGACAGACAGAGACAGACAGAGACAGAGAGAGACAGACAGAGACAGACAGAGACACACAGAGACAGACAGAGACAGACACTGACAGGCAGACAGTCAGAGACAGGAACAGACAGACTGTGACAGACAGAGACAGACTGAGACAGACAGGGGCATACAGCGACAGACAGAGACAGACAGAGACAGACAGAGACAGACAGAGACAGACAGAGACAGACTGAGACATACAGAGACAAACAGGGACGGACAGAGACAGACAGAGACAGACATGGACAGACAGGGACAGGCTGAGACAGGCAGAGACGGACAGAGACGGACACTGACAGACCGAGACAGACAGGGCCAGACAGAGACAGACAGGGACAGACATGGACAGACAGAGACAGACAGAGACAGACGGGGGCCGACAGAGACAGACAGAGACAGACAGAGACAGACAGAGAGAGACAGAGAGAGACAGAAACGGACAGGGACAGACAGAGACAGACAGGGACAGACAAGGACAGACAGAGACAGACAGAGACAGACAGAGACAGACGGGGGCAGACAGAGACAGACAGAGACAGACAGAGAGAGACAGAGAGAGACAGAGACGGACAGGGACAGACAGAGACAGACAGGGACAGACATGGACAGACAGGGACAGGCTGAGACAGACAGGGACGGATAGAGACTGACAGAGACGGACAGTGATAGACTGAGACAGAGAGAGATAAAAAGAGACAGACAGAGACGGACAGAGACGGACAGCGACCTAGCCAGGAAGAGACAGACAGAGACAGCGAGATCGACACATACAGACTGACAGTCAGAGACAGGCACAGACAGACTGCGACAGACAAAGAGAGACAGAGACGGAAGGAGACCGACAGAGACCGACAGAGACAGACGCAGACAGTCAGACAGCGGGAGTCAGGCAGAGACGGACAGAGACAGACAGAGCCAGACATAGACAGACATAGACAGATAGAGACAGACTGAGACAGGCAGAGACAGAGACAGACAGAGACGGACAGTGGCAGACTGAGTCGGACAGGGACAAACAGCGACAGACAGAGTTAGACACAGACAGACAGACAGTCAGAGACAGGCAGAGACAGACAGAGACAGACAGAGACAGACAGAGACATCCAGAGACCAACAGAGACAGACAAAGACAGACATAGCCAGACTGACACAGCCAGAGATAGACAGAGACGGACAGAGACGGACAGTGACAGACTGAGACAGACAGCGACAGACTGAGACAGACAGAGACAGACAGAGACAGACTGAGACATACAGAGACAAACAGAGACGGACAGTGACAGACTGAGACAGACAGAGACAAAAAGTGACAGACAGAGACGGACAGAGACGGACAGCGACCCAGACAGGAAGCGACAGCCAGAGAGAGCGAGATAGACAGATACAGACTGACAGTCAGACACAGGCAGGGACGGACAGAGACAGACAGTCAGAGACAGGCACAGACAGACTGCGACAGACAGAGAGAGACTGAGACAGACATGGGCAGACAGCGACAGACAGAGACAGACAAAGAGTGACAGAGACGGACAGAGACCGACAGAGCCAGACATAGACAGACAGAGACAAACGCAGACAGACAGACAGCGGGCGTCAGGCAGAGACGGACAGAGACAGACAGAGCCAGACATAGACAGACAGAGACTGACAGGCACAGACAGACAGACAGTCAGAGACAGACAGAGACAGACCTCGGCAGACAGAGACAGACAGATACAGATAGAGACAGACAGAGACAGAAAGAGACAGACAGAGACAGACAGAGACAGACAGAGACAGACAGAGGCAGACAGAGACAGACAGAGACAGACAGAGACAGACACAGACCGACAGAGACAGACAGAGACAGACATAGACAGACAGAGACAGGCTGAGACAGACAGAGACAGACAGAGGCAGACCGAGACAGACCGAGACAGACAGGGCCAGACAGACACAGACAGGGACAGACATGGACAGGCAGGGACGGACAGAGACAGGCAGAGACAAACAGAGACAGACAGAGACAGACACAGACAGACATAGACAGACAGAGACAGACAGAGACAGACGGGGGCAGACAGAGACAGACAGAGACAGACAGAGACAGACAGAGACAGACAGAGGCAGACAGAGACAGACAGAGACAGACTGATCAGACAGAGACAGACAGAGACAGAAAGAGACAGACCGAGACAGACAGGGCCAGACAGAGACCGACAGAGACAGACAGAGACGGACAGAGACAGAGAGAGACAGACAGGGCCAGACAGAGACCGACAGAGACAGACAGAGACGGACAGAGACAGAGAGAGACAGGCAGAGACGGACAGAGACAGACACTGACAGACAGACAGTCAGAGACAGGCACAGACAGACTGCGACAGACAGAGACAGACTGAGACAGACAGGGGCAGATAGCGACAGACAGAGACAGACAAAGAGAGACAGGGACAGACAGATACAGACAGAGACAGACAGAGGCAGACAGAGACAGACAGAGACAGACAGAGACAGACACAGACCGACAGAGACAGACAGAGACAGACATAGACAGACAGAGACAGGCTGAGACAGACAGAGACAGACAGAGGCAGACAGAGGCAGACCGAGACAGACCGAGACAGACAGGGCCAGACAGACACAGACAGGGACAGACATGGACAGGCAGGGACGGACAGAGACAGGCAGAGACAAACAGAGACAGACAGAGACAGACACAGACAGACAGAGACAAACAGAGACAGACACAGACCGACAGAGACAGACAGAGACAGACATACACAGACCTAGACAGGCTTAGACAGACAGAGACAGTCAGCGACAGACAGAGACAGACAAAGAGAGACAGAGACAGACAGATACAAACAGAGACAGACTGGGACAGACAGAGACAGACAGAGACAGACAGGGACAGACATGGGCAGACAGAGACAGACAGAGACAGACAGAGACAGACTGGGGCAGACAGATTCTAACAGAGGCATACTGAGATAGACAGAGACAGACAGAGGCAGACAGAGACAGGCAGAGACACACAGAGACAGACAGAGACAGACAGATACAGACAGAGACAGACAGGGCCAGACAGGGCCAGACAGAGACAGACAGAGACAGACAGAGACAGACTGACACAGACAGGGGCAGACAGCGACAGACAGAGACAGACAGAGACAGACAAAGAGAGACTGAGACGGACAGAGACCGACAGAGACCGACAGAGACAGACAGAGACAGACGCAGACAGACAGACAACGGGAGTCAGACAGAGACAGACAGAGACAGACACAGACCGACAGAGACAGACAGAGACAGGCTGAGACAGACAGAGACAGACAGAGACAGACCGAGACAGACAGGGCCAGACAGCGACAGACAGAGATAGACCGAGACAGACAGGGCCAGACAGAGGCAGACAGAGACAGACAGAGACAGACTGAGACAGACAGAGAGAGACAGACACGGACAGAGACAGACAGAGACAGACAGAGACAGACAGAGACAGACAGAGACAGACAGAGACAGACAGAGACAGACACAGACAGATAGAGACAGATAGAGACAGACACAGACCGACAGAGACAGACAGAGACAGACATAGACAGACAGAGACAGGCTGAGACAGACAGAGAGAGACAGAGACAGACAGAGACAGACAGAGACAGACAGAGAGAGACAGAGATTGAGACAGAGACGGACAGAGACAGACAGAGACAGACTGAGACAGACAGGGACAGACAGAGACAGACAGTGAGAGACATGGACAGACAGGGACAGGCTGCGACAGACAGGGACGGATAGAGACTGACAGAGACGGCAGAGACAGACAGAGACAGACAGGCAGTCTGAGTCAGACAGTGACCGACTGAGACAGACAGAGACAGACAGATAAAAACTAAGACAAACTGAGACAGACAGAGAGAGACAGAGACAGACAGCGACAAACAGTGACAGACAAAGACGGACAGAGACGGACTGTGACAGACTGGGGCAGACAGAGACAAACAGAGGCATACTGAGATAGACAGAGACAGACAGAGACAGACAGAGACAGGCAGAGACAGACGGAGACAGACAGAGACAGACAGAGACAGACAGAGACAGACACTGACAGACAGACAGTCAGAGACAGGCACAGGCAGACTGTGACAGACAGAGACAGACTGAGACAGACAGGGGCAGACAGCGACAGACAGAGACAGACAGAGAGAGACAGAGACAGACAGAGACAGACAGGGACAGACATGGGCAGACATGGACAGACATGGACAGACATGGACAGACTGAGACAGACAGAGACAGACGGGGGCAGACAGAGACAGACAGAGACAGACCGAGACGGACAGTGACAGACCGAGACAGACAGATAAAGACTAAGGCAAACTGAGACAGACAGAGAGAGACAGTGACAGACAGCGACAAACAGTGACAGACAGAGACAGACAGGTACAGACTTGGACATACATGGACAGACAGTTACAGACAGATACAGACGGCGGCAGACAGAGACAGACAGAGACAGACCGAGACGGACAGTGACAGAAAGAGACAGACAGAGACAGACAGAGACAGACAGAGACAGACAGAGACAGACCGAGACGGACAGTGACAGAAAGAGACAGACAGAGACAGACAGAGACAGACAGAGACAGACAGAGACAGACAGAGACAGACAGAGACAAACAGAGGCATACTGTGATAGACAGAGACAGACAGAGACAGACAGAGACAGACAGAGACAGACATGGACAGACATGGACAGACATGGACAGACATGGACAGACAGAGACAGACGGCGGCAGACAGAGACAGACAGAGACAGACCGAGACGGACAGTGACAGACTGAGACAGACAGATAAAAACTAAGACAGATTGAGACAGACAGAGAGAGACAGAGACAGACAGCGACAAACAGAGACAGACCGAGACGGACAGAGACGGACTGTGACAGACTGGGGCAGACAGAGCCAAACAGAGGCATACTGAGATAGACAGAGACAGACAGAGACAGACAGAGACAGACAGAGACAGACAGAGACAGACAGAGACAGAGAGAGACAGACAGAGACAGACAGAGACAGACAGAGACAGACAGAGACAGACACTGACAGGAAGACAGTCAGAGACAGGAACAGACAGACTGTGACAGACAGAGACAGACTGAGACAGACAGGGGCATACAGCGACAGACAGAGACAGACAGAGACAGACAGAGACAGACACAGACAGACTGAGACATACAGAGACAAACAGGGACGGACAGAGACAGACAGAGACAGACATGGACAGACAGGGACAGGCTGAGACAGGCAGAGACGGACAGAGACGGACACTGACAGACCGAGACAGACAGGGCCAGACAGAGACAGACAGGGACAGACATGGACAGACAGAGACAGACAGAGACAGACAGAGACAGACAGAGAGAGACAGAGAGAGACAGAGACGGACAGGGACAGACAGAGACAGACAGGGACAGACAAGGACAGACAGAGACAGACAGAGACAGACGGGGGCAGACAGAGACAGACAGAGACAGACAGAGAGAGACAGAGAGAGACAGAGAGAGACAGAGACGGACAGGGACAGACAGAGACAGACAGGGACAGACATGGACAGACAGGGACAGGCTGAGACAGACAGGGACGGATAGAGACTGACAGAGACGGACAGTGATAGACTGAGACAGAGAGAGATAAAAAGAGACAGACAGAGACGGACAGAGACGGACAGCGACCTAGCCAGGAAGAGACAGACAGAGACAGCGAGATCGACACATACAGACTGACAGTCAGAGACAGGCACAGACAGACTGCGACAGACAAAGAGAGACAGAGACGGAAGGAGACCGACAGAGACCGACAGAGACAGACGCAGACAGTCAGACAGCGGGAGTCAGGCAGAGACGGACAGAGACAGACAGAGCCAGACATAGACAGACATAGACAGATAGAGACAGACTGAGACAGGCAGAGACAGAGACAGACAGAGACGGACAGTGGCAGACTGAGTCGGACAGGGACAAACAGCGACAGACAGAGTTAGACACAGACAGACAGACAGTCAGAGACAGGCAGAGACAGACAGAGACAGACAGAGACAGACAGAGACATCCAGAGACCAACAGAGACAGACAAAGACAGACATAGCCAGACTGACACAGCCAGAGATAGACAGAGACGGACAGAGACGGACAGTGACAGACTGAGACAGACAGCGACAGACTGAGACAGACAGAGACAGACAGAGACAGACTGAGACATACAGAGACAAACAGAGACGGACAGTGATAGACTGAGACAGACAGAGACAAAAAGTGACAGACAGAGACGGACAGAGACGGACAGCGACCCAGACAGGAAGCGACAGCCAGAGAGAGCGAGATAGACAGATACAGACTGACAGTCAGACACAGGCCAGGGACGGACAGAGACAGACAGTCAGAGACAGGCACAGACAGACTGCGCAGACAGAGAGAGACTGAGACAGACATGGGCAGACAGCGACAGACAGAGACAGACAAAGAGTGACAGAGACGGACAGAGACCGACAGAGCCAGACATAGACAGACAGAGACAAACGCAGACAGACAGACAGCGGGCGTCAGGCAGAGACGGACAGAGACAGACAGAGCCAGACATAGACAGACAGAGACTGACAGGCACAGACAGACAGACAGTCAGAGACAGACAGAGACAGACCTCGGCAGACAGAGACAGACAGATACAGATAGAGACAGACAGAGACAGAAAGAGACAGACAGAGACAGACAGAGACAGACAGAGACAGACAGAGGCAGACAGAGACAGACAGAGACAGACAGAGACAGACACAGACCGACAGAGACAGACAGAGACAGACATAGACAGACAGAGACAGGCTGAGACAGACAGAGACAGACAGAGGCAGACCGAGACAGACCGAGACAGACAGGGCCAGACAGACACAGACAGGGACAGACATGGACAGGCAGGGACGGACAGAGACAGGCAGAGACAAACAGAGACAGACAGAGACAGACACAGACAGACATAGACAGACAGAGACAGACAGAGACAGACGGGGGCAGACAGAGGCAGACAGAGACAGACAGAGACAGACAGAGACAGACAGAGGCAGACAGAGACAGACAGAGACAGACTGATCAGACAGAGACAGACAGAGACAGACAGAGACAGACCGAGACAGACAGGGCCAGACAGAGACCGACAGAGACAGACAGAGACGGACAGAGACAGAGAGAGACAGACAGGGCCAGACAGAGACCGACAGAGACAGACAGAGACGGACAGAGACAGAGAGAGACAGGCAGAGACGGACAGAGACAGACACTGACAGACAGACAGTCAGAGACAGGCACAGACAGACTGCGACAGACAGAGACAGACTGAGACAGACAGGGGCAGATAGCGACAGACAGAGACAGACAAAGAGAGACAGGGACAGACAGATACAGACAGAGACAGACAGAGGCAGACAGAGACAGACAGAGACAGACAGAGACAGACACAGACCGACAGAGACAGACAGAGACAGACATAGACAGACAGAGACAGGCTGAGACAGACAGAGACAGACAGAGGCAGACAGAGGCAGACCGAGACAGACCGAGACAGACAGGGCCAGACAGACACAGACAGGGACAGACATGGACAGGCAGGGACGGACAGAGACAGGCAGAGACAAACAGAGACAGACAGAGACAGACACAGACAGACAGAGACAAACAGAGACAGACACAGACCGACAGAGACAGACAGAGACAGACATACACAGACCTAGACAGGCTTAGACAGACAGAGACAGTCAGCGACAGACAGAGACAGACAAAGAGAGACAGAGACAGACAGATACAAACAGAGACAGACTGGGACAGACAGAGACAGACAGAGACAGACAGGGACAGACATGGGCAGACAGAGACAGACAGAGACAGACAGAGACAGACTGGGGCAGACAGATTCTAACAGAGGCATACTGAGATAGACAGAGACAGACAGAGGCAGACAGAGACAGGCAGAGACACACAGAGACAGACAGAGACAGACAGATACAGACAGAGACAGACAGGGCCAGACAGGGCCAGACAGAGACAGACAGAGACAGACAGAGACAGACTGACACAGACAGGGGCAGACAGCGACAGACAGAGACAGACAGAGACAGACAAAGAGAGACAGAGACGGACAGAGACCGACAGAGACCGACAGAGACAGACAGAGACAGACGCAGACAGACAGACAACGGGAGTCAGACAGAGACAGACAGAGACAGACACAGACCGACAGAGACAGACAGAGACAGGCTGAGACAGACAGAGACAGACAGAGACAGACCGAGACAGACAGGGCCAGACAGCGACAGACAGAGATAGACCGAGACAGACAGGGCCAGACAGAGCCAGACAGAGACAGACAGAGACAGACTGAGACAGACAGAGACAGACAGAGACAGACAGAGACAGGCATAGACGGACAGTGACAGACTGAGACAGACAGCGATAGACTGAGACAGTCAGAGGCAGACAGAGACGGACAGTGACAGACTGAGACAGACAGCGATAGACTGAGACAGACAGCGACAGACAGAGATAGACACAGACAGACAGACAGTCAGAGACAGGCAGAGACAGACAGAGGCATACAGAGACAGACAGAGACGGACAGTGACAGACTGAGACAGACAGCGATAGACCGAGACAGACAGGGCCAGACAGAGGCAGACAGAGACAGACAGAGACAGACTGAGACAGACAGAGACAGACAGAGACCAACAGATACAGACAGAGACAGACATAGACAGACAGAGACAGGCTGAGACAGGCTGAGACAGACAGAGACAGACAGAGACAGGCTGAGACAGACAGAGACAGACAGAGACAGACAGAGGCAGACCGAGACAGACAGGGCCAGACAGAGACAGGGAGAGACAGACAGAGACAGACTGAGACAGGCAGAGACAGACAGAGACAGACAGAGACAGACAGAGACAGACAGAGACAGACAGGGACAGACATGGACAGACAGGGACAGGCTGAGACAGGCAGAGACAGGGACAGACAGAGACGGACAGTGGCAGACTGAGTTGGACAGGGACAAACAGCGACAGACAGAGATAGACACAGACAGACAGACAGTCAGAGACAGGCAGAGACGGACAGAGGCAGACAGAGACATACAGAGACCGACAGAGACAGACAAAGACAGACACAGCCAGACTGAGACAGACAGAGATAGACAGAGACGGACAGAGACGGACAGTGACAGACTGAGACGGACAGAGACCGACTGAGACAGACGGACGGGGCTGGACAGAGACAGACAGAGACAGACCGAGACGGACAGAGAAAGACAGAGACAGACATAGACAGGCAGAGACAGGCACAGACAGACTGCGACAGACAGAGACAGACTGAGACAGACAGGGGCAGGCAGCGGCAGACAGAGACAGACAGAGACAGACCGAGACATACAGTGACAGACTGAGACCGACAGATAAAAACTAAGACAAACTGAGACAGACAGAGAGAGACAGAGACAGACAGCGATAAACAGTGACAGACAGAGACGGACAGAGACGGACTGTGACAGACTGGGGCAGATAGCGACAGACATAGACAGACAGAGACAGACAAAGAGAGACAGAGACGGACAGAGACCGACAGAGACCGACAGAGACAGACAGAGACAGACGCAGACAGAGAGACAGCGGGAGTCAGACAGAGACAGACAGAGACAGACAGAGCCAGACATAGACAGACATAGACAGATAGAGACAGACTGAGACAGACAGAGACAGACCGAGTCTGACAGTGACAGACTGAGACAGACAGAGACAGAAAGATACAAACTAAGACAAACTGTGACAGACAGAGACAGACAGAGACAGACAGAGACAGGCATAGACGGACAGAGACCGACTGAGACAGACAGCGACAGACAGAGACAGGCAGAGACAGACAGAGGCATACAGAGACAGACAGAGACAGACAGAGACAGACAGAGACAGACAGAGACAGACTGAGACAAATAGAGACGGACAGAGACAGACAGAGACAGACAGAGACAGACAGAGATAGTCAGCGACAGACAGAGACAGACTGAGACATACAGAGACAGACAGAGACCGCCAGAGACCGACAGAGACCGACAGAGACAGACAGAGACAGACGCAGACAGACAGTCAGCGGGAGTCAGGCAGAGACGGACAGAGACAGACAGAGCCAGACATAGACAGACATAGACAGATAGCGACAGACAGAGACAGACAGAGACAGTCAGCGACAGACAGAGACAGACTGAGACATACAGAGACAAACAGGGACGGACAGAGACAGACAGAGACAGACATGGACAGGCAGGGACAGGCTGAGACAGGCAGAGACGGACAGAGACAGACACTGACAGACAGGCAGTCAGAGACAGGCACAGACAGACTGCGACAGACAAAGATAGACAGACACGGAAGGAGACCGACAGAGACCGACAGAGACAGACGCAGACAGACAGACAGCGGGAGTCAGGCAGAGACGGACAGAGACAGACAGAGCCAGACATAGACAGACATAGACAGATAGAGACAGACTGAGGCAGGCAGAGGCAGAGACAGACAGAGGCGGACAGTGGCAGACTGAGTCGGACAGGGACAAACAGCGACAGACAGAGATAGACACAGACAGACAGACAGTCAGAGACAGACAGAGACGGACAGAGACAGACAGAGACATACAGAGACCGTCAGAGACAGACAAAGACAGACACAGCCAGACTGAGACAGACAGAGACAGACAGCGACGGACAGAGACGGACAGTGACAGACTGAGACAGATAGCGACAGACTGAGACAGACAGAGACAGACAGAGACAGACAGAGACAGACAGCGACAGACGGAGACAGACAGAGACAGACAGAGACGGACTGTGACAGAC
This sequence comes from Coelioxys conoideus, assembly GCA_947623535.1. Taxonomy (NCBI): domain Eukaryota; kingdom Metazoa; phylum Arthropoda; class Insecta; order Hymenoptera; family Megachilidae; genus Coelioxys; species Coelioxys conoideus. The sequence continues at coordinate 206,219 of OX392459.1, read as the reverse complement.
TGGGGCAGACAGAGACAAACAGAGGCATACTGTGATAGACAGAGACACACAGAGACAGACAGAGACGGGCAGAGACAGACAGAGACAGACAGAGACAGACAGCGACAGACAGAGACAGACAGAGACAGACAGAGACAGACAGAGACAGACAGAGACAGACAGAGACAGACAGGGACAGACATGGACAGACATGGACAGACATGGACAGACATGGACAGACATGGACAGACATGGACAGACATGGACAGACATGGACAGACATGGACAGACAGAGACGGACGGCGGCAGACAGAGACAGACAGAGACAGACCGAGACATACAGTGACAGACTGAGACCGACAGATAAAAACTAAGACAAACTGATACAGACAGAGAGAGACACAGACAGACAGCAATAAACAGTGACAGACAGAGACGGACAGAGACGGACTGTGACAGACTGGGGCAGACAGAGACAAACAGAGGCATACTGTGATAGACAGAGACAGACAGTGACAGACTGAGTCAGACAGCGACAGACTGAGACAGACAGAGACAGACAGAGACAGACAGAGAGAGACAGAGACCGAAGCAGACCGACAGAGACCGACAGAGACAGACGCAGACAGACAGACAGCGGGAGTCAGGCAGAGACGGACAGGGACAGACAGAGCCAGACATAGACAGACATAGACAGATAGAGACAGACTGAGACAGGCAGAGACAGAGACAGACAGAGGCGGACAGTGGCAGACTGAGTCGGACAGGGACAAGCAGCGACAGACAGAGATAGACACAGACAGACAGACAGTCAGAGACAGGCAGCGACGGACAGAGACAGACAGAGACATACAGAGACCGACAGAGACAGACGCAGACAGACAGACAGCGGGAGTCAGACAGAGACAGACAGAGACAGACAGAGACAGACAGAGACAGACAGAGACAGACAGAGACAGACAGAGACAGACAGCGACAGACACAGACCGACAGAGACAGATAGAGGCAGACATAGACAGACAGAGACAGGCTGAGACAGACAGAGACAGACAGAGACAGACAGAGGCAGACCGAGACAGACAGGGCCAGACAGAGACCGACAGAGACAGACAGAGACAGACTGAGACAGACAGAGACAGACAGAGACAGACCGAGACAGACCGAGACAGACAGGGCCAGACAGAGACATACTGAGATAGACTGAGGCAGACAGAGACAGACCGAGTCTGACAGTGACAGACTGAGACAGACAGAGACAGAAAGATACAAACTAAGACAAACTGTGACAGACAGAGACAGACAGAGACAGACAGAGACAGACACAGACCGACAGAGACAGACAGAGACAGACATGGACAGACAGAGACAGGCTGAGACAGACAGCGACAGACACAGACCGACAGAGACAGATAGAGGCAGACATAGACAGACAGAGACAGGCTGAGACAGACAGAGACAGACAGAGACAGACAGAGGCAGACCGAGACAGACAGGGCCAGACAGAGACCGACAGAGACAGACAGAGACAGACTGAGACAGACAGAGACAGACAGAGACAGACCGAGACAGACCGAGACAGACAGGGCCAGACAGAGACATACTGAGATAGACTGAGGCAGACAGAGACAGACCGAGTCTGACAGTGACAGACTGAGACAGACAGAGACAGAAAGATACAAACTAAGACAAACTGTGACAGACAGAGACAGACAGAGACAGACAGAGACAGACACAGACCGACAGAGACAGACAGAGACAGACATGGACAGACAGAGACAGGCTGAGACAGACAGAGACAGACAGAGACAGACCGAGACAGACAGGGCCAGACAGAGACAGACAGAGATAGACCGAGACAGACAGGGCCAGACAGAGGCAGACAGACACAGACAGAGACAGACTGAGACAGACTGAGACAGCCAGAGACAGACAGAGACAGACAGAGACAGACAGAGACAGACAGAGACAGACAGCGACAGACACAGACCGACAGAGACAGATAGAGGCAGACATAGACAGACAGAGACAGGCTGAGACAGACAGAGACAGAGAGAGACAGTCTGAGACAGACAGAGACAGACAGGGCCAGACAGAGACAGACAGAGACAGACAGAGACAGACTGAGACAGACAGAGACAGACAGAGACAGACCGAGACAGACCGAGACAGACAGGGCCAGACAGAGACATACTGAGATAGACTGAGGCAGACAGAGACAGACCGAGTCTGACAGTGACAGACTGAGACAGACAGAGACAGAAAGATACAAACTAAGACAAACTGTGACAGACAGAGACAGACAGAGACAGACAGAGACAGACACAGACCGACAGAGACAGACAGAGACAGACATGGACAGACAGAGACAGGCTGAGACAGACAGAGACAGACAGAGACAGACCGAGACAGACAGGGCCAGACAGAGACAGACAGAGATAGACCGAGACAGACAGGGCCAGACAGAGGCAGACAGACACAGACAGAGACAGACTGAGACAGACTGAGACAGCCAGAGACAGACAAACACAGGTAGAGACGGACAGAGACCGACTGAGACAGACAGAGACAGACAGAGACAGACCGAGACAGACAGGGCCAGACAGAGACAGACAGAGACAGACAGAGACGGACAGACACAGAGAGAGACAGTCTGAGACAGACAGAGACAGACAGAGACAACCTGAGATAGACTGAGACAGACAGAGACAGACAGAGACAGACAAAGACAGGCATAGACGGACAGAGACCGACTGAGACAGACAGCGACAGACAGATACAGACAGAGACAGACAGAGACAGACAGAGACAGACAGAGACAGACAGAGACAGACAGAGACAGACAGAGACAGACAGAGACAGACTGAGACAGACAGGGGCAGACAGCGACAGACAGAGACAGACAAACAGAGACAGAGACGGACAGAGACAGACAGAGACAGACAGAGACAGACAGAGACAGACAAAGAGAGACAGGGACGGACAGAGACCGACAGGGACCTACAGAGACAGACAGAGACAGACGCAGACAGACAGACAACGGGAGTGAGACAGAGACAGACAGAGACAGACAGAGACAGACAGAGACAGACAGAGACAGACCGAGACAGACCGAGACAGACAGGGCCAGACAGAGACAGACAGAGATAGACCGAGACGGACAGGGCCAGACAGAGGCAGACAGAGACAGACAGAGACAGACTGAGTCAGACAGAGACAGACAGAGACAGACAGAGACAGGCATAGACGGAAAGAGACCGACTGAGACAGACAGCGACAGACAGAGCCAGACCGAGACAGACAGGGCCAGACAGAGACAGACAGAGACAGACAGAGACAGACTGAGACAGACAGCGACAGACAGAGACAGACAGAGACAGACAGAGACAGGCCGAGACAGACAGTGACAGACTGAGACAGGCAGAGACAGACAGATACAAACTAAGACAAACTGTGACATACAGAGACAGACAGAGACAGACAGAGACAGGCATAGACGGACAGAGACCGACTGAGACAGACAGCGACAGACAGATACAAACTAAGACAAACTGTGACAGACAGAGACAGACAGAGACAGACAGAGACAGACAGAGACAGACAGAGACAGACAGAGACAGACCGAGACAGACAGGGCCAGACAGAGACAGACAGAGACAGACAGAGACAGACAGAGACGGACAGAGACAGAGAGAGACAGACTGAGACAGACTGAGAAAGACAGAGACAGACAGAGACATACTGAGATAGACTGAGACAGACAGAGACAGACCGAGACTGACAGTGACAGACTGAGACAGGCAGAGACAGACAGATACAAACTAAGACAAACTGTGACAGACAGAGACAGACAGAGACAGACAGAGACAGGCATAGACGGACAGAGACCGACTGAGACAGACAGCGACAGACAGATACAGACAGAGACAGACAGAGACAGACAGAGACAGACAGAGACAGACAGAGACAGACAGAGACAGCCAGAGACAGACGCAGACAGAGACAGACAACGGGAGTCAGACAGAGACAGACAGAGACAGAAAGAGACAGACAGAGACAGACACAGACCGACAGAGACAGACAGAGACAGACATAGACAGACAGAGACAGGCTGACACAGACAGATACAGACAGAGACAGACCGAGACAGACAGGGCCAGACAGAGACAGACAGAGGCAGACCGAGACAGACAGGGCCAGACAGAGACAGCCAGAGACAGACGCAGACAGACAGACAACGGGAGTCAGACAGAGACAGACAGAGACAGACGCAGACAGACAGACAACGGGAGTCAGACAGAGACAGACAGAGACAGAAAGAGACAGACAGAGACAGACACAGACCGACAGAGACAGACAGAGACAGACATAGACAGACAGAGACAGGCTGACACAGACAGATACAGACAGAGACAGACCGAGACAGACAGGGCCAGACAGAGACAGACAGAGGCAGACCGAGACAGACAGGGCCAGACAGAGACAGACAGAGACAGACAGAGACAGACTGAGACAGACAGAGACAGACAGAGACAGACAGAGACAGACAGAGACAGACAGAGACAGACAGAGACAGACAGAGACAGACAGAGACAGACAGAGACAGACAGAGACAGACGGGGCCAGACAGCCACAGACAGAGACAGACAGAGACGGACAGAGACAGACAGACAACGGGAGTCAGACAGAGACAGACAGAGACAGACGCAGACAGACAGACAACGGGAGTCAGACAGAGACAGACAGAGACAGACGCAGACAGACAGACAACGGGAGTCAGACAGAGACAGACAGAGACAGACGCAGACAGACAGACAACGGGAGTCAGACAGAGACAGACAGAGACAGAAAGAGACAGACAGAGACAGACACAGACCGACAGAGACAGACAGAGACAGACATAGACAGACAGAGACAGGCTGACACAGACAGATACAGACAGAGACAGACCGAGACAGACAGGGCCAGACAGAGACAGACAGAGGCAGACCGAGACAGACAGGGCCAGACAGAGACAGACAGAGACAGACAGAGACAGACTGAGACAGACAGAGACAGACAGAGACAGACAGAGACAGACAGAGACAGACAGAGACAGACAGAGACAGACAGAGACAGACAGAGACAGACAGAGACAGACAGAGACAGACGGGGCCAGACAGCCACAGACAGAGACAGACAGAGACGGACAGAGACAGACAGACAACGGGAGTCAGACAGAGACAGACAGAGACAGACGCAGACAGACAGACAACGGGAGTCAGACAGAGACAGACAGAGACAGACGCAGACAGACAGACAACGGGAGTCAGACAGAGACAGACAGAGACAGAAAGAGACAGACAGAGACAGACACAGACCGACCGAGACAGACAGAGACAGACATAGACAGACAGAGACAGGCTGACACAGACAGATACAGACAGAGACAGACCGAGACAGACAGGGCCAGACAGAGACAGACAGAGGCAGACCGAGACAGACAGGGCCAGACAGAGACAGACAGAGACAGACAGAGACAGACTGAGACAGACAGAGACAGACAGAGACAGACAGAGACAGACAGAGACAGACAGAGACAGACAGAGACAGGCAGAGACAGAGACAGACAGAGGCGGACAGTGGCAGACTGAGTCGGACAGGGACAAGCAGCGACAGACAGAGATAGACACAGACAGACAGACAGTCAGAGACAGGCAGCGACGGACAGAGACAGACAGAGACATACAGAGACCGACAGAGACAGACGCAGACAGACAGACAGCGGGAGTCAGACAGAGACAGACAGAGACAGACAGAGACAGACAGAGACAGACAGAGACAGACAGAGACAGACAGAGACAGACAGCGACAGACACAGACCGACAGAGACAGATAGAGGCAGACATAGACAGACAGAGACAGGCTGAGACAGACAGAGACAGACAGAGACAGACAGAGGCAGACCGAGACAGACAGGGCCAGACAGAGACCGACAGAGACAGACAGAGACAGACTGAGACAGACAGAGACAGACAGAGACAGACCGAGACAGACCGAGACAGACAGGGCCAGACAGAGACATACTGAGATAGACTGAGGCAGACAGAGACAGACCGAGTCTGACAGTGACAGACTGAGACAGACAGAGACAGAAAGATACAAACTAAGACAAACTGTGACAGACAGAGACAGACAGAGACAGACAGAGACAGACACAGACCGACAGAGACAGACAGAGACAGACATGGACAGACAGAGACAGGCTGAGACAGACAGCGACAGACACAGACCGACAGAGACAGATAGAGGCAGACATAGACAGACAGAGACAGGCTGAGACAGACAGAGACAGACAGAGACAGACAGAGGCAGACCGAGACAGACAGGGCCAGACAGAGACCGACAGAGACAGACAGAGACAGACTGAGACAGACAGAGACAGACAGAGACAGACCGAGACAGACCGAGACAGACAGGGCCAGACAGAGACATACTGAGATAGACTGAGGCAGACAGAGACAGACCGAGTCTGACAGTGACAGACTGAGACAGACAGAGACAGAAAGATACAAACTAAGACAAACTGTGACAGACAGAGACAGACAGAGACAGACAGAGACAGACACAGACCGACAGAGACAGACAGAGACAGACATGGACAGACAGAGACAGGCTGAGACAGACAGAGACAGACAGAGACAGACCGAGACAGACAGGGCCAGACAGAGACAGACAGAGATAGACCGAGACAGACAGGGCCAGACAGAGGCAGACAGACACAGACAGAGACAGACTGAGACAGACTGAGACAGCCAGAGACAGACAGAGACAGACAGAGACAGACAGAGACAGACAGAGACAGACAGCGACAGACACAGACCGACAGAGACAGATAGAGGCAGACATAGACAGACAGAGACAGGCTGAGACAGACAGAGACAGAGAGAGACAGTCTGAGACAGACAGAGACAGACAGGGCCAGACAGAGACAGACAGAGACAGACAGAGACAGACTGAGACAGACAGAGACAGACAGAGACAGACCGAGACAGACCGAGACAGACAGGGCCAGACAGAGACATACTGAGATAGACTGAGGCAGACAGAGACAGACCGAGTCTGACAGTGACAGACTGAGACAGACAGAGACAGAAAGATACAAACTAAGACAAACTGTGACAGACAGAGACAGACAGAGACAGACAGAGACAGACACAGACCGACAGAGACAGACAGAGACAGACATGGACAGACAGAGACAGGCTGAGACAGACAGAGACAGACAGAGACAGACCGAGACAGACAGGGCCAGACAGAGACAGACAGAGATAGACCGAGACAGACAGGGCCAGACAGAGGCAGACAGACACAGACAGAGACAGACTGAGACAGACTGAGACAGCCAGAGACAGACAAACACAGGTAGAGACGGACAGAGACCGACTGAGACAGACAGAGACAGACAGAGACAGACCGAGACAGACAGGGCCAGACAGAGACAGACAGAGACAGACAGAGACGGACAGACACAGAGAGAGACAGTCTGAGACAGACAGAGACAGACAGAGACAACCTGAGATAGACTGAGACAGACAGAGACAGACAGAGACAGACAAAGACAGGCATAGACGGACAGAGACCGACTGAGACAGACAGCGACAGACAGATACAGACAGAGACAGACAGAGACAGACAGAGACAGACAGAGACAGACAGAGACAGACAGAGACAGACAGAGACAGACAGAGACAGACTGAGACAGACAGGGGCAGACAGCGACAGACAGAGACAGACAAACAGAGACAGAGACGGACAGAGACAGACAGAGACAGACAGAGACAGACAGAGACAGACAAAGAGAGACAGGGACGGACAGAGACCGACAGGGACCTACAGAGACAGACAGAGACAGACGCAGACAGACAGACAACGGGAGTGAGACAGAGACAGACAGAGACAGACAGAGACAGACAGAGACAGACAGAGACAGACCGAGACAGACCGAGACAGACAGGGCCAGACAGAGACAGACAGAGATAGACCGAGACGGACAGGGCCAGACAGAGGCAGACAGAGACAGACAGAGACAGACTGAGTCAGACAGAGACAGACAGAGACAGACAGAGACAGGCATAGACGGAAAGAGACCGACTGAGACAGACAGCGACAGACAGAGCCAGACCGAGACAGACAGGGCCAGACAGAGACAGACAGAGACAGACAGAGACAGACTGAGACAGACAGCGACAGACAGAGACAGACAGAGACAGACAGAGACAGGCCGAGACAGACAGTGACAGACTGAGACAGGCAGAGACAGACAGATACAAACTAAGACAAACTGTGACATACAGAGACAGACAGAGACAGACAGAGACAGGCATAGACGGACAGAGACCGACTGAGACAGACAGCGACAGACAGATACAAACTAAGACAAACTGTGACAGACAGAGACAGACAGAGACAGACAGAGACAGACAGAGACAGACAGAGACAGACAGAGACAGACCGAGACAGACAGGGCCAGACAGAGACAGACAGAGACAGACAGAGACAGACAGAGACGGACAGAGACAGAGAGAGACAGACTGAGACAGACTGAGAAAGACAGAGACAGACAGAGACATACTGAGATAGACTGAGACAGACAGAGACAGACCGAGACTGACAGTGACAGACTGAGACAGGCAGAGACAGACAGATACAAACTAAGACAAACTGTGACAGACAGAGACAGACAGAGACAGACAGAGACAGGCATAGACGGACAGAGACCGACTGAGACAGACAGCGACAGACAGATACAGACAGAGACAGACAGAGACAGACAGAGACAGACAGAGACAGACAGAGACAGACAGAGACAGCCAGAGACAGACGCAGACAGAGACAGACAACGGGAGTCAGACAGAGACAGACAGAGACAGAAAGAGACAGACAGAGACAGACACAGACCGACAGAGACAGACAGAGACAGACATAGACAGACAGAGACAGGCTGACACAGACAGATACAGACAGAGACAGACCGAGACAGACAGGGCCAGACAGAGACAGACAGAGGCAGACCGAGACAGACAGGGCCAGACAGAGACAGCCAGAGACAGACGCAGACAGACAGACAACGGGAGTCAGACAGAGACAGACAGAGACAGACGCAGACAGACAGACAACGGGAGTCAGACAGAGACAGACAGAGACAGAAAGAGACAGACAGAGACAGACACAGACCGACAGAGACAGACAGAGACAGACATAGACAGACAGAGACAGGCTGACACAGACAGATACAGACAGAGACAGACCGAGACAGACAGGGCCAGACAGAGACAGACAGAGGCAGACCGAGACAGACAGGGCCAGACAGAGACAGACAGAGACAGACAGAGACAGACTGAGACAGACAGAGACAGACAGAGACAGACAGAGACAGACAGAGACAGACAGAGACAGACAGAGACAGACAGAGACAGACAGAGACAGACAGAGACAGACAGAGACAGACGGGGCCAGACAGCCACAGACAGAGACAGACAGAGACGGACAGAGACAGACAGACAACGGGAGTCAGACAGAGACAGACAGAGACAGACGCAGACAGACAGACAACGGGAGTCAGACAGAGACAGACAGAGACAGACGCAGACAGACAGACAACGGGAGTCAGACAGAGACAGACAGAGACAGACGCAGACAGACAGACAACGGGAGTCAGACAGAGACAGACAGAGACAGAAAGAGACAGACAGAGACAGACACAGACCGACAGAGACAGACAGAGACAGACATAGACAGACAGAGACAGGCTGACACAGACAGATACAGACAGAGACAGACCGAGACAGACAGGGCCAGACAGAGACAGACAGAGGCAGACCGAGACAGACAGGGCCAGACAGAGACAGACAGAGACAGACAGAGACAGACTGAGACAGACAGAGACAGACAGAGACAGACAGAGACAGACAGAGACAGACAGAGACAGACAGAGACAGACAGAGACAGACAGAGACAGACAGAGACAGACAGAGACAGACGGGGCCAGACAGCCACAGACAGAGACAGACAGAGACGGACAGAGACAGACAGACAACGGGAGTCAGACAGAGACAGACAGAGACAGACGCAGACAGACAGACAACGGGAGTCAGACAGAGACAGACAGAGACAGACGCAGACAGACAGACAACGGGAGTCAGACAGAGACAGACAGAGACAGAAAGAGACAGACAGAGACAGACACAGACCGACCGAGACAGACAGAGACAGACATAGACAGACAGAGACAGGCTGACACAGACAGATACAGACAGAGACAGACCGAGACAGACAGGGCCAGACAGAGACAGACAGAGGCAGACCGAGACAGACTGAGACAGACAGAGACAGACAGAGACAGACAGAGACAGACTGAGACAGACAGAGACAGACAGAGACAGACAGAGACAGACAGAGACAGACAGAGACAGACAGAGACAGACAGAGACAGACAGAGACAGACCGAGACAGACAGGGCCAGACAGCCACAGACAGAGACAGACAGAGACGGACAGAGACAGACGTAGACAGACAGACAACGGGAGTCAGACAGAGACAGACAGAGACAGACGCAGACAGACAGACAACGGGAGTCAGACAGAGACAGACAGAGACAGAAAGAGACAGACAGAGACAGACACAGACCGACAGAGACAGACAGAGACAGACATAGACAGACAGAGACAGGGTGAGACAGACAGAGACAGACAGAGACAGACCGAGACATACAGAGGCAGACAGAGACAGGCTGAGACAGACAGAGACAGACAGAGACAGGCTGAGACAGACAGAGACAGACAGAGACAGACAGAGGCAGACCGAGACAGACAGGGCCAGACAGAGACAGAGAGAGACAGACAGAGACAGACTGAGACAGACAGAGACAGACAGAGCCAGACAGAGACAGACAGAGACAGACAGAGGCAGACCGAGACAGACAGGGCCAGACAGAGATTGACAGAGACAGACAGAGACATACTGAGATAGACTGAGACAGACAGAGACAGACCGAGACTGACAGTGACAGACTGAGACAGACATAGACAGACATATACAAACTAAGACAAACTGTGACAGACAGAGACAGACAGAGACAGACAGAGACAGGCATAGACGGACAGAGACCGACTGAGACAGACAGGGGCAGACAGCGACAGACAGAGACAGACAGAGACAGACAAAGAGAGACAGAGACGGACAGAGACCGACAGAGACCGACAGAGACAGACAGAGACAGACGCAGACAGACAGACAACGGGAGTCAGACAGAGACAGACAGAGACAGAAAGAGACAGACAGAGACAGACACAGACCGACAGAGACAGACAGAGACAGAGACAGACAGAGACAGAGACAGACAGAGACAGAGACAGACAGAGACAGACAGAGACAGACCGAGACAGACAGGGCCAGACAGAGACAGACAGAGACAGACAGAGACAGACAGAGACGGACAGAGACAGAGAGAGACAGACTGAGACAGACTGAGAAAGACAGAGACAGACAGAGACATACTGAGATAGACTGAGACAGACAGAGACAGACCGAGACTGACAGTGACAGACTGAGACAGGCAGAGACAGACAGATACAAACTAAGACAAACTGTGACAGACAGAGACAGACAGAGACAGACAGAGACAGGCATAGACGGACAGAGACCGACTGAGACAGACAGCGACAGACAGATACAGACAGAGACAGACAGAGACAGACAGAGACAGACAGAGACAGACAGAGACAGACAGAGACAGCCAGAGACAGACGCAGACAGAGACAGACAACGGGAGTCAGACAGAGACAGACAGAGACAGAAAGAGACAGACAGAGACAGACACAGACCGACAGAGACAGACAGAGACAGACATAGACAGACAGAGACAGGCTGACACAGACAGATACAGACAGAGACAGACCGAGACAGACAGGGCCAGACAGAGACAGACAGAGGCAGACCGAGACAGACAGGGCCAGACAGAGACAGCCAGAGACAGACGCAGACAGACAGACAACGGGAGTCAGACAGAGACAGACAGAGACAGACGCAGACAGACAGACAACGGGAGTCAGACAGAGACAGACAGAGACAGAAAGAGACAGACAGAGACAGACACAGACCGACAGAGACAGACAGAGACAGACATAGACAGACAGAGACAGGCTGACACAGACAGATACAGACAGAGACAGACCGAGACAGACAGGGCCAGACAGAGACAGACAGAGGCAGACCGAGACAGACAGGGCCAGACAGAGACAGACAGAGACAGACAGAGACAGACTGAGACAGACAGAGACAGACAGAGACAGACAGAGACAGACAGAGACAGACAGAGACAGACAGAGACAGACAGAGACAGACAGAGACAGACAGAGACAGACAGAGACAGACGGGGCCAGACAGCCACAGACAGAGACAGACAGAGACGGACAGAGACAGACAGACAACGGGAGTCAGACAGAGACAGACAGAGACAGACGCAGACAGACAGACAACGGGAGTCAGACAGAGACAGACAGAGACAGACGCAGACAGACAGACAACGGGAGTCAGACAGAGACAGACAGAGACAGACGCAGACAGACAGACAACGGGAGTCAGACAGAGACAGACAGAGACAGAAAGAGACAGACAGAGACAGACACAGACCGACAGAGACAGACAGAGACAGACATAGACAGACAGAGACAGGCTGACACAGACAGATACAGACAGAGACAGACCGAGACAGACAGGGCCAGACAGAGACAGACAGAGGCAGACCGAGACAGACAGGGCCAGACAGAGACAGACAGAGACAGACAGAGACAGACTGAGACAGACAGAGACAGACAGAGACAGACAGAGACAGACAGAGACAGACAGAGACAGACAGAGACAGACAGAGACAGACAGAGACAGACAGAGACAGACAGAGACAGACGGGGCCAGACAGCCACAGACAGAGACAGACAGAGACGGACAGAGACAGACAGACAACGGGAGTCAGACAGAGACAGACAGAGACAGACGCAGACAGACAGACAACGGGAGTCAGACAGAGACAGACAGAGACAGACGCAGACAGACAGACAACGGGAGTCAGACAGAGACAGACAGAGACAGAAAGAGACAGACAGAGACAGACACAGACCGACCGAGACAGACAGAGACAGACATAGACAGACAGAGACAGGCTGACACAGACAGATACAGACAGAGACAGACCGAGACAGACAGGGCCAGACAGAGACAGACAGAGGCAGACCGAGACAGACAGGGCCAGACAGAGACAGACAGAGACAGACAGAGACAGACTGAGACAGACAGAGACAGACAGAGACAGACAGAGACAGACAGAGACAGACAGAGACAGACAGAGACAGACAGAGACAGACAGAGACAGACCGAGACAGACAGGGCCAGACAGCCACAGACAGAGACAGACAGAGACGGACAGAGACAGACGTAGACAGACAGACAACGGGAGTCAGACAGAGACAGACAGAGACAGACGCAGACAGACAGACAACGGGAGTCAGACAGAGACAGACAGAGACAGAAAGAGACAGACAGAGACAGACACAGACCGACAGAGACAGACAGAGACAGACATAGACAGACAGAGACAGGGTGAGACAGACAGAGACAGACAGAGACAGACCGAGACATACAGAGGCAGACAGAGACAGGCTGAGACAGACAGAGACAGACAGAGACAGGCTGAGACAGACAGAGACA